>VZRE01007042.1:4599-52587 GCA_013396775.1 Cephalopterus ornatus | reverse complement strand
CCAATCGATTCTATGATTCTATGATTCAGCAGATTTGCTGACAACAGCAAGCTGTGTGGTGTGGTTGACATGCTGGAGGAAGGGATGCCATACAGAGGGACCTTGACGGTCTTGAGAGGTAGGCCAATGGGAACCTCATGAAGTTCAACAAGGCCAAGTGCAAAGTCCTGCACCGGGGTTGGGGCAATCACAAGCACAAGGACAGGCTGGGAGGAGAATGGATCAAGACTAGCCCTGGGGAGAGAGACTTGGGGGCGTTTTTTGATGAAAAATTCAATATGACTAGACAGTGTGCACTTGCAGCCTGGAAGGCCAATTGTGTTCTGGGCTGCATCAAAAGAGACATGACCAAGGGTCATGATCAAAGGAGGTGATTCTCCCACTCTATTCTGCTCTTGTGGGCATCTGAATTTACTCATTTGTCAAAAAACACAAATAACATTATTGTGACTATAGTTATCTGTGCATATGAAGGGAAAGACGCAAGAATCACTTCTTCTTGCAGAAACGTTAAACGTAAGAGGCTGGAATTAAGTGAACTAATATTCCAGACTTCTAATGTCAGCAGAATTTGTCTTGTTTTAGCTGGAGGAAATAGTCCTGTAAAATCACATCAGGAACTATCAATTTTTCCTGATTTAATTCAGGCATAATGTACTTAAAAGATCTGAAGTAGTATATGGGTGAGTGAAACACCAGTTACAGGATTATTTCTTAAGTGCCAGAAGTCTCCTTTGCACAATGAATCATTGGAGAGGAGGAGAGGTAACTCTCAGGCGCATGGTGTGACTCTTGGGGATGGTCCTGTGCAGGACCAAGGGTTGGACTTGATGATCCTTGTGAGTCCCTTCCAACCTGGTATATTCTGTGATTCTATAAGAGATCTAGGAATTCACTTTAAAAAAAAAATCATAGTGATGGAAAATATCATACCTGTGTTGTGGCAGATTGCTTTGTTAGTCACAAAAGTACTGTGATTCCAGAACACCCACATTTCTCAGAGTTCTGCAAGTTCAGCACAATCAGTGCTCAGTCTGGTGGAGCTTAGATATCATGCAAGCTCTGCTCCTAGTTTGAAAACTGAACTGCCTTTGGGGTGGTACCAGTGAATTATCTCCTACCAGTAGTGGTTTGGCTTTGCTAGCTGAAATCTTTTGTATTGCTGCTGTTAAACTATTCCAGGCTCTTGAGAATCGCTAAGTGCACAGTGACAAATAACTTACCCAATTCGAGTATATTAAGAACTTACTGAGTTGTTAAGTTTTTATGCAGCTGTCCGTTTGGATTAGGTTTTCATTACTCTGTAAGGGTCTCTGGAAAGTCGTTTTATATTGAATGTGGTCCTCAGCTAATGTTCCTCAGCAATCTTCACTTTATTCTGAGTGTTTTACATAGGAAAATTCTTCAGTTGCATGTTAATTTGCAAACATATAGGTGGTCTTTGATAGCCTTATTTGTCAATGCTGTGGGCATCTCTACTGCTAACAAGTATGAACATTTTCTTTTGATAAGTCAGGCTACAAAATCAGCAATATAATCATGAAAAAAATATTCCAGCTAAGGATTTTAATATCCAACTTGACTACAGTAGTTCACACACACACACAAAAAAGTAGACAGTGTTAATTTGGGAATCAAAACCTGGTTTAGATACTCTGGAAATGGGTATAGGCAGAGTTAAGGTGTAGATAATTCTAAAAAGCTATTGCTGTTCTGACATACTGACATGTTATGTTTGTATCTGAGAGATTTAGAGCAGCAAGTGCATCTGCAAGTGATGCAACATGGAACACTTTTGGACTTTATTTGAAACATGGATTTTTAGAATCTTTCAAACTGTTGTTTCTACAAATACATCATTTATAACAGCCTGGATGTTTAAGTGCCTTTGGATTTGTGAAGAGATAAGTGACTGTGTCATAATGAATACATTTCTACAGTTTGTTCTTATACCGATGATAATCCTTGAAATCCTAGAAATAATTGGAATGGGTACAATGACAAGAGGAGAATATTTCTTTTCTTTTCTCTTTATGTGTCTAGAGGAATGACAACTTTATTTTCACTCTCATTTTATGGCATTGTGTTGTCTTGCTAGAATATAAATATTTGCTTTAAAGGAAGCTTTGAAATAGGAGAAAATTGTATGTACTGATTTTCTTAAACTATTCCTTCTGCCAGACTTTGATATAGATCTACTCTACTTGCGTTTTTATATAAATATCATGATGGGTATTTAAACTTAATATACTGAGTGCTTCTGTATATTATCTTTTCTTCCCAAAATAATCCTGGTTAGTGGTAGTTCTGCCAGATAGTGTTTTGCCAAGACAAGTTTCAAAAAGGAATCCAGATATTACAAAAAAAAAGATATCAGTATTGCTGAAGGAAGCAGAAACATTTGAACTTTCTGAGTAATTTGAATACGTGCTTTGGGAAACAGTTATTTTTTGTCAATCAAAGGATGACTCGTTATTGTGATCAAGTAGTTTGGATGCTGGTGGGATTGATGTTTATGCAGACAGAAGCATGCACTCACACATTTTTTTTTTTTTTAAACAAAAACCCCTACAACTGAATATGTGAGGTCATTATCTTAGTTTAGATGAGATGCTTGTTTATACCACTAACTTGATGTGGAATCCTGTCAGCCCTACAATTAAATGGTCATTGCCAAGATACAAGTAATTAACTTCCACTCAGAATAAAATGCCTTTTATTTTCAAACATTTATTTAAAAAAATCATATAAATACTTCTTGCTTCTTTTGAATCACATTCATTTTAAATAGGAGTTTTACTCGTGATTTCATGGGTTTGTGAGGTGATGATTTGTGTGCTGTCCCCATGGGATGGAGATCTGGATGAGAGTGGCATTACAGCTGAGATGTCCCAAAGCAGAAAATGTTGTGGAAGCAGGTGAGAAATGAATCATAACATGATCCTGCAGGTAGAAAAGGTTATGGAACATTTAAACTTTCGTGGTGTTTTAATGTAACAAATAGAACTGAAAAGAGTTGCAAAGAAAGTCATCTCTATTTTGTAATCTGGATGTAAGATCTATTACTTTGAATTAAACAGAATATATTTCTAAACAAATTAATAAGTAAGCTCAGGGACCTTTGTTACTAAAAGCAAAGTTTACTTTTACCAGGCAACTTTATTCATGCTGAAGCTCTTCTGGCTCTCATTGCTTCCAGAAGAGACTGCACAAGACTAACTCTTGTGGCTACCGTGTTCAACACCAGCAAGATTGGGAGAACTTGCCTTGCCAACTACAACCTGACCTTTTGAACCATTGCTTTGCGGTTTTGGTTGGTTGGTTGGTTTGGGTTTGTTGGTTTGTTTGTTTTGTTTTCCCTCCCAAGTACTACGACCACTACTTTATTTTCTCCTAATAGAGTATTCAAAGTATTAATAAGTGTTTATCTCAATAGAACCTTCAGGTATACTCCTTAAGAACTGAAAATGCTATAAAAACAACCAGTAGATTTTTTTTCTTCATTGTTGAATGGTTTCAGGGTACAAATAACTCCTTGTGGGAATAAATTGCTGTCTTGAAAACTCATTACCTATTGTCTATTACTAACCCTGAACTTTTTATAAAATAAGCAAGTTATACCTTACAGTAAAGGGGGGAGCTATGAATTTATTTGTATTTATTTTTATTTGTATTTGTCAGAATAGTCTGAAGTGGCTGACAAGAACCCGGTAAACTTCTGTGGTATGGATTATTAAATATATCTTGCATGTCAGTCTGACAATTTCATGCTCTCTCTGTGTTGCCTCTGACCAAATCTCTTACCAAGGGAGAATAGGGAATATTATAGCTTGTACCAGGGCAGACGAAAAATGAACATGCTTGCCACTAAGTCTTTCTCCAACTCTTTGTTGTAGCTCTACAATTACAAATCCAGAAGCTACTTCAGTTCTAAGTGGTATACAACTAGCTATTGAAATATATCCCTTACTATTAATCGAAATCCAGAATGTTTTTATAAGGCTGTTAAAAACTTCATGTGTAACTCCTTGCAATCCTTCTATGATATATAGTCCAACAGATGACTGTTTATTTTCAGAACATGTCACATGTTAGCCACGTGCAGAATCTACTAAATCACTCATGTTTTAAACAACAAAAAATAAGTTGTTTTTTTTCCTACTCTGTTACACTTTGGAAAACTACATATGCCCTCTACTTTCTGGAGACTTCCTGCGCTTGATCTTGCTCCTGATGAAGTTTTAGTATGATACAACTTTAAGACAGAAGTGTTGCATCAAGGTATTTCTCTGTTTGAGCCCCAAATATTAACATTATGTAGGCAGTCTTGCAGCACTGTACAGCTCTGCACTAAGCAGCAGTGTCCTGCAAGTAATTAGTTTTTAAAAATTCTTTTTATGCAGACTCTTTGAAGTGTTTTGTATGCAAGGAAGAATGAAACATTCTGGCCAACACTTTGGCTTAGATTTGCTTTTATTGAGTTTCATGTGTCATGTAAATAACTTCTTGAGTAAATGCCAGATTAGGTGAATTTTTAGTTGGCCAGTTTTGGTCCTGTACCCTGGTTGTTGCCATGGAGTGCAGAAATAAAGAAGATACAGAAAACAATAGTTTTCTGCTTTCAATAGAGCCCACAATCTAAAAGCTAGACTCAATAAATATGAGCATGGATCAGACATAGTTATTGTCAGGATGAACCATGGCTCAATTATATCTTAATAGCTGATGTTAAACATGTTGACACTTAGCTCTCTGAAATTTCAAAACTTTAGTAAGAAAAATAATACAGCATTTGTAGTAAAATGAAGTTTTAATACACTTTTATGCTTACAAAATCAGTTCTTTCTCAGTCTTCTCAATGCTGAGTGTCTAGTGAAGAATTTGAGAAGCTATAAATTGGAAATGTGGGCTTTTTAAGGCAGAATGGGCTTAATATTATGCAGGACAAACAACTCCTGTGTATAGACTTTGGGGTGGGGGGTGGTAGAATTGTTTTCAGGCTAATATTTCTACCAATGTTATTTTCTGGCAATTATGGCTCATTAAAAATGACTCAAATTAAATCTGGAAACAAACAAGAAAAGCCTTCTTTTCCCCAACTAGTTGGAGAAAAATTGCTTAAGCTGCTGCTTAGAGCTAATTACAACTCCAAGAATTTGTTATAACATTGATAGATGAGTATTTGGCTTTCTAGGCACCACTGGGAATCAAAGATGGAATGCATAAAACAACAATCAATCACATACTTTAACTTACATATCTAACTTACAGATGTCATCTCTTCCCTTCATTAAGTGAGACCTTTCTCCCTGCTGCAAGATTCTGACCCTAAACCCCAAGGAAATAATAAGAAGGGGAGAACATAGCATTTCTGTAAATATTTTTCCAGAATGTTTTCATGATGAAGGTAATCTGTTATAAAAATGCGTAGGTTTAGATGTATGGAATTTAATTCTTTATACTCTGCCTTTGTTCTTAGTATACGCTTGATTATAAAATCTTTCGCTGTTTTTCAGATAATCTCACCTAGTGCTGTAAACTCTCTTTTATTACTAAAGTTCCCAAACTGAACTTTACACCTACCGATATGTCCAAACTGTGTATAGTTTATATTGAGATATAAAAGTCTCGAACTTATCTGTACTTGTTTTTAACACAATCACTTCAGAGCTTTGACTTGCAGTTATATATAAAATATCACTGCCTTTTACAATGCAGTAGCAGAATCTGTCATCTTTTATTGCCACTTGTGCTACGATAGTTCAGAATGGTTCAGGTTTATTCTGTTCTGAATTTATTCACTCAAGTGATATCTTAGATGTAATTGAAATGAATGTAATGTCTATATTGTTTGTGGAGCCATCATTGAGTTTGTAAATTACAATGTTGAAACTCTTTTTATAAGCCTTCTACTGTTTTTCACCAAATACAACAAACTCAGTCAGAAAGTTTATTGTTAAACACTTCAATACTCTGTTGGGGCCGGGGAAGGGTGTCTACTTTCAGCATGTTGGGAGTATTAGAGGTCAAATCGAGAAAGAATTTTGAGTCTGAAATTCCTCTTCAGGTCAAGCTTTGACTTGAAAAATTCACCTGGTGGTGTCTGCAACTATCAATAAAACTATCCTATGGTCTTCTAAAAACACACAGAAATGCTTAATCTCTGCTGGGATGAGCAGCCCTGATTCTTGATGTGCAGAATGTTGTAGGCCTTATGGAATTTTTGTGGAATTTTTGTTTTTGTTTTTTGAAGGTTCTTTGGTTTTTAATGAGAGGAGTTTCCTCCACCTAAGCCTTTGTCCCAGTGTTTACAAATGTTATTTGGGACATGAGAAACCATTTATAGTTCTGCCTTACTTCTAACTATTTGTTTCCTTCAGCCTTTGTTTGCTTAATTTTGTGTAAGACTAACAGAAGCAAGTATGAGAGGAGTAAGGGAAATATTAGGCTTTGAAATGTACATAAGGAAGCTAGGATTTCTTAATCATTTTGGCCTATCAAAATTCTGGTTGCAGACACAGATGACAGCTAGAAATTGTAGCATTACTACTGTGGGAAGTGACACTCATCTCCCACCTAACCTGCTGCCTTATTATTTATTGCATGAAATAAAGCTACTCTTAAAATGCTAGACATATTGGATGAAGTGAAAGGGTGATGAAGGGAAAATACAAATGCAAATTTTTGATAGACTTCTTTGTGCAAGGGAAAAAAGCTTCCTCTTTAAAAAATACTAAAACCCAGGAATTAACTACTTTGGTGAGCTAAATGTGTTTCCCCGGACTAAAGCTGCAGAAAAGTATTTAATAGGGCAATATAATAGGTTATACATTTTACCTGCATAAACTTTTTCTAGCAGGACAAATATCAGGGAAAAAAAGAATAATGTGATAAGACCATAACTTCCTTTCATTAAATGAACTGTTTCATAGCTCTAGTAAATATGAGATTCATCTTACTCCTTACTTACATTCTCACACATCTATTTCTGACCATGTCTTTTATACACCTTCCAAATTCTAACAATATTTCCCATCTTCCTTATGTTCATGGCAGTATCTATATTTTAAATAAATATGCATGTTTTTGCTGCCCTAAACTTTGTTTTCTAGTATGAAGTGTGGTCTATTTCTTGCCTACTTGTTGTCTGCTGCTGCCTTCTCTCTCTTTGGCAGACGTTCAGCCCTGATATGTGGATTTGAATTTCATTATATTACTACTGCTAGGGGTTAGTAAGAGTAAAGAGAGATGGACTGATATTATTCTACACTGAGGGGTGGTTGGACAAGTTCTGAAAGACCAATCAGTAACTGACTCATGCACCCCTTGGAAGATTAAAGGAGAACATCCCTGGTGACAATTGTAAGCTCCTATATTCTCCTGACTTCACATTTGGCTTCTCTCCTTAACCTCATCTCAATGCCACACCAAGTGTCCATTCTTAGCTCTCTCCTTTAAGGATTCTTGGTTGGTGTCATTTGGTTGGTTTGGGATTTTTTTTTTTCTGTGGAGATGTCAGTCTTTGCACAAGTTATTAGCTTTTCCGTTTATGAAGTTATTTCTTTCTTGCTCCTGTGCACATATATATTAGAATTTCAAGAACTTTTATGTAACATGAGTTGATGTGATTCTGTGTCTTAAAAAAACGTCTGTGTTAGCTTTCAGGATGGCAAAATATGTTTGATATGTTGCATAAATCCTGACTATATGTATCTTAAATGAAAATTAAAGCATCATTTAAAGGCTAATGATTTAAGTCTCTATCTAGTCTGACTTACCTTTGTGGTTTTTGAAGGCAAAGGAGCAGTAAACTTTGTGCAAGCAACACTGTCTTGCTCTGCCTGGAACATGTCCAGAGCAAGGATGTCCCAGCATAAATTTTTCCTTGCCTTTCTATTAGCTAGTCTGGCTGTGAGACTGAGTTTTACAGTGCAAAGCTAAAAAAAAGGCTTTTTCTTTTGTCTCTGTCAAGTACTTGAGAACATAAATTCTGCTGAATTTTGTTGTCACAGACATTGACATACTACATTGTTTTTGTAACATGTCCTCAAATCTTATTATGCATTTGTAAATAGATTGTTCAGCACACTTTCAGAAATTTTGGATATAAAATATGTACTCTAAAAAATGGGCAAGAATGTTATCAAACTATCTTCTAATAGAAAAAACTGATATAACTATTTACAAAGATGTGAAATTAAACAATGACTTTGTGTTTTCCTGCAACATTTTGATAATAAGGCACTGACATATCACAATAAATATAAAATGTGCTGAGAAATCTTGAGTACAAGGGGGTGTGTGCCCTCATCATACTTCCATCTCATGGAGCCAAACCACTGGCTCTTGTACTTTCAAAGATGGGTTTTGATTTAATAAAAAAGTGATCCAAGCTTACTCAAGTATGCACCTTTTGCCACAGCTAAATGCTATCTTCATTTAGTTGCATCATCCAAGACACGCAGACAGATCTCTTCCTGCTTTTCTCCTAAGCTATTTTGGTTTGTCTTATTTCATAACTATTTTTCCAGTGTCACCTTCTAGTTAAACAAAAATCTGGAAGAGGAAGTTAAATATAAAAATTCCTTTTGATACCACACTTGCATAAAATGAGGCTTTGCCTAAAATGCTTCTTTGATTGTCAGTAACAGGATAAATACTTCATAAACTTCATTGCCTAGTGTAATCTTATGTTCAGCAAAGTAAATGTGTAATTATTCTTAGTTCCTGTGGTATTCAAACATGAATTTTAATGCCACCAAACTGGAGTTTTCAAGTGCAAATATTGTTATAGTGAAATATGAGGCTCATTTTGTCCTGTTTTTGCATATTGCTTTAGCAGAAGTGCCACACTTCATTGCTAGTTTCTCAGTTCTGCCTTAGTCATTAGTGTTGAATAATTATGTTCTCAAGGGAAAGAGAACTATTTTACATCTCAGGGTGTTTAGGCACAGTCAGCTAGATCTCAAAATCCAAACCTGAATAGCTGTCACTTGAATCTTTAATTTTTTTTTTTATTTTTTTAACAAAAGAAAATCAAGGAGTGGTGAACATACTTCAGAAATCAAAACATTTGTTTCTGTTGAAACAATATGCATAAAAGTTCAATGAAAATCAATTATCTCTAATTCTGGAACCCTTCCTCACGGAAAAACCACAAAACCCAGGTAAAAAATATCAAGTCATAATTATTACATTGCTCTAATTGTACAGCAATCACCATAACATGAAGTAGGTAACATCTGATATTTTACTGAGGGGATAAATTATTCACGTTAACTTAAGACTTTAACAGGGAGAATAGAAAGAGAATAGAAAGATTTTCTTTTCTTCAGAGTTTTCCTGTTGTTCAGTCCCATTTCATGAGCAAGTCTGGGGTCCTGTGCTGGGAGACAAAAAGAGTGAGTTCTCAGTTGTGGAGAAAAGAAAGGGCACAGCACACGTGTGGAGGGATCTTTTTCTCTTGCTATACTTTAGAATCATAGAACATTGTATAAGCTCTTCCGATTTAACAAAGGAATGTAGTTTTGCTTTCAAGTCTCTCTTGTGGTGGAAAACATGCTGGGACAGGTAGGTCAGGAGGTACAGATGGGAAATCAATACTGAAGATCTGCTGCTGGCAAAGGCCAAACTATCAGTGTTGGTGATGACATCCTGGGATAACAGATTTATGAAGAGCGGAAAAAACCCAAAAACCTGTGCAAGTGCAGCCAGAGAGAGGAGTGAGAATGTGAGAGCCACAACTCTGCAGAAACCAAGGTCAATGAAAAAGGAGGGGGTAGAAGAGGTACCACAGGTACTGATGCAGAGATTCCCCTTCACCTGAAGACCACGATGAGGCAGGCTGTCCCCCTGCAGCTCATGGAGGTCCATGGTGAAGAAAGTATCCACCTGCAGCCTATGGAGTACTCCACACCGTAGCAGATGGATATCTGAAGATGGCTGTGACCCTGTGGGAAGCTGATGCTGGACCTGTGGACACAAGGAGAGGGAGGAACCCATGCTGGAGCAGGTTTGCTGGCAGGACTTGTGACTCCAAAGGGAAGCTGCGCTGGAGCAGTCTGTGAAGAACTGCAGCCAGAGGGAAGGATTCACTTTGGAAGAAGCTGGTGGAGGACTGCATGCTGAAGGTGGGATCCCACCCTGGAGCAGAAGAGTGTGAGGAGTCCTTCCCCTTAGGAGAAAGAAGAAGCAAAGACAAGTGATGAACTGACAGCAGCCCCCATCCCCTTCTCTCCCTGCACTGCTGGGGATGAAGGTAGAGAAAACTGGAAGTGAAGTTGAGCCTGGAGAGAAGAGAGGAATGGGGGGAAGAGACTTTTAAGATTTGTTTTTAATTTCCATTATTCCACTTCAATTTGATTGGTAATAAACTAATTTTCTTCAAGGTGAGTCTATTTTGCCTGTGACAGTAATTAGTGAGTGATCTCTTCCTTCTCTTATCTCAATCCATGAGTCTTTCACTCTACTTTCTTTCCCCTGTCCAGGTGAGGAGGGGAGTGACAGAGTGATTTTGGTGGGCACCCGGTGTCCAGCCACGGTCAACCCACCGCAAGATGTCAAAAACACCTCCTATTTTAAGTTTTTGGAGGATTTTCTTTTATGATTTAGAAATTTTCTTTTTCATTCTTATAGTTTGTTTGTGACATTTAAATGGAAGAATAAAGATCTTTCCAAGATCACGTGAACTAGAGATTGTGAATGTCTGCCACCTATTGTAAAAGAAAAATCTGCAGCTGACCATGTATTTTTTGTGACTTTTGTGGTGGTATTTCTACTTCTCTAAGAAATTAGTGTTCAAGTTGGAACAGCTACTTTATTGCACTTCAACTGGTTTTAGTCCTTTTTTATAAATACTTCAGAAGTGAATTTTTGTTTCTAGGTCAATTTAAATGGTTTACTGTGGCCTCTGATAATCTGCTTATTTGTACCTCTGAAGATTTTTTTCTGACCTGTATTCAATTACATTCTTAGACTGGATTCATGGTATATGGAAATAAATATGACTTGATCAAGATGGTAACTGTTACCTCGGACTCCATTTCCAACATCTTGATATTTGTGTCCAAGAAAGAACTGCATTCCTTTCAAGAGAGGTTAGGTTACCATTTGAAGTGCTAAAATAACGTATTTGAACTTTAGGTATGAACAGTGTGGTATATATTTAATGTATTTTTTTAGTCCTGCTTTGGCTAATTGAAGATTGCAGCAAGTAACAGTGTATATTCTCTGCGGAAGTCCTATACTTTCATGTCCTCATCTCTGTAACTTGCTGGAAGAGATTCCTGCTTTCTGCCAGTGGGCACTGGTGAATTCTGCTGCTTTGATTTTTCTGGGGCTTTCCTGGGTTCTTGGAAAGGAAGCCATTAAGCTGCTTGTAATGGAAATCTGTCTGTTTAATCAAAAGGTTGTTACAATTGAATTTTCTTTTTTCAGTAAACTGACATTTTTATGAATTCTTGGGTGAGAACTTTCCAATTGACTTTTGATCTAATATTTAAATTAATGGACATTGCCAAAATGAAATTTTAGTTCATACAAGTAACAAGACAAAATGCCACTGGATTTAAGATTATTTTTCTTCTATTAAGAACATGTGATTTAATTATAGTCACAAAAGAAGCCACTGCACCCCAATACGCATGACTGAGATTGGTTCTCCTGCAGAACACGAACTCCAGAAATTGATCTGATCTACAAACCAGATTAAAATCAGAACATTTTATGGATAATCTTAATAATAATAAAAAAACCCCTATGTCCATCAATTATTTTGTCATATTACTAACATTGTTGGCTTGCAGTGAAAATTGCTCATATTTGTATTGGGAATTATACCATTCTGTCATTTCTGAGGTATTTTAATTTACTTAATGTATGTTGAAAGTCACATTTGAGAGCTGAACATGGATTAAAAAGTCTAGAATGGAAGATATCTTACAACAGTACAAAATTACTCAAGTACATGTTAGAGTCAAGAGGA
Source organism: Cephalopterus ornatus (assembly GCA_013396775.1). Taxonomy (NCBI): domain Eukaryota; kingdom Metazoa; phylum Chordata; class Aves; order Passeriformes; family Cotingidae; genus Cephalopterus; species Cephalopterus ornatus. The sequence goes on along the minus strand of VZRE01007042.1, from coordinate 40,604 downwards.
CTACTTGTATTATTTTCACTGAGAATGTATTTCTCAGGGGCTCGAGTGTGAGACACTGATGTAATTATTCTTCTATTTCTGAAGTCTTGATTTTTTTTATTTTATTTTTTTAAGATACGCACCTGTGTTTTAGAGTCTTTCACTGAGTGTTTTAAGTTTTGAAAGTTAATAAGACTTGTAGATTAGATTACACCTCTTTTAACTAAAATTACAGTCAACTAATTCAGGAAGCTTAGAGTGATGTAAAGTTTGCCCCATCTGAAGTGCTGAAGAACATTTTGGATGGGGCTTTGAGCCTGGAAGGTGCCCCTTCCCATGATAGGAGGGCTGGAACTAGATTGTCTTTAGGGTCCTTTCCAACAAAAAAACCCATTCTATGATTCTGTGATTGATTCTTTAGATATTGAATCTAAACCAAAGTAAAACTCTAGCCATTTACAAGATTTTTTTCAGAAACAAAAAAATTATTTGTTTCTCACAGAACTGTATCATATGAAGATCAAAAATAAGAGACTTAAATGCTGGCCAGTTTTCTTTAATAAACTCATTTGTAGCTGTTATGTTTTCAGGATTTTTTGAAGCATTTGTCTCTTGAGTGTCAGTTTAAATGGCCTAGAGGTTTAAATCTTTGCATTGAATAAATCTACTTAATCCAGTTATACAAGGAATTGTCCTAATTATCAAGCTGTCAGGTATTCTTTCACTTCTTCCAATCCCTTTTTTTTCCTCCTGAGATTCTATTCTAGCCTTGAGTAAATTCTAGCCTTCAGTAAATGCTTTAAAATTGGAAAATTGTGAAGAGGGAATGAAATTCTAGACTTACGTGTTGAACCACTTGCAGGAAAGAGTACCCTTAGACTCTGGACCTTTCCAATTTTGAATTGTGACCTCTACCCCTTGTTCAGTAGCTTAGAAGACAGTGTTCCCTTCCTTATATTTGTTCAAGAGGGAAAAATAAATTTATAAGTATGTTCTCCTTACAGAGAAGAACATTTAAACAAAATATTCTTTCCAGATGTACTTGAAGTGTAGAGAAGAGTTCTTTCATTTGTGATCCAGAACAAATGTTTTTTCTGTCAAGGATGGAACAAATTGACAGTTAACATCACAGAAGGTTCTGTGAAAGAAAAATATTGCAAGAAAATGTTGCTGCATGAATGCAGTGGGGTAGGGGTGAGGTGAGCTTCAGAAGATCATATGTGAGAAAATTATTTAGATCTGCAGCCGTTTGGATCTGGCACAAATGCAAAGCAGTATGATCCTGAGAAGATGAGGGGAGTAACGTGACCTGGAGAGAAGCCACAGACTTTTAGTTATCTGCATGAGTGCTCAGAGCCTCAGCGGGAGGGATGAAAGAACTCTTGCTCTCCTGACTGGGAAAGTCATGAACGTTGCAAAGATTTGAGAGAGAAATCTGGGCTCTCTGGTCCATTACAGATCTCAAGTCATTCATCATCAGTGGCATTGTGTGTGCACACGCATTATGTCATGTTTTCATTCCTTGTGTGTCTGTAGCACTCAGGGCTGATTGCAAACTGTTACTTTTTCTTTTCCAAAGCAATTAGCAGCTTCTTCCTAAAGTCAGCATAGCTGTGAGAAGTGGAGAGGTCTTCTGTATTATGGCATCTGAGAGAAATAATCTCTGTTTATGGTCTTCCATTTAGTAACAGTCTTACATGATAGATTTTCTATAAAGCTTTAATTCATGAAGACTTTTGTTTTTACTCAGGAGTTACTGAGCTTTAACCTCTCTAAAGAACTTACTATTTGTACACATTTAGTCCCTCTGCTCTCCTATTTAACTCTTTACTTTGACTTTCCACACACTATTTCTCCTACCCTGCAGCAACTCCTGGGCTTTTGAAAGAAATTAGCTCACAGTTCTTGTTTATACGATCTGGTTGCAAAGAAGTATTGCTCTGAAGAGTGCCATAGATTTATCTTCATTCTACTGAGAGATAATACATTTGTACTACCTTAGGCAAGTACAGTCTTTCTCAGTGGCATTTCAAGTGGAAATAATGCCTTAAAATCGGTGGATGTGATAAAAGAGGAGTTTCCTGTCTTATGACAGCAACTATTAAAAGGACATACTGTTACCTAATACATATGCCACTGAGCCTTTTCATGAAGTAGATCAGCCAAGCACCAACGGGATATTACTCAGACAATCCCACAAAGACCTTGGTCAAGGTGAGGAGACCATGACACTGGTAGTCCTAATCTGATGTCTGATAATGAGATATCTCAAAAGAGGTCAGATTAAAAGCTCAGTCTTATCTGGGTTACTGTTTACAAAGTAAGAACCCTCATTTTTACTGACCACCGCAATAAAAAGTTTAAGATTTTTAGCTATTAAAAAAGCGAGCTCTCTTACAGTAACAGTTTGAGGGAAATCAATTTGGCTTCTGCTTCTCTAATCCGGAAATTAAATGAAAGAGAAGAGCTTTCTTGCATCACGGTTAGGACCACTGGCCAGGAGTTCAGTGACACAGCCAATGATAGATCGCAGATATATCCAGGACAACCACAGTCTAACCAATAGTCAAGGCAAACTCTGGTGTGTTTTGAACCATGTATTTTAAATTTCTGGTGTAACTAGATGAACAATACCTTGAAAGGACAAAAGTTCAATAAATATTGCAGTGTTTGAAGGAGAAAAGCACTTTTTCCCCTTGCACTTCCTGATAAATAAAGCACCATTCGCAGCAAGGCATATGACTCAAGTGTGACTGAAGTTATGAAGTACATGTGTTTAAGGTGTAGAATTGGTAAGGCTGCAGTCTATAAAGAAACTGAGATTTTTATCCAGGGGTGCTGGTGCCTCACTTGTCAGTTTTCAGCTAGCTACCAACTCCTGTGTGGGTAGATTTGATTTTGACCTGTTCTTAACCAGGTACAAAAGCAGTCCCTCCTGGACTGAAACTACAGATGTAGCTTTAGTCATATTGGAGGCAGTGTTGTTGTAATATAAAGGTTCATTTTTGCAGATGTTGCCAGTAGAGAAGGAGAATAGATACAACCAATGAAAGCTGTGGGATTTAGTTTTGGGGTGTTTTTTTGGTAGATTTGTTTGGGTTGGTTTTTTTTAATGAAAGTTTGCCTACTGTGAACATACTTGCCACTACGCTAAAGATTGATTCCTTAATCAAAATAAGTATATAGTGTGCTTAACTACAGTAATCAGTTTGACCTTTCTTAAAAACCTGCAATAGATCTGCTGTTAATGATTGTTTTTTCACTCTTGTGTCTCCTTTATGTAATCCAGAAAAACTTACAGTATTTATTTATAAACCTTTGTTTGTAGAAGTTATACCATCACTAGAAAGGTGGGGGGGGGGGTTTGTGCTTTTTTTTTTTTGTTTATGGAGTTGCATTCAGCAATTCTACAGAAGACAACAGCTGCTAGATTAAATGAAATCTAACATTGTTTGTTTTCCTTGGTAACAATTGCTTTTGAATGTTGTCACAGAAACGTTGATTTCCTTTTACACTTAGCTACTTTGGATTTTTCTGTTGATAAAGTCTTATAAGAATTATTCTTGAAACTAAGAAGATAAAAAGTCCAATTTATCGGTTCAATTGTTAATTTCACAGCTCAGTGATTTTTTCAAAATATACACTGGATGACTGAGCTACATCTGTGACCAAATATTGATTTTTAGGTTTGGGTTTTTTTTCATGCAAAGAATTACTTCACCTAGTTCTCTATGATTTATTTTTTTTTAATTAAAATGAAGCAAAAATATCTACTCAGTTTGTCAAGAGGGTGATATGAGTCTTTGAATTAGAATATTTTTATTGTTACTAAGGAGACAGTGAAGACAGGTTTTGTTTCATACAATATCTATGTTTAGTCCCTGATTGCAATAACTTCTTCCTGGAACTAAGAAATCAAAAGTTCTTTTCGTATCTTCATTTAAACCAATGGAAATTTCCAGTTTAAAAAGAATTTGTTGCTGTTTGCTAGCAATAGTGTTGTTGCTCTCTTGACTCTCCATTTACTGTCTACATTCAAAAAAGCCTGTTAGCAGTTCCCTACGTTTTAAACACAACAGAATGTTTCTGACCTCAGCAGGAGTAACTCACAGCATGGACATTTTGATGTCTGCCCAATGTGCTGTGTTAGTGGAAATATTTTGTAAAAACCCACTAGTTTGGAAGAATCATGGACAAAATCTGTGGTAAAAGACCTTATCAGTACATTGATGTTTCATAATCTACCTAAAGAAACTGCAGAAAACTATTTTATTATATAGGGAATCTTAATGGTCTGATCCTAGAGTTTTTGTTTCAATTGTAAGTTACTGTCTCACAAAACTTTCAGCTTCTTGTATAATTTTATGCTGATCAAGGCCTTTCTTGCTCCATCCTGTGATTTGGCTCAATGTATTTTTTTTTTTTTTAAGTTCTGATGTGTTTTTTTCTGCAGGGACTTTTTTTAACCTTTATTAAGCTGCTTTTTTACCCATAACATGATGGGAAACTTCTTACCGTCGTAAAAACAAATGTGCCATATAATACCTTAACTTAGGTAATATTCCCTATTGTTTAATTAACAATCTTTGTTTTGTTCTTAGATATTGATTCTACCTAATTATATGATTATTTCCTAGCAATAAACACTGCAATATTATTTAATATAACTGAAATATTGGATCAAGAGGGAAAATCTCACAATATAAGAACTATATTTTTGTACTGCTATGATGTGAAAAAAACCCACAAAGAAAATAAGTTTATAGTGTAGAAACTTTCGTAAAAAGCAAAATCACCATTCTTCCCTAACTTTTTAATTAAGCAAACCACTGAGGCGGTACATGTTCTTCCTAATAATAAAACAACAACAAAATAGAGAGGAAATGAGGGCAACAAGGTGAGATTTAAAGTCCCTTCTAACACAAACCATTCTATGATCATTTTGTCACTTCATTTTGAAGGAGTCTGTAAATTATTGTGATTCCTCATTAAACTGTAGTCAGTTCATTCCAACTACAGACTGAATACTGTGTTCAAATTTGTGGTGCAACTGTGTAAATGGAATCTTTATAGAAAACTAAAATTTTATTCTGAAAATTATCTAGGTGATTTTTCTGCAATCTGTCATATATTTGAGAATCTTCAACAATGTAATTGATATATATTAATAAGGTCTATTTTAATGTTGTTTTCAGAAATGATGCATCTGACTTGAGTCAGAGTTCCTTGATTTTTTCCTTTTATTTTTATTCCACCAGAAAAATTTCTTTTAAGTTTTTGTCAGTACAGAGAAGAATCACCAGAATCACACTCAGCAACGTAGCTACATCAACTATGGAAGATGCTTTTCAACCCATTATTGAACAAGTGGATTTTGAGATCAAGCTGCATTGCTGTAGCAGCTTCTGCTGATGAAGTTGAACCTCTGAAGTTTTCTGGACCTTAATGGCTTCAGTGAAGGAACACAGACTGTTTTATGTGTCCTCCTTAGATGGGGTTGATGAAACAAGATTTTATTTGTAAAACATATGTCCCTTGCCTGCAGACCATAGGTTAATGTAATCAGTGAAAGAAAACTCATTGATAAGACTGCTTAAACACGTCTGGCATCTGTTTTTCCAGCTGCAACAAATTCCATTAAATTGCATATTGCTTAAAGTGCAGAAAACAAATTTACTCTAGCTGTGAGGATATTTGTAGCAGCTAATTATGTAGATTGTAGCCCCAAGTTATAATGGCCCCAAGAGATAAAAGGGGTTAAAACGATGAAAATATAGCTCTATAAGTTAACAATATTTATAATAGTACTTAGTTCTGCTTGAGGACAATTGAATGCCTTCTGTATTGCTATCAGATTAAAATATCTCATCATTTAGTCTCAAAGACCTTGATCTCACTGTATTTAATAATCTAAAAGTACTGGAATTTATGGGAATTTTTTTTTCTTTTAGATTGCAAGAATAAATCTGAAGTTTATCAGTTAAATAGCATGAATATAAACTTGGTAATGCATTGCAAGCATAACAAAGTCAAATTTTTACTGAAGCATTAACACGACTTTTACCTATCAGTTTTCTTTTTCAGAAGTTCTTTTGTGAAATTGTAGACATCATTGATCCTCCAAGCTAAATTTTAGTTTAAAGGAATGTTTCTCCTGATTCCCAAGCACTTTCTCTTCATTTCAGAAGAATTCACTGTTGTGTCTGTCATCACTTCTAATGCTGAAGTCTCTGAAACAAACTCTGGGAAACACAGCCTGATAGTTCCTTCCCCAACCTGATGATTCCAACACAGACAAATGAGGCTCTATGACTTAGGTTAAGCAATGCTGGAAGAAAGAATTTTGAGGAGAGTTGGGATAGAGAACACCTAGACAAATTTGACATCCACAAGTCTATGGGCCCTGATGGGATTCATTTGTGAGTGCTGAGAGAGCTGGTGGATATCACAGTGAGGCCACTCACGATCACCTCTGAAAGGTCATGGCGATCAGGAGAGATGCCTGAGGACTGGAAGAAAGCAAATGTCACCCTGGTCTTCAAAAAGGACAGGAAGAAAGGGCCAGGGAACTACTGGCCAATTAGTGTCACCTCAGTCCCTGGAGTGGTGATGGAGCACCTCATTCTGGAAGCCATCTCTATCCACATGGATGACAAGAAAGTCATCAGGAGTAGTCAGCACGGATTAACTAAAGGTAAATCATGCTTGAACAAGCTGATTGCCTTCTACAGTGAAACAACTGCCTGGTGGATGAGGGGAGAGCAGTGCGTATTGTCTACCTTGACTTCAGCAAGGCTTTCAACACTGTCTCTCACAAAATCCTCTTAGGCAAACTTAGGAAGTGTGGACTGGATGAGTGAATGACGAGATAAATTGAGAACTGGCTGCATGGCACATCCCAGAGGGTTGTAATCAGTGGCACAGGGTCTAGCTGGAGGCCCGTCATTAGTGGTGTCCCCCAGAGTTCAATAGTGAGCCCAGTATTGTTTAACTTATTCATCAATGACTTGGATGAAGGGGCAGATGCCTCCTCAGCAAGACTGGTGATGACACAAAGCTGGGAGGAGTGGCCAATACCCTTAGAGGGCTGTGCAGCCCTTCAGAGGGACCTCAACAGGCTGGGGAGATGGGCAGAGAAGAACCTACTGAAGATCAACAAAGGCAAAAGCAAGGTCCTTCACTTGGGGAGGAATAACCAGAGGCAGCAGTATAGGCTGATGGCTGACCTGCTGGAAAGCAGTTCTGCAGAGAAGGACCTGGGGTCCTGGTGGACAACAAATCTGTCTGTGAGCCAGCAGTGAGACCCTGTGGCCAGGAGGGCCAGTGGTATCCTGAGGTGCATTAAGAAGAACATTGCCAGCAGCTTGAGGAAGTTGATCCTGCCCCTCAGCCTTAGTGAGACTGCATCTGGAGTGCTGTGCCCAGTTCTGGGCTCCTCAGTATAACAGTGCTGTTTAAAATCTACCTTTATCAATGCGATTTAAAAAGAAACAATGAACCCCTATCTGATGTCTGTTCTCTGATGTTGCTTTCAGCAAAGTCAACTTATTTCACCAAATAAGCCTCCCTTTATTTGACAAGTCAACAGTGACAACTGAACCTATTTGGTTAAACACTCTATGGTTCCATTGTAGATAAAATAACTTGGGGGATTTTCTATAATTTGACCTTGCTCACCCTGTAACAGAAGAGCTGCAGTGAGGAACTGCAAGTGTGTGTGTACAAAAGCACATGCTGGAAAGAAGTCAGTTCTTCTCTGCACATGCAACATACAGGTTGTCTCTTATGGAAAATTATTTTTACAGAACCATCTTCCAAAATAAATCATCTGTATTTCTCCATCTTGCTTGACAAATAAAAGTTAATCTGGGACATCTGCTTTATCTGTTATTTCATTAAGGTGACAAAATTATGTTTTAAGCAGTTCTTTGAAATCATTAAAAAAATAAAATCTTCGAAATAAATCACCAGGTTTATTTTGCAAGAAAAACAGACACTAATTTCCATTCCATGAAAATATTTGTAATAGAAATTGCAAGATCAATTTTATATTAAAAAGTAAAACTGAAGTATAAAATTCTTATTATCCTTTTGAAGTCCACCGTGGGAAAATACACAAACATTCCTTCTCACTTTCTTTATATAAATTAAATCTTTCACTGCATTGGAAGGATGTTTGTTAGAGGAATACATTTTTCAGTTAAATTATGTTGCTTTTGTTCTGTAATTGAGATGTCAAAAGATTTTACGGTTACTGAATTTCAGGGTTATTGTTGTAAAAAATACAACTATCTTCATTTCAGAGTTAAAAAGTAGTATTTCAAGTTCTTAAATTAAAAAAAAAGTATTAATTGTATGATATTTGATAATTATTTAAAATTATATAAGATACCATAGTGGGAGTTATTGATACTTACTCTGTATCATTCTAGACTAGCAGCACACAGACTTAAGGCTTCATGTATTAAACTTGATTCCTCTAATTTTTGAAGTTACAGGCACTGTCAGATAAAAAAGTATACACACTGATTATATTTATAAACCATTTTAATTTTAGTATCTACCTGTGCATGTATATGTGTGTGCATGTATATGCCTAAACTGCAGTGGTGTAGAAAATATTCCAGTAAGATTGGTCATGGTCAGTAACCTGGTTTAACAAACATTCCCCTACATAATTGGTGCAGAATTATGATCCATGGTGTATGTTATAAATACACACCCAATTCAAATGGAAAATGGCTCTGGCTATGGTTTAAAAACAGAAACCTCTTGTCTGCTTTAAGCAAAGACAGAATTCATGTTTTTAGTAATAACAATGTACAAAATGGAAGATAATTTAAAACAATCATAAAAGGGTTATATTCTTTGCAAAAATTAGTTGTGTGAATAAACTGTCTTCACCTTTGTTCATTCTTAGTTATGATCACAAAAAATTCAAGTATTAGACCACCTAAAAGAACATGAGAACAACGAGAAAGTCCAAAGGGAAAAAAACCAAACTAACCAACAATATTCTCTAAATTAACACAAAACTGGTCCCCAGAATAGAAATCATATAATGAAGAATAGAATACAGGAAATGTAATAAGAGCAATTTCTTGTAGTATCAGAGAGCATGCTCTTCTGGTTTTGGTTTTATTTTTTTCATCAAGTAAATTAAAACGATTCTGTAACCAGAATAAATTTTTATAGGAAAAAATAATTTCCTTTGCAGTAACTGAATTTTCCTATACGTTCTCAGACTTAAAAAAATTCTATAGTTTACTTGGCAGTTTTTGTCTTTTACAATTTATTCTTAACATGCTAATAGACTGCAAGGGTTACTGAGGGCTTAATGAGTCTTTTTTAGGGAAGAAGGTATTTATAAGAGAGATTTATAATTAACTGGTAGTGAATAATGAACTGTGCATGACCTGCTTTGAACTACTGCTTTATCTAATGCTAATAAGTAAACATAATGGTCATTATGCTTTTTGAGGACTTTAGTTCACTTCAGGTGATTTCAGTGGATAATGGGAATGGTATAAAGTAAAATCAGTGCTGTTGTTTTGTTTCATGGCATGAAGAAATTGATCTTCAGAAAGAAAATTTACTGAAGCTCACAAGTGGATTCAAAGTAGCAATAAAAATAAGGATCTCTTAGCATTTATTTTCATTTCTTATACTCTTGCGTGAAAGTGTCTTCCTAGTGTGAAGAAGGATTTTTTTCTTTAAATTAATATGTTCAAAAACTGGGCATTATAGATGCAGGTTCACTCGGTGACACTGGAACAGCTCTCTTTTCCTTTGACAGCCAACTCCAGCACAGAAATGACAGCTCACATTTTACAGGTTAGAGTTTCATAGAAAATTAAGTAGTTGATAAAATTTATGTTTTCTTTCCTCAGATATTTGTCAATAAAATAAATATTTATTTCATTTTCAGAAATGTAATTGTTTAAGTAGGTTATATGGCACACCATTTAAAGTTGTACGACTGTGACTCAAATAAGGAATATTTATTACAAATAAATATTTATTACAAAGTAAAAACTACTTTAGGCAATAATTAAGTTTCTACGATGTTACATCTAAATTGTAAAAACTCCTGTATCCCTCATGCTCAGATTTATGGACTATAATCTTGGAGAAGCATGCATCTTAGTAGCAATGTTACTGACCAATATGAATAACTTGATCTAGACAAGGTTGAGAAGACTGTTCAAATACCTAAAACTGTTCCTTTCTATAGCTGTTGCAGGAAAGGGGCTATAGTTATTGCTAGCTATAATTACTATAGCTAGTAATATCTAATGCTAATATCACTGAGTGTGTTTAACAGATTTTTTTCAATACTAAAACCATGGCAGCTGCCAAATTCTAAAAATGACCTTTTAAAGAGATAATGTTTTCATTAGGTTGGTATATTAAAAGTTGGAATTGGCAGATGTTGACACCTACATTCACTCACCTATGTGAGACTCTTTTTTGAGCTCAGGATGAGCTAAAGGGAGGTCCTCTGGATACATCTGCTCTGAAATCACTATTGTAGTTGCATCTCTGGCCAATTTTCCTCACTCACTCTCAATTTGCATTTGTTGCTTCAGAGTAACTGGTTGGCTGAAAAAAAAGGTCACTCTGACCCTTGGTGCAGAGGAAGATCATGGAGCAAATCACCTGGTGTCCTTCTGTGACAGGGTGACCCACTTAGTGGATGGAGAAAAGACTGTGGATGTTGTCTAGATGACCTTCAGTAAAGCCTTGGACCCCGTTTCCCACAGCATTCTCCGGGAGAATCTGTCAGCCCACAGCTTGGACAGGTGTACTCATTACTGGGTTAAAAACTGGATGGCCATGCCCAGAGGATGGTGGTGAATGGAGTTACATCCAGCTGGAGCCTGTTCATGCATGGTGCTCTCCAGGGTTCAGTATTGGAGCCAGTCTTGTTTAATATCTTTATTGATATTGATTCCACCCTAATTAAGCTGCAAATGAAACCATATGCCTAAGTCAATAATACAGATTTTATTAAACAATGAACTTGAAGTAGAGAGATAGAAAGAAATACAAAGGAAGGGAATGAGAGGGAGTGAAAGATGAAATAGAATATGGTCATGACCTGTGGATCCAGCTGGTCCTTCTTCGCCCTGCACTTCCCGGTGGTGTGGGTCCCAAGGTCATTCAAAATTTTTCACTATTTATGCGTTTCGGCAAACAAAGGAATAAATATTAATTGGCTACACAGTTCTCTAATGCTAATGCATTCTCTCTAATCCATGTTCAGTCTTTCTTTTATTTTGAGTTGGTGGTTTTCTTGGGTCGGTGTTCTGTGAATCAGTGGTTGTGATCTTCCCCTGCTGGAATTACCCTTTGCCCAGTTAGAGCTGATTTTAGCATAGTTGCTGAGTTAGCCCATAAATTCTGCATTCTTTCTGTTCATTACCAGTGATACATTCTTCTCCCCCAGCTTTGCTAACCTCATCCTATGTCTGAGATAACACCCAGACAACAGTACCATTTTATCTCAAGTTCCCGCTGTGGTGGTTTAATTCACAGTCCAAGTTTCAGGTCATATTCAAGGCGGGGGCTTCAGGGTTTGTTGGTGGTCACAGATGGCATCTATCCCATAACTTGAGGTGGTATTTGTTTAACAGATGATAGACATGTGAGCAGTTGCGTCTTTACACAGTTTGCCACAGTGGTAATTTTTGTCTGGATGCATTATCCAGGATGAGCTAACTACATCTTGTCTCAACCAGGTCTGGAGTTAGCACCACTTTGTCCCTCCCCTCTGTGTTTATCTTATGGCAAAGTCCTTCTGTGGTCTTAGTGTTTGAGACAGGCAAATGTGCTCATTAAGTTTGCACAGCCCATTCATACCAGTGTGAGTCAGCAGATTTGAGCACCTGCTCGTTTCTGCAAGCAGACAGCTTTGTGGACTTGGAAGTGGTGGATGCACCATGGTTTAAGGGGTATATGTTGAAAACAGGTTTTGTGGACTAATGGTTACATCTGTTTATTCCTGAGTAGTCCCAGGACAAAGCAAGAGGAAGTTTCTGTCACTGTTCTGATGACACAAACAAAAGCAGTTGCCTCTATGTGCTCCTAAAATGCAGAAAGCTGTCTGTATTGTTTTTGCAGATTTGGCTTATCAAAATCGATGCAAGACATAGCTTTTACATAAATCTGGAATTAATTGTAAAGTAGACTGGTACACAAATACAGCAAGATAAGAAAATTTCAGCATTTTCATAGAGGAGCAAGCAAATCCAAAGTGTGCCTGGGCCATTTTCAGATCAAATCAAATCTGTGCCTTCCTCTATAGCTAAATTCCACACGTTCATATTTTGGGCTCCAGACATATAGGACAAATAGCTTTCACTTCACCTGCTATAGGAATCACTGGTTTGTCATTCTGATCTTTCTTTTTAGACAGCTCAAAAAGCTCTGCATACTGCAATATGCTTTGACAATAAAAAATTACTAGCTATATATAAATATAATGTAAGCATGTTTATCTCACTTTTGCTTGTGACTAATTTTTCACAGTTAAATGTTGTGTTTCTTCACCATGCACATAAATTTTATTGTTTCACAAGATCTGTTGGAAAATGTAAATATCTTCTCAGGTAAGAAAAAACATTTACTCATTTATCTCATTACATTAGAATAAGTAAGGACTAATATTTTTTGTTTCTGTCTTTGCTGTTGGTTGTTTTCAATTGTTTCATTAGTATTGCATTCCTCCCCTCATCAAAACTCAGAGTTGAACCTATCCCAAATCTTCAGCTTTTTTCTTGTGCTAAAAATTGAGAAAAAATTTATAATGGTAAAAGTCCTTTCTGGTTTGGTATGAGTCATGAGGAGTTTAACAGTTGTCTTTGCCCTCTGTTAGGGTACATGAGTAATCTGGCCAAGAATAGCACAGAATTGCGGACGCAGCCAAAGACTGGTTAGCTTCAGGGATGTATGGGACTACATTTGGCAGACAGAATATGGGGATCATCCTGGCTATGAATGGCTGATGCTGTGAAAGGACTGTTTTTATACTGTCTGTAAGTTTATCCCGTTCAAGTTTTGCCACCCAGTGGTTTGTTTGTCCTTTTCCCTGTCATGTCATGAAAAATGCACCAACTTACAAACAGTATGGGATAATCAGCAGTTCTACCTTTAAGGATTGTGATTGTGCACTAAAAGCAGGACCTAAAAACAGGTAATGACTGAGATAGTGAAGACTCTTAAAAAAAAAAAAAATTAGCCTATCCATTAAAAAGAATCTGGTTTATCTATGGTAACTACTCATACAGTGAGAGCTGATTAACCTTATTGAAATGCTTTATATTAAAAAAAAAAAAAGACAAGAAATGTGTAGGTCTGCATAGCAAATCAGTTGCTCAAATGACTTGGAAAGCATGCTGTGACATTTGAAACAAGCCACAGGTAGCAGAGATTCTGAGTTTGTACACCTTGTGAAGTGGGAGTTAATTGCACATTTTGGTCATGTGAGCACATCCTGCTGTTGCTAGGTTATTGCAGGGTGAGAATGGGTGCTGTGTCTGCTGATTGCACCAGGGGATAAAATGTTTTCACATCGCATCAGATATGCTGAGATCATGACCTCATGCCACACAGTTTTATTAGCAGTGCTGAGGATGTGTTAGGTCTGTCCACCCAACAAGGAACTACTCTGAAATATTCTGTCTATGCTTAGCATTGAAATGACAAGCCCAGTATAACTGACAAAGCCTGGCCACATCTTTTAATAGGAAACAGAACACTAAGACAAACTGCACTTTAAATATGTTGCTAGCAATGTCTCCATTTTTCCAACCATTTGTCATGGGCCATGCCACAAATCTATGATCTCTGTTCACTGTACAGGCAACAGCCATAACTTATTTAGAAAGCGTCTCTTCATTTTAGGTGTAAGACACTGGTGTAACTACAACAGGCAGATTATTGTTTGGAAATAAATAGAGAGCTATCCCTGAAATCTGTAGGTGTTGTCACCAGAGTTGTAGTCATTCCTGCAGTTCTCTGATTTTATTCCCTTATTTGTAGAGTAACACATTAGTAGCCCACCATAAAACTATATGAAAAGATACCGCTCTGAGGCAGTGAGTTCAGTGTGACCTTGAAAATAAGCATAGACTGTCCAGGAGTGCCTGTAGTGTTCTCATCTGTGTGAATAGAATCATAGAATCATAGAATCATACACTGTCTCAGGGCCAGTTTCCAATAATTGCCTTTTAAAATAAGACTGCTGGAAATTATGTGCATCCAGTATTTAACATTGGATAAATTTAGTAAAAAATGATAATTCCTAATAAGCCATCAGGTTCTAGTGACAAACATCAAACATAAACAGGTAAATAAATTCATATAAGAGATTTCTCATTACATGCTTACTTAGATTGATCTCTGCTGAACAAAAATCCTCATTTTGGGAGAGGTACTGGGAAGATTGAATTGCTATGGTTAATTGCGCTTATTTTAGAATTATTTCCACATGTCTGTTACTGCTCCAAACATCTATGTCATCTTGAAAAACTCCCTTTTTCGCATTAAATAAAATATTGGTGTCAAGAGTTACTATAAGTAGTGAGCATAAGAATTATCTTTACTGGCATTAACCAACAAAAAAATGTTAAACATTTTATCAAAGCTTGTGTTTTAGGCAATAATTGTGGAAAAGGCAAGAACCTTTATAAAATTAGCTTACCATAAAAAACATTAGGCTATGAAAAATCGGACAACTGAGGAATTTCAGTAGTTTTCCACTACTTGCCTAACTTACAGTAGGCACTCCATCTATAAATAATTAAATTTGAATGAGATGGGTGCAGTACATAAAGTTCAGTTAAAGCAGACACTTAACAGGATTTTCTGTTCAGTTAAGGGGATTCAAATGAAATAGGTGTCTTCTAGCACAGAAGAGCATAGTTGAAAGCAGTTCAGGAGTAGGGGGAAATGTAAAAAGAACAGAGGTTCCTGGCCACAATATAAAAACTTTGTTGTGTTATTATTAACTGTTGATTTTACCATATGTTTGGTAGGCTGATGTTGAGTATAGGACATACAAAGCAGGTAGTGGTGACAAGATTGTTCTATGTCCTTTGTAGAGCATATACTATAGAAGTCTTCATAGGCAACTACTTGAAAATGTGAAATGTCCAGTATGAGGTACAATCAGACACAGGACCTTTCATTGGAGACATCTTATGACTTGATTTGACTTGACATTTACTGGATCTGGGCTATGATTTTGACACTATATGACACAAATGTGTTTTTATTCAATATGACCTTTTATGTTATGTTTTTCCTTTTTGGGCACCAACCTGGTTTTGGTTGCAAATATGTCCAAAGGGACCATATGGCCTCTGTACCATTCAATGTAGTAAAAACCACAGGTATTCACCATGGGGTCGTTTAGTTGTTACTCCTGACTTAAGCAACTTAATGTTAGCATTTATTTTTTGTGATGGTTCAATTTCCTTTCTCTGAGAGCATTATTTGGGAACATATCTGAGAAAGATTAAGAGCAACCTATTCTTTGCTAGGTAGAGTCATGGTGCTTAGACTTAATGGTTGTATGGTTTCTGTGCAATGCAAAGGTATTCATCTGGTGTGCTTGCTATGGGAATGATTCCACATTCATCCTTAGTTTGTCTGTTTTCACTGATTATGGTACAACCTGTAATATAAGCAATGTGATCTTTCTCAATTAGGTGACATACATATGTGAGGACAAGACAACCTTGAGTCTTCTTTGGGCCATAAGCCAGATCAGCACCACCCTACATCTTAAGTCTCACTCCAACACCACTGCTGCCTTATCTTCTCCACACTTAGATTTATGCTGCCTACTTCCAGAAATTATTTTAGATGTAGCTGTGTTGTTGGTCTTCTTTTCTGGTTAGAGGACTGTAAAGTAGTGACTTAAATAAAACAAATCATGTCTTCATTCTGAACTAGGTGAAAATATGCAAAATTTAGATCACAATTTGATCTCATAACGGTCAATGTCATAGACATTATAAGTCTATGCTAGAGAGATGTCCTTATGTTTTCTTGTAATCTCCATTGTCCTTGCTGAGTCTTAATTTTAAATTATTGATATAATTACAATTAAATGAAACCATCCATGACTTAGTCATTAGATTATAAAAGCAACATTGATTGAGATTATGCAAATTAAAATAATTCCCGTTTAACTCGTCTGCAAACTATCTGCACTCCTTTGTTTAGAAAATTTGCATATACATATATTTGAGATCCATCCATTTCTTCAACATCATTGGAAAACAAGCTTGAGAGCTTATTGAAAAAGCTTGGTTTTGTTAATATTTCACATCCTCCACTGATCACTCATTTTCAGGATCAATGACATTTTTGAAGAACAATTCTGCACTAAACTAAATTCAAATAAGGTTCAGACAGAACTTTTTGCTCTTCCTATTGTACATATTTTTCCTCCCACACAAAGCAGCATGAATGTTTTATTAGAGACTGAATCCCAGGTAATTAATAGCCCAGCTTTTAAGTAATAAAGCAATCCACGCTGAGCTATTTTTCCATGTAAAAAATATAGTTAATAGCTTCTTACAAGAAATTAGCTTTCCAGACTCATTTTGTTTCCTTCCATCATGTCTTCACAATGATGAGGTAGGTCAGAGACTTTTTGGCCATTGAAGGCAGCTTTAGGTGAAAAAGAATAAAACTTTTATTTCAAGAATAGAGTTCTGGAAATAGTCCCACTCATCATTGCCATTTTACTAATCAGCATCTCAGTCTATGTAACAATTAAAAAATGTTGTCTCTGTTTAAACCTATACTTTATTTAAACATGATATACAGTCTAAAGAACAGCTATGCATGTGAGTAGTACATTTATAAGACTATCTCAATACTATATTAAACACTGAGCAAACCCTTGAAGACTGTGGTTAAATTGAATTTGAATGGACTTCAGTATTAGTGATTTCAGAGAAAAACAACTTTTGCTTTTCGTTTATAGATTTGTTTGTTTGTTTGATTGATTGATTTTGGTAATAATAACATAATATTTCTAAGAAATGTGATGGAATTTTTTACTTTCTGGAACCTGTAGGGGTTTCTGAGGGGGTTGGTGTTTTTTTGTTTGGTTCTTGTTGTTGTTTTGTTTTGTGTTGGTTGGTGAGTTTGTGTTTTGTTTGGGGAGGGGTTGTTTGTTTGTTTGTTTTCTTTTTAGATGCTTACAAGGTGGTTAGATAAGATGCTTATCAGGTGGTCACTGCTATGGGAGCAACATTCTGAACTGAGGGGGGAAAAAAATGCTTTTGGATTTCCTGACCTTGTCTGAAGGAAAGGTTACTTTTATTGAAATTTTCATTCTTTGACAATTGAACCTTTTTTTGATTTTAAATCATTTTTCCAGACCTGACGTTTGTAGAGCAACAGATTTTATCTGGTTTTGGTTTTGTATTGGGGTTTGGTGGATGTTTTTTTGCTGTTTTGTAGGTTTAGTTGTCTGAACTGATGGCTTGAAATACTTTTAAATACTTTAGCAAAATATGCTTGTATTTCTTTAGTCACACTCTTTTGTAGTTATTTTTGTGTATTTGCTCTTAGTGAATGTTGGTAAAAATGAATTGCTAATAGTTTTTTTGACTCTTCACTATCTTTGAACTAAATAATGTTATTGTAGTTATATAAAAATATTTTTTCTGGAGTTTCAGTGAATATTATAGCCTTGTGAAACCTATTCAGAAATCATTTAAAGCTTTATAAGTTTATAAGTTTAATCTAATGCCACTGCTCTCCTTTCGTCAGTAATCCAACTTTTTTTTATGAGTTGCTAAAGTGTTTTTTACTTTTGCCTTTATTTATAGTTTCAGACTTCATAATGAAAGAATCTGTTTTCATTAGCAATAACTGGAAACTTATAATAAAGGGTGAAATCCTTTTTGTTGGTATCTCACTCTGGTTAGTGAATATTGGCTGTCTGTAGACCACACATCTCACTGTTGCTTTTTTATGTTTTAAAAAAGGAGTATTCTCTTGCACTAAACTGACCATTTGTATTGTATCATCAAGCTAGGAAAAAGGTATTGATAGTTGTTGATAGATGTTGACAGAGAAAATAATGATGGGGGAGGTGTGAAATAGCTGTTTCCAAATAAGAATTTGGAACAAAAAGAATCCCTTTCGCAGGAGGTCTAAGGAAAGAAGGGGGCATGGGATGGTAGTTCTTGATTTCGAAATTACCATTGGGGACCCAATCATGGTCTCATGGACGCAGTGTCAGTCTTAACAACCAGAGATACCACTATGAGTCTGCACTCAAACTGGAGGAAAGTACATTTTGCTCTTGATGAAAATCTGACTCATAGCACTTTAAGGGGTATGTGCAGGAAGTATGAAGATCAGGACAAACAGTTTAAAAAATACATTTTTCTGTAGGTTGAAAACAAGTGTTAATGTACTGTGCAGAGTCTCTAACCCAGTTACACACAAGCCAGCTTGAAGTTGCATAATAACATCAGTGAGGTATTGAATTTTGAATTCCCATCAGGAAGGAAAAGTCTGTACCTTGGTAGCACACCAATGCAATAGAGTAGCTTGCATTCAGAAGCTGCTCGCATCCAGCTGGGCTTAGGGAGAGGCACAGAAATGCCTATATATAAAAAAATCAAAAGAAAAACTGTAAATCCGTTGCACAGAACTTAGTTCAACCTCCAGGATATGATGGTATTGACTGACTGACTGAAGTTTCATAGTAGTTTTCTCTGCTTTTCTGATATCAAAGTTTGAGTTCTAAAATAAGGATTATCCTGGTTTTAAGAGAAAACCTTTTTGCTGTATTCAGCACTTGTTTCAGTTTTATGTTAAATTTTCACACTGCCAAAAGAAATTTGAAGTAAGTAGGCACTTGAAACTGAAAAAGAAAGGAATATTACAAAATCTAAGTCTAGTAGACTTTTCCTTCTTTTGTCACTCTAGATTTTTTCCTTCTTATATCTCCAAAAGGAGGACAGTAAAATAAAGTACCAC
Organism: Cephalopterus ornatus; assembly: GCA_013396775.1. Lineage (NCBI taxonomy): Eukaryota > Metazoa > Chordata > Aves > Passeriformes > Cotingidae > Cephalopterus > Cephalopterus ornatus. The sequence goes on along the minus strand of VZRE01007042.1, from coordinate 21,608 downwards.
TAGCTTTGTCAAAATATCATGTTTCAAGATCTATTTTGTTTAAAAGGATCCTTGCCTAACTCAGCATCAGATATTTTTTTAAAGATATATTTTTCATATTTCTTTAAAAAACCTTGAATTTTTGTCCATCTGTGTTCCCTAATATGGATTACATAGATTCTTATGGTTCTACTTTAATGCATACTGTAAAAAGCTTAAAATAAAGGTGCTCAACAAATAATCATATTACGTTTTGGTTTGGGGATTTTTTTTTTTTAATTGAATGAAAAACAATTTATAGAGACGTGACGTTGTATTCAAAGATATAAACCTCTTGAGTTGAGAATCCTAGAATCACAGAATTTTTAGGGTTGGAAAGAACCTCTGGAGAACACCTGGTCCAATGCCCCTGCCAAGGCAGGGTCACTTATAGCAAGTGACACAGGAACTTGTCCAGAGGGGTTTTGAATGTCTCCAGAGAGTGAGATTCTACAAGGTTGCAGTGCTCTGCCACCCTCAATGTAAAGAAGTTCTTCTTCATGTTGAGGTGAAACTTCTTGTGTTTTAGTTTATGGCCATTACTCCTTGCCTTGTCTTTGGGCACCACTGAAAAGAATCTGGTACCATCCTCTTGACACCCACCTTTGAGATATTTATATGCACTAATGAGATACCATCTCAGTCTCCTCTTCTCTTGACTAAACAGGCCCAGCTCCTGCAGTTTCTCCTCATAAAAGAGATGCTCCAATCCCTTAATCACCTTCATGGCTCTCAGTTGGACTCTCCAGTAGTTCCTTGTCTTTCTTGTACTGAGGAGCCCAGAACTGGACACAGCACTCCAGATGTGGCCTCACTAGGGTCAAGCAGAGAGGGAGGATCACCACCCTAGACCTGTTGGCCACAGTCTTTCCAATGCAACCCAGGATATCATTGTCCCCCCTTGCCACAATGGCACACTGCCAGCTCATCCACCAAAGCTCCCAGGTCCCTCTCAGCAGAGCTGCTCTCTAGTAGGCCAGCCCCCAACCCGTACTGGTACTTGGGGTTATTCCTCCCCAGGTACAGGACCTTACACTTGTCCTTGTTGAACCTCAGTAGGTTTCACTCCACACAACTCTCCAGCCTTGTCAAGGTCCTGCTGAATGGCAGCACAACCTTCAGGTGTATCAGCCACTACCCCCAGTTTCATATCATCAGCAAATGTTTCAGTTTGTTCAGTTTCTTTTTCTGAGAGTGTTGGAAGTGCTCTGAAAGAGTTGTTCATTTTACTTTCAATTTTTCATATCTTATACTTTCATATCATTCAGTGAAAGGAACTAATTAAATAAGAGTTGAATAGCCTGTGGAGTCTAAGTTTGGACTAACAGAAGCTTCATGCTTTACTCTAAAACTCCAATTTGCTTTATTTCTATTACATTAATTATCTGAACCTACATGTGTACCTAAGGAGTTTAAAAATTTATAGACTTTTCTGTCTTTTGCTACACTGTAGATGAAAGCAGATGCAATTCAACATCTCTTCCTACATAATATCCTACATTAATATCTATAGACATTAATGAATGTATCAAATTTGCTGCTTTTTCTGCCTTAACTCTTTTTATCTGTCATTTCTTGCTTTTCTTAGCTGTTGAGCTATTTTCTGCCCCAGAATACGACACTTTGATTTTTGTAAACATACCTCTAGCTCAGTGATTTATTGATTAAGAGTAAAATCAATTCAGATTTGCAAAAAGCAAACGACTTTGCGTGCTCCGCCAGTCTTTGACAATTTGTTTGGCTTTTTTTTATACAGAGTTTGTTTACTTTTTACTTTCTTTTTTTTGTTTACTTTTTACTTTCATATTTCTTGTTCATTTTCTTCAGAACAATGTTATTTACACATGGTATACTTTGCTGCTTTACCTGATTATATAGCAAAGTCATACATATTGTCGGGTTGCTGCTCCTCAGTCTGGCATAGCCGTTCCTAACTTGCCTTGGCGATTTCCAGTACCATTTGAACACATATTAGTCATGCTTTGGTCAATGACTATGTTTATGGAGAGATCTCAATGGCTTTTTAGAGAAGGCAGAACACTGAAGATTATACACTTAGTAATTTTGTTTATTTATTTAAATTTTGAAGGTTTTTCTCAGAATATTATTGCTTTTCACTGAAAGGTATGGTAATAATTGTTAAGAGAAAAAGCATGCAAATGCTTTCTGTGAAGCAGAAAATGATTCACTGTAAAGTAATATGCTCTGATTTTAGTAATTACCATTTGGTTATTTCAATTCTCAGTTTTCAAAAGCCACCAAATTTGTGTTCTGCCCTGGAATGAACACTGAGTGTTTAAGATGAACCTTTTCAGCTGTTCTATCTCTACCTGATTGCTATCTAAAGAACAGAAACATGGGAAGACCAGAAGGAGGAGCCACAGACTTCACACATTAGAAGGCGGTTCTGGTGCTGGTTGCAAAACAAAAACACTGAGTGGTGAACAACAGCTTCAGATCTTGCTTCTTCTGGGTTTCACTGTCTAGAAAGAACCCAATTTCTTGGGCTTTTGTGTATAGAGTAGTTAATTTCACTCTTTATCATGAAATGTATATATTTTGTAAATTATTCTATGGACCAAAATACTGGCCTTGAAATGAGGATTCAACCCAAGCCTATATTAGAAAATACTTCCTTTCTTCCTTTACTGAAGATAAAAGTTTTAGAGACTATTTGGAAATCAGTAAATCATATTTAAATCAATTTATGTTTAGTAACTTTAGTTATATATGTCATTAATTAGAATCATAGGATCATAGAACAGTTTGGGTTGAAAAGGGCCTTAAAGACCCTGTTGTTCTAACTCTCCTGCCATGGCCAGGGACACCTTCTACTAGACCAGGCTGCTCAAAATCCCATCCAACCTGGCTTTGAACATTTCCAGGGATGGGGCATCCAATTTTTAATGTCAAACATGAAACATGATTGCCTTTATGTAGGTTATATTTTTGTGAATTTTCTTTTCCTTCAGATAGCTGAAGTTTTGTTCAAAATATGTGATTCAGCAAAGTGTTTTGCTGACACAAAGATAAAAATGGAAATATATTTATGCAAAATCATGTAGGCATAACTTTAAAAATGTGTTGCACATAGAAAATACCTCCTCAGAGTTTTTACCATCATGAGAGACTAAACAGTCTGGGAGCCCGAAGCTCTGAAGAAGAAGCTTTTGCTCTCCTGTGACAGTTATTCAAAACATAGCTTGAGGTCAGCTTTTGCAGTTGGACAAGTAGACCATGACAGTTTTTCCCTGAGGTTTAAACATGGTACTGACATGATACAAAATCCATTGTTATTTCTGTGTTAGTTTTAACACTGACCTACCCTCATCCCTTGGATTAATGAACAGTATCACAGCACTTTTATTCTGTATCTTAATTAAGTTATGATCTCCGGGGGCCACATTCTGTATAATGTAAAACTACTACTGAACTCAGTGGGAAGGAACAGTATCTACTTTTCTCAAGGCAGAATAGATTATTAAAAAACAAGAGGAATTAACTGAGACATGGGAACTTAAATTTCGTCCTGGTCTGTATGACATTCTCTCTTTTTCAATTTCTTTCTTGCCCTGAATGTCTTTTCAGGGATTGGTAGAGGAAAAGCATAATGGCAATTGCGGTTTCCTGTACTTTCCTAAGCTAACAAACAACATCAACCTTAATTTTGCTACTCCTGGTGGTGTAGACCATCTCTGGACAGTAGTCTGGAGTCTTATTCAGACCTAACACTTTTGAGGGTTGATTCTTCCTTTTTTATAGCATAATGATTCTCAAAAATGCAGAAAGGTTTGGATCAATAAGGGAACTTTGAAATGGTGTCAAGTCTTTATAATGGCTTGTGATATTTAATACTTGTGATGCTTTGATACTGCAACAAAGTTGACATTTTTAAAATATTTTGGGAAAAAATAATGATATTCATCTATTGGTTATGTTTGAAATCATATTCAGAAATAGTCCTCCAGTGTTATGGAAATGCAATTTTTTTCAAATACATACTTAAAAAAAAAAAGTTGAAATAGTTCTTTCTCTTTCTAGAAATAAATTTAATCTCTGAAGGATCTCTGAGAGTGAGTTTGTCCTGAACAATTCCAACAAAACTGTGTGTTAAATAACACTGTGTGTTTAATAACAGAGTTTGGCTGGACAAGAACAGTTATAGAAAAGAGGGCCAGCATAGCTCAGGACATGCTGAATATATTTTGAATATATTTTTTGAAAATATTACTTTCCGTATTCATGTCGACTCTCTGAGTCCATGAGGGGATCTAGTGTGTAGAGGGACTTGAATGCTTTCCCAGAAATCCTTAGTGTGATGAGTATGATAACTTAAATTAATCTAAAAGCACTTGGAGTGGTATTTTTATTATTGCTTTTTAACCAAAAAAACCCTATAGGAATCTGGAGATTTTGATGAGAAATCATTAAATTAAAAGATCCAAATATTTTGGAAAGTTTTCTCTCCTCCTGAAACTGAATATGAAAGCAATCTTTTAGCTCGATTTTAATTTGAGCTTGTACACTTCCAGTGTTTATTAATTTTAATTTTAATTTGTTTAATTATCTACTTTATTATGCATATTATGAAATATTTGAAATTTTACATGGATTCTTAAAAATTGAGTACTTTAGCTAATTTATATATTTTCATGACTTTAAAATGTGAGATAATATAAGGTAATGAAAAATTTTGAGACTTCTTTTATGGCTTAACCCCACTAGGCAGCTATGTCCCACACAGCTTCTTACTCACTCCCCCAGGTTGAGATGGGGGAGAGAATTGGAAGAGTATGAGCTAGAAAACTCATGGGTTGAGGTAAAGACAGCTTAATATAGAAAGCAAAAGCCACACATACAATTAATTCACCACTTCCTATGGACAGGCAGATGTTCAGCCATGAACAGACCAGGAAAGCTGGGCTCCATCACATGTTAATGATTACTTCAGAAGACACACTTTAATTCTGAACATCCTCCTTCCTCCTCCCCCCAGCTTTTATTGCTGAACAATATGGGATATCCCTTTGGTCAGTTGGGGTCAACTGTTCTGGCCACATCCCCTCCAAGCTTCTTGTGCACCCCCAACCTCCTTGCTGGAGAAGGAGTGCGAGAAACAGACAAGTCCTCTTGAGCTATTGCACTGCTCAGCAATAGCTGAAATATCCTTACATTATCAGCACTATTTTGGTCACAAATCCAAAACATAGACCCATGAAAGCTACTGTGATGAAAACTAAACTTTTGACTCCCAAAATCAGTACAGCAGTTCATATATAAGTCACATGGCTAAAACAAGTAGCACTTGGCTTCCTTTCTTATTATAAATGCTGCCATAAAAAGGAACTTTTGTAGAACACCTCTGTGATATCAACACTGTTTTGGTCAAAAAATGCAAAACATAGCACCATACAAGGTACTATGAAGAAAATTATTTTTATCTCAGTTGAAACCAGCAGAGACTTCCTATTACTTTCCAGGTTTTTTTTTTCCCACAAGTAGAGTGTGATGATTTTCATTTACTTTTTTGACACTGTAGTGGTTTTAGCCACAGCTTCTCATTTTTTTGACTCCTAGACAGAAATAGCAACCAGTCCTGAGCTCTTTCACCTTTTTTTTCTTACATGAGTGTGTCTTACTGACAGTTATAGTGTGTATTTGCATGAAAACATGTATTTATGCCAGAAGTTTGGAAGGCTTGAGGTCATCTAGTTGCTAGCTGAACAGTGACAGAACTGGGATATGTTTTGCATAAAATGTCTACAAAAACAACATCTAAAGATAGAAGTATCTTTAAAACAAGAGGTCTAATAAACAGAATTTGAACTACCCTACTGGTCTTGTTGGCTCAGTTCTGTTGAGGGGATGGGGGTTTTGGCCACTCATTTAGACTCACTCACATATGAAACTCTCTTCAGCACGATGAATGGTGTATAGTCTCACTGGAAATGTAGTCCCTGTTCAGCACGTTTGCCAATGTGCATTGACATCTCTCCCACAGTCATGGAGGTATTTGCAGGATTTTGCAGCCCATGGGAGCATACACAATTGTCAAATGAATGACTTCTTTTTGCGCATCAAAGTTGAAATAGGTCTTGTTAGGCCTGGGATTTCACGCTTTTATTGCTGCTGGGTGCCATCATGAGCTCTTAACTTGCTTTTACGAGTGTGCAATGTATATTCAATTTCTTGTTATACCACTTGCACAAACCCAGGCAGCTCATCCAAAATACCATTAACACTTTTGCGAACTGTATTGAAAATCAGTAGATGCTTATCTTATGTTGGATTATAAAAGGTAAAAACTTGACTTTATATCACTGCAATATTTTGTTAAGAACTGAGCAAATAGTTTGTGTTAGTTTTATATACCAGATGGTGCTTGGCTGATATTCTTTCAGCTCACTCTAAGAAAAGACAAGGAAACGCATGAGCAGTAAAGATCAGAGAAGATCAAGAAGAGATTAAAAAACCTAGGAAGTGCAGGGACCGTGTGTTTAAACATCACTGATTTAAAAGCAAAAACCAAAAATTATTAGGAAACGTGTTTGTCTGTGAGTTCACAGCAGACCACAGCATAACCACTCAAGCTAAAGCTCTCAGAAGACTGATACAGTTTTATTTATGCACAAATATAATACTCAGTGGTTTTTGGGGAACAAAACTGAAAGCAAGAGTTTTTAGAAGAAAAAAAAACAAAGAGAATAATTTAGTCACTTCTACAGAGTTTCCATCCCTCATCTCAAAATGGAGGTAGTGGAATGGAAAACAGTTCAGAGAAGCACAAGAAGGCCTTGGAGCAACCTTTGTGCAAAGAATGATGTTCAGAAATAGATGAGGAGGAATAAACTAAAAGTGAAAAGGAACACAAAATTAGGCTCTAAAAGAAGGTTAGGGAAAAGCTAATCATCTCTTCTGTGCAAAAAAGATCTTGAGAAATCAAATTAAGGTAACAGGAGGCGGGTTCAAAAGAAATAATGAAACCATTTCTCATGTAACAGATCACAACTGTGAAATTCCTTGTCAAAGTTTGTTGTAGATGGGAAATTTGCACAAAATTAGAGAGGAAACTGGATAACTGCTGGATAATGCATACCCTGAGCATGCTATAGACAGACACAAACCAAGCTTGGTTTAGAAATAGCTGAAGGATAAGAGAATACCCGAAATATCATCCCATTCTTCACCTTAAGCATTCACAAAATCCTGAGCTAACTGGAGTTCTAGTCTAACTTGTGGCAGATTTTTTGTCTTAGTCTCAGTTTTGTTTTGGGCTTGAGGGTTTGAGTGTTTGTGGGTTTTTTTGTAGTTTGTTTTTATTTCTTTTTTCAAAGGAGGAAAAAAGGTTTATAGTGTGTGAAGAGTTATAATATCATGATGAAGAAAAGGATGGGCCAGGAGAAGAAGACAATATCATACAAACTGTTAGTGTGACACCTTGTTTACACAAGATTTAGTTTATTTTCCATTGTTGCCAGTATTAAAATCTTACAAAATCTGCATAATTATTTTCATGATTATTTTGTGGGAGATTTTTTTAAAATTAATTATTTTACGAGTTTCCCTTTCTAATTTCTTCAAAGAAATATCTTTAAATGAAAAACAAACAAAAAAATAAAACCAGGAAAACACAAATAAACCAACCCAAATAACCCAGCTGCTCCCTAAGAAAAGCAGGATTGGCTCAGACAGGAAGATACTTTTCAATGATTCAATGATAATAGACTGTTTTGTTCTGGAAGCATTGACATTGATTGTGGTGGGAAACAGCAAAGGGCTGTTAAGAATGTTTACTGCTCTTCAAATCACTGATTACTTTTCATGAAACTGCTAATGATATTCAAACTGTTCAGCAGTGCTTTTGAACAACATATATCATAAAATTCCTCTGCCAGTGTCACCGTGGTTTTGCACAGCATGGGACAGATGGGCATACAAAACTACTCTGCTCTGGCTTGGCAGGGTGTTCCAATGAGTGCCCTGGCAGCAACACTATTGCTCTTGTAATGGACAGCCTTGTGTTAACAATCAGCAGCAAGTCCCAGAGCGATGGGTCACGGGGCTGGAGTAGAGTGTTGGGCTCCAAGCACCTGCAAGGCCAGTCATAAACTTTGGAAAAACTGTTACAGGAGCTCTGGGATGAGATTGAATATCAAACTAGGAAAAACAATAACTATTCGGACACTGGGTGAAGAAAAGGTTACCTGAGGAACTTGCACTGAGGGGTGCTAGTGCTGAGCAGAAAATGCAAAGAAATGGGGGGAGAAGGGTGGATAAGAATGATAAAATGCAGGATATTTCCCTTCTGTTTTCTATTAGGTTCTTATATGTACTGAACTAGGCTAAACATTGCTAGCTGTAGGAACCAGAAAAGATGGATGACTAATTTCACCTGTTCAACAAATAAGAAAAATGTGTTTGGCCCCAGTACAACAAGAATAGGACTGAAGATAGCAATGCTGTTTTTCAGTCTGAATGTTGCGTCCTTCAGAGATGTGATGGTATGGTCTTGCAATTGTGTGAGGATCTTAAATACTTCATAAGCATTACTTTTCTACGTTTAGCTGTCAAGGCTTAGACTTACTGTGTCAATTCACTGCTGGCAACCTTCTTGAAACTGAATGTCAAACAGCTTATTATGATGTTCCAGAATGGGTCCTTACACTGGCTTGGTTCTAAGATTAAAGCATGCAAAAGAAAATGTGAGAAAAACTTTAATGAACAAAGTAAACTTCTGAAAGCACTGTCAAGAAAAGAAAAATGGTTCCACTTACTTGACAATATTTTTTATTAATTGTTAAGATTATGCACGAGAAGGTGTACTAAGTTTTATGGTCTTACCTCAAAAATCTCTTTAGTTGTCATAGAAGATCCTTTGAAGGCTGTGTTATTCTTATTCTAGTGAAAAAAATTTTTTTTTTATTCTCTAGGCTGTATAATTTTTTTTCATGAGTTACAATCCCATGCACAAAATTTAACAACTCTAGAACAAACATCAATCTACTATGACATGAAAAAGAAATAATTTTCCTAAGGAATATTAAAACTCTTAGTTTTACACCACAGCTTAGAAATAAATCATACTAAAATCTCTTGTTTCAATTTTGACAGTCTAGAAATATTATATTTCACATAATGGATTTCAGAAGAAATGCTTACTTATTCAAGAAAAAGCATTTTACTTTCAGGAAAAAGTTCAAATACAGATGCCTACATTGTTAATGGAAAATATTCACAAAAGGATGTATGTGAATACATCTTGGTACTATGTGGTGCCCTAATTTTATATATATATATATGCACACACATAATTTTTATTTTTATTTTTTTATGAATACCAAGACTTTTGATATCTTCATTGATGAGCTTACTTGTTCTTTTTGTGAGTGGTTGGGATTTTCATTTGCTTTGTTTTTATACTGTATTGAAAATCTAACTCAGAATTACCAGTTCTATGAACTGAATTCTTCAATAGGGAACTCAATCATGTGGGAACATCCCTCTTCTGACTGATTAATGCAAGCTGTTGTTATTTTTCAGGTTACTATATCTGATATTTGTCATGGTGATATATGCAATCTATTTAACTGCTCCAGCTGCACAAAGATTATAATAAATGAATATGCCTGTGTATGGTTAACAAATATTTAGACAATTTTTCTTATTTATTTAATTTGACAAGATAAATTGAGTTAATAATTTTTTTATTCCCCTGAAAATCAATTGCAACACTTCAAAAAGCTCAAAACTAATTTTATCTATCTATCTATCTATCTATCTATCTATCTATCTATCTATCTATCTATCTATCTATCTATCTATCTATCTATCTATCTATCTATCTATCTATCTATCTATCTATCTCAATTGGTATTAACAGTTAATTTTTAAATTTTGGGAATATCCTGAAATTCCATGGCTACATGAAAAACATTCATGTCTGAAAGCATTTCAGACATTTAAACTATGACAATGTGCTCTTTTATTCTCTTCAATGCACCGTACTTCCATGTTCTATAGAAAACATCCCACTACGCATTAAGAAGCAGATAGGAGATACATTCTGTCTCACAAATCACTTGTTGTAGAATAAACCAAAGAGGAAAAAAAAGACTGCCAAGTGATGCATTTTCAGCATGTATTACTGACATAACTACCATATTTTTTTAAAAGAACATGTTTGAAAATATGCATAATCTGTCTACCTGGACTGAAAATCTTTTGCCTTAGATTGTAGAATATAAGAAAATGAACTTTTAAAGGTGAATTTCACCCCAAAAACACAACAGACAATTTTGCCAGATCATGAATTCCTATTGGTACTGTATTTGGTACTCAACCAACAATTCATAAAATGTGTGCACAACATATGTAGAAGCAGCTCATCATTCAAAGTACTGTGAAATAACTAACATCCTATTGCTTAAGTTAGGTCTGTGTGAGGTCTTCTCTGCTTCTGTTAACCCATAGTTAACCTATGCGGTTAAACCACATTCATGATTTCTGTATTAAACAGAAAGATCTATGTTGCAGCATTTGTGAGACTGAAGTATTTTAAAAGAAAACACTAGCAAACAATGAAAGCCAACCTCTGTATATAAGGAAAAGGAGCTCATGTATCAGAGAGTTAAGCTCCAATAACTGGTATAATAATCACTTTCTTTTTCTCTCTGCTTACATGCAAATGTTTCATTGCCAAATACTGTAGAATAGTAAAAATTTTGATGGCTAAAATATTTTTTTTAAAAATGCAGTTAAAAATAAAGCAAGTACAAATTAACAGTGGGATTCCAAGAGAGAATTCTTCCCTAGAACTTATGTATCTTGTAGTCGTTTAAACTTTTGCAGCTTGAAAAGCAACTGAATGAGTGACTGGAATAATTATTCTTGGAAAACTGTAGAAAAAGAAAGGAGCGAGTAGGTAATTTTAAATAGAAGTAAATGAGCTTGTATTTAAATGAGCATCTACCTTTAAATGACTGTTTGCACGAGTTAATTTGTCTCTTGGATCTGCTAGAGTTCAGTTCTGTGCCTTACTGCAGCAGGCTCCATGCACATATTTTGTTCAGATATCCTGAGCTGGGTAAGCCCTGAGACTCTTCCTCTCTTTTTTCAGAGACACTGTATACTTTTTCATAACTCTGATGTTTTCTAGGATTAAATGAATGTTTGGGTACCTAGCATTTGTAAGTTAAAACATCCTGTAGTAAGAAATGTGACAGTTCTATGTTTACATATCTTTAGTGTTCTTGATTAAGGTATTAGGCAATTTGCCTTCATTAAAGATGCTTCAATTTTCAGCAGTGCCCAAGTACACGTACTCATGCCATAAATACTAACTATAAGAAATAGAATAAAATCTCAGTATTATGGTGATTTGTGCCAATGGGTTGAAAGATCTCAGGCTTTTTTGGTTCTGATATAGCTCTTCTGCAAAATTATAAAGGTCACTCACCTTTACCAGGGATTTAAACTGGACTTATACTGAAGTGAATGCATAAAATGCTTTTTGATTAATACCCACGTTGAAGGCTCAGTGGCATAAAGGAAATAAAATCTTACTATTTTCTTTGGTATCTGAATTACTATATATAACTCAACGGTGGACCTTCCTTGAGTGTTTCATCTGGCTGACCTGCCAATTTTTGCATTAGTCCTTTGTAAGAATAGATAGAAGATATTTTCAAGGAGATGGCTTAAATTTTTCCACTTAGGATTCATTTTGTCTATTCCTATTCCTTTACTTTGTATTCTTTATTCTGATTTTCATAGGATGTACCCTTTTTAACTGTCTTATCTTCTCCAAGTTGCTTGTTATCTGTGAGTTCACCTGATTGTATCTGGTGAAAACAAAAGAAGTTTTCTAATGTGTTTTTTAGGGTTTTTTTGAGGGGGTGGCAGGGAGGGACATTTGAGGGGGTTGTTTTTTTTCCCCTCCCCATTTGCATGGGCCCCAAATGTCCTGCCTAAGATCCACATTATCATTAATTTGAGAAAGTACCTATCCAGTTCATCCAGCTGGCACTTGTTCCCATGCATCTGCATTCACTAAATTTTTGCTAACATTCATTTTCCAGACTTCTGCAGATTTTCAGATATAGTCTAACACTTGCAGATCACAAAAATTCTGAAATACACCTTTTAATATTTTGTGAAGGTTCCTATGTGGCCATGTCTAAAAGTTTATAATTTGAAATAATGAGTAATATTTAATCTTAATTAATATTAAGTTGGGGTTTAAATGCTCTAATCTAGATTTTTTCTTTAAAAAAGAACTTGAATTGGAGAGTGCAGAGGGGGTTCACTTTATCTGACTGACACTGGCTAGAAAGTAAAGTGGTGAATTCGGAAAATTGAGATCGCTTTCACAGGCAATAGAGAAGAACACTTCTGAAAAGTGATTGATTTTACATATTATGGACACTAGTTTTAGGATAGGAATCAATCTTCATGTGAAAGTGCTCTTGTCTACAACTATCATGAAAGATCAGCTAATTGCTACAGATAATCTGACTTTAAGGTGATTATTGGTGCAAGGGTGACCTATACAGTTTGAAACTGAGGCAACCACCATCCCTGGAGTATTTAAAAGATGTTTAGATGTGGTACTTAGGGACACACTTTAGAGGTGGGCTTGGCCGTGTTAGCTTTACAGTTTGACCTGATGATCCTAGAGGTGTTTTCCAACCTAAATGATTCTATGTTTTATCTCTATAACAGACAAAATTAAACAGCTGACTATAGTTACTGTGTTGCAGCTTACAGTAAGATGTCTGCATGAGTCTAGTAGAAAGGAAAATGTAGCAGGAGAGAGGAGAGATATATCAGAAAATACAGAACAGTGTTCTAGCTGTGTTTGTTCATATCAAGATACAACTGCACCTGAATCTAAAGACTCCTCAAGATCTTTTGATTTGGTTTGTAACTGTAAGAGCTTCATTCAGTTCAGAGTCTGGAGCAAGGATAAAAAAAGACAGAAACAGTTGCCCTTAAAAGCATGTTAATTTAAATTTAAAAGCCCTTTTACTTAATAGTGGATTAAAAATAACATCGCACGAAAACTGACTGGGAAGCAGGCAGTTGCTATTCAGTTTGCATGCTCTTTCCTGAACATTAATCATTCTGTTTTGTTAAAAAGCACAGTAACAGCATGTTCTTTAATTTTATAACAAGTTCTTGACATGTTTAGGGTTGGGCTGCTTGCATACATTGTTTAAAGAGCACTGATATATTCTGTTTGACAACCACTCAAATTCAGTACAGATGATGCAGTACAACATGAAGATAGGTAAATCTGAAACAAAAGCAGAAATCCAGAAGAATGTTTGGATATCTAAACAGGCGTGTGATATGGGAAAGGTGGTAGCAGTAATTCAAGAAGGAAAACCAAAAAAAGTCACTGGTGAAAAATATCATTAAGGAAACTAATAAATGCCTTCTTGCAATGTTATTGGCCTAGCAGATCTTTCTCCTGAATATGTACAGGTTTCACTTTGTGGCTTCAAATTCTGAAAATTGCAGTGGATCAAATAGTATCCTACTATGTTGATTACAGTGATTGTTTTAAAACTTTTCAGGATATGGGAAAATATGTTATATATTACTTGAACTTGAATGTCAGCATGTGAATATAAAGAAGGAGGACAAAAAAAAAAGGCAATGAAGGATACAGCAAGAAGGGGATATTGAAGGTGTGTGCAAAGTAGTTTGATTTAACAGCAAAATTGTGGCAATTGTGCTCATCTATTTCAGGTATATTTTTAAACAAATATCTGTGTTCAGATTTTTATTAGTTGTGTGATAATGTCTTTAACTTTTATTTGTGTAAATATTTTACATGGAAACTTGCTATAGGGTAACAAAACAGATTTTGTTGTTATTTTTAGTCTCTTAAATTGAAAAAATCTATACTGGTACTAGCTAATTTAGGCACTTAATTTCTGCCTACCTAAGCGTGCTAAATTACAGTCTGTTTGGTACAGCTGGCAGTGTTTGAGAGTTATGTCTGATGCATTTTAGAGTTCACAAAAAGCAAGATATGTTGTGATTCAATTTAGAATGGCACTATTTAAGTAAAGGCAAAAATTAACTCTTAAAACTTAGGTTCAGTCTGGTACCTGACTGAAAAAATCGTTTGGCTATAACTTTTCTTGAATAATTCCTTATAGTTTTTTGGTATTTAGCAATACTGCAATAATGCTAGAAGTAACACAGTTTGCTCAAGAATGTGTTTTGCTTCCATAAATGGAAGCAGCGGGTGTTAGGATTTCAGACTCTTTGCCTTTATTTATTTGGAAACTTGTGTACAGAAGTTAACAATTACATTTACCAGAAGTAATACAATAAAAAATGATAGTTGTTGCAGTTGCTACTACTTGCTGCATGCTAATAGATATCTTTGGGGTTTTTTTATATATGAAGTCTCAAAAAGAAAGATGGAAGATGGGAAGGAATTGTACATACTTAATGCAGTTGAAGCACAAAGTGTCAATAAAATCGGATGTCCTTGTGGGCAAACTTTCATTTGGAGATGTGGCCTTGAAAGGTTTTATTGTATGTGATATGTTTCCTCAAGATTTTATTTGGGTAGATTTACAGTTAGTCTTACCAATCAATATGGCCTTTAGGTATCAGAAAGGAGATTAATCAAACACTGGCACCAGATTCTGCCTCCAGTAGTCTTATAAATCACTTGAAAGAAAACAATAACAATAGTTGTAAATTTTGTACTCAATCTATTAACTCAGTAGCAAACTCTGGAAATCTAAAATCAAAGCCGAGTTGGTTCCACACTATGCATAAGGATATTGTCAGTATTCCATGATCCAAGAGGTATACCAGCGGTTTGAAGCCTCCTGAAATCTTCTGGTTTTTTAAAGGGTGCAAAAGTCAGGTTCAAACCCAGCTACTCGTTTCTGAAAAAGTATTTGACATCAGGCATAAATAATTCTGCCACTCAAAATTAGTCTAAGGCTTATAAAGCCTCAAATCCAAAAGTCTTTAAGGATTTTGGTGACTTTTTTTTCAGAACAATTAATTTCTTAATGAATTATTACCATTATTAACATAATCATTTTTAAGGGCCTACTGTTATTCAAAACCATTTTATTCTCTCTCATTGTATGTTTCTAAATACTAAAACTCCAAATGAGTGTTAGCGTCATGCACTGTCATGGGATATAGTAAAAGAAAAAATTCTGATCTAAATACTATTTGTCAACATCAAAGCTGAGACTCATTGCTTGGAGAATAATGATTTTTTTTTCCCCCTCTCTGCCTTCCGATTTCTTCAGGCTTCTCTTTTGATTTACTTTCCTGTTTTTAACACGTCTTTTGTTAATTTTGTTGCTTGGCATTCTGCATTTATTATTCTAAGAATAGCTCAATTTTTGTTCCACTATAATAAAATAACAATAATTCAGAACACTCCATAATTTATTCTTGTGATATGTTAATAGTATTAGACTTCCTGACATAGACAACTCTCTTGTAGAGGTACCTCAAATCACATCATATTAGCAGGCTACATTTTTCATTGAAGATAATATCGATCATAGTGGCTGTGTTCTAAGACTAAGAGTCGCGTGCCATGTTTCAGCTACTTTTCCATGGAAGACTTCACTTTCCTCTGTCCCACTTGATGTTTCAACCATCAATTTGATTGTTTGAATGTCCACCACAGATTGTCTTGGGGGTTTTTTGTGTTTGAGCGTTGAGCATTTGAGGTACTTTCAAGCCAGAAGAATAGTCTTGCTATAGTTTTTCTATTACTTGGGTGAAGATGGAAATAGTATTTCTAATACTTCTTATTTGTAAAACGTAAACTGCAGCTGAATCCATGTTAAAGTACCATGAGCAGCACTACTTGGGAAGACAGAGGCTCTGCTGTGGTGGCCTTGGCCTCTGCTGCAACAGCAGTGAGGCAGAACATGCCAGCTGAATGGTTATCTCTAAAGAATCTTGAAAATCCCTCTTAGCATAAACATCTCATTTGTGTATCCAACTGGACAGAGCCTGGATTAACCAGGTTGTGCACCACCTGGAATGGTTCCGCAGACTGGGGTATGGCAGATGGCTTTTGCAGAAGCAAAGAAAGCTCCATCTCTTTGCCTTCAGCACAGCCATGGCTCTGTGATTTCAAAGTCATTTGGAGTAGTTAAGAAACCTAGAACATCTGCGTTTTACCAAGCTGTCCTCCTGCTTCAATGTCTTCAGATTTTTAGATAACAAGGTACACTCTGAGGATGGAGTGGATTAAGAAAAAAACCAAAAAAACACTAATGGGAAGATTCAATGTCTACAATATGGAAAACTGTTAGTGATTCTTGCTGTTGTTAACTGTCTGATGATTATACAGTGCTACCCAGACCATGATTTTCTGTGGTGATGTTTTCACTATTACTTATTCTTTCCATTCTTAGCTTCTCTAGGATTTATATATAACTTTCAATTTTTCTTTTTTAAAGGTCTGTATTCCTTTACAGACTATTTTATGTCCTTTTGGCTTTCCCCCAGTCCTCCAGGGATCTTCTGGACTTCAGCAAAGCCTTTGACACCATCTCCCACGACATACTCCTGATAAAGCTGACAGCCCATGGATTGGACAGGGGCACTCTGTTCCTAACTCTGCTGGGTTAAGAACTGGTTGATGGCCAGGCCCAGAGAGTGGTGGTGAACGGTGCTGCATCCAATTGGCTGCTGGTCACTAGGGTTGTCCCCCAGGGGATCAGTGTTGGGACCAGTCCTGTTTAATATCTTTACTGATGATCTGGATGAAGGGATTGAGTGCACCATTAGCAAATTTGCAGATGACACCAAGTAGGGGCGGGAGTGTTGATCTGCTGGAATGCAGGAGGGCTCTGCAGGGGGACCTGGACAAGCTGGAGAGACGGTCTGATTCCAACAGGATGAGGTTCAACAAGGTCAAGTGCTGAGTCCTGCACTTTGGCCACAACAACCCCCTGCAGCGCTACAGGCTGGGCACAGAGTGG
>VZRE01007041.1:271-10860 GCA_013396775.1 Cephalopterus ornatus | reverse complement strand
CACAAAAGGCATGATTTTGGTTTAATAAATGTATATGTGTTAATTAATATGCTTTTTCTTCACAGTTATTTTATGAATAGCTCTAGAAGGTAAAACAAGATTACTGAATCTTAATTAAAAATAAAAATCCAAATGAACTGCAGCAGCATAATCAAGAAAAATTACTATTATTTAAATTAAGCAAAATTTAATTAGACATTCACATTAAATTCATTATCTTTGAATTCAAAGCTTTTCCAATTCAAACTATTTTGTAACAATTTTATAAGCAGCACAGCAGTCAGTAAAATTTCACATTACTCTAAATTAGCCACTATGTGCTAGACACATATTTTTATGAAACAAAATACTGATTACGTTGCATGTTTGAGTTAAGTAACAAAGTCAGAGTAAGAAAAATCCACTTCACTCTCCAGACTGATTCTATACAAAGGTATATGCTATTACTGCCTATTTGATTTTGGAGACCCATGTTAAACAAAGCAACTGAATGGTACTATCTCAGCTGTCACCTCTCTCCACAGGCAAGACAAGCACTTGGTGAGTCTCACAGAAAACATGAACCTTCCTACAAAACCACATATAGCATTTCTCATAAAAGTTGCAGAGCCAAAAAAACACAGGAATATACCAGGACCCACTGGGAGTCATTATTAACACTACAATTCAGTTTGAAATTAAATGAAACATTGCTTGGTTTTTAGAGATACTGAATTACAGTAGTTGTCACTAGGACATGAATGTGCTCAGCACCTTCCAGAAGGTAGAAATAAAAATATTTGCTTAGCTGTAGAATCTTAAAAAAATATATTTATGTCAAAGTAGCTCAAAAAATACAAAAATTGAAAAATCACTACTGCATTACGAAGTTTGTACTTTATCCAGGTCAAAAATGCTGAAAGAACAGATTTTGTGGAATTTATTTCCATATTCTACCACACACAAAATCATGAAATTCACAAGCATGACAATTTTAGAAAGTTTTCTTTACCTAAAAATCCCTCTGAATTGCACCACAATTAAAGTAAGGACCTCATAATTTTGACTATCAGATTCAATAACGCTGAGGGGCAGCTTCTTTTAAAAAGTCTGACAGAATAAGTCTGTATGATCAAGAAACTAAGAAGCAAATTTGCCAACACCATTAAATAAAAAGATGGAAAAGCCCTGAAGGACTACCAGGATCTTTCAGCCACAGACACCAGGGGACCATGGAAGATTTCAATCTTTTCTGGGCAGAAGATCCTACAATAAGAAAAAGTGAAGATTTATATCTGAAATGTGTGCCTCAGTATGTCTCTCATATGTTTCTAGGCTTAAGAAACAAATATTGAGATGATTTGCTATTGGGTATATATATTACTTTATTTTTAATATGTATATTATTTGATTTTGAATATATCTGCATGTGCCACAGTGGCAATGAGCTAACTGGTTAAAAGTTTTGAACCCAACCTGCTGCCCTCCTGGAATACATGGGGAAGTACTTTATTTCAGAGACCAAAGATCTATAGTGGTAAAGACTAGAAAACTTTTCTTAGATTCTTCCTGTCAGTGATTTGGCCATCTGACACTGATAAATATTGCTAATGAGCTTCTATTCTTTGATTCTTATAGACTCCATTTTTCTTGAAACCAAAAAACACGTGAGGAATAGGGCAGAAATATGGCAAAGCAAACCATCTACCTGTTCTGCTGATGATATTGCAATTGTTGTAAGGAAAGATACTTTACTGAAATCCTCTTAATTAAGATTGTGCATTATTTCTTTGTTTAGATTTATTAATTACTGCTGATTCTTTCTGATCACTTTGTAAACTGAGAGGGGGGGGAAAAATCCAAACATGCAACACTTTTTCCTAAAAAGACACCAGTGATCTACACTCTTTTTTATAGAATGATCTCACCTGTTTGGTTTCGTTTGTTTTACAAAACTAAGGATTTAGAGATCATAAACAGAAAAACTATGAAATGGTCTATGAAACTATTTTAAAAACAATATCACCATTCAATCAAGTTATATGAGGAGTTGCTGATGACTATTCCACCAATAAATGCATGAAGAAATTTCCCATTAACATATGGCATTTCCTCTTTTTTAAACAGATGATGGAGAACTGTTTGATAACAATTTAAAATAATGATTTTTTAAAACAAAACTATTTTTATAAGAAGAATTCAATTAGAATGCTCTTGAAGCATAAATTTTATAATATAAACCGTAATAAAATATAACATAAACTTTAAATAGTTTGTAAAACACATACACAAAACGTGCATACACATATGTGTTTTTGTAAAACACATACAATTTTTAACAGCTACTGCAAAGAGAATCATGGGAAGAAAAGCCCTGTAAGCGTACCCTTAGCTGCAGAATCGTACATGATTCAGTCAGGAAACTAACTTGTCCATAACTTGCCATTACCTGCTTTGCTCAAAGCAAGAGAACAACTTCCAGCACATTCAGAACACTTTGTACAAGTAATGGTAACAGAAGTCACCCCAGTTTCCTAAATCTGTAGAAACTGCATTTTCAAGTTGAGAAGGCAACATGTGAGGGACAAAGAGAAACAGCTCTAGAGCAACAAAAACCTTAAGAAACATAAATTTAAAAAAAAAAAATCAAAAAAAAGAGGGGCTCAATTTGACAATTATGTGATTGCACATTTTATATGACTGCACCTGCTCTCCTGAAAGCAAACAGGGTTAGAGTATACCAAAGCCAAAATAACTTCTGGAAAGTCAAAAAACCAGAAATTAGCAAACAAATCAAAGAAAAATTTGTCTATTTCCAATCAGAGATGCATAAAAAGTGCACACATTCTCTGAGCCCATATATATTTTATAGCTGCATTGCTGTAGATGCAGCACTTTTTTCCTAAAAACCAGTATGCATTTCCAAGGAAATCATTGAGTAAATCAGTTACGTCAGCCTAATCAGGGAATACAAGTGCAGAATCTCATAAATTAATCCAACAATTGACCTCTCCAAGACATATCGCTGATCTGTCTCTTCAGCCTGCACTACAGAAGGGTCAGATCCAGAAGTCAAACTCAGAAACGCTTTGCTCAGTGGGTCTAGCTGCATGCAGATTAATAGTTTAATAAGGGTTAGAGGGTGTACACCTGTGGGGATCAAGTAGTTACAACTACCAATAAAAGTATAGAAGGACCTATATCCAACTGCTGCTTTATTCAGGCACTAGCAATTACATTTTATTTAACTATGCAGAATACAAACCTTTACTAACAACCCAGGCAGACCTGACGGACAACGTAGTTTCTCCTTTCTTACCAAACTCAATGAAAACTTGATTTTAAATATGCTTGCTACAGCTTTAGAGAAAAATCACAAGAATTTTACTTTCCAGCTCTGGACCAAGACCAACACAGTCATATTTTAAAGGCACAACTATCCCAAACTCTCATTTTATTTCTGCTTTCAAAAAAATGTCCAATATATGGTTATTGTACTGAAATCAAGTCTAAAAAATTTTTTTAAAGTCTTCACTATATTTTTTCCACCAAATTCCTTCTTATTTTTCATAAATTGGGCTATGAAACTTTTAATATCCTACTTATTTTTATTCAGTGTATTAAACAACATTTGAGACCACTTCTTGTAGGAGATTCAATTTGTTATGCAGGCAGGTATGTCTTTGATACTAACCTGTTTGGACATAGGTAAAAATTATTTATCCCCTATAGCCAACAGTGCAAAAGAATACTGAAATAGCAAGTACAGAAATTATATCTGCACTTCCCTCAATCCCTTAGATGTTTTACTTTTCTCAGGACCACACTTTCAGTGCCTCAGTAACCCATGTCTGCTTTTTCATGATTGTTTCTTCTCTCTCTCTCTTCATTACACAGGTCCTTATGCATCTTTTCTACCAGCATTCTGCCTCTCTTTTGGGGCAGAGAAATGTCTGAAATTGAGTTGATGATAGTTGCTATTTGATAGACTTCGTCATATGATGTAGCTTAATATTGTCTCACCTTTTGTCACAGCTTCTTTATTTTAAGTGGAGGGTACAGTCGCTATCTCAAAACTTGAAATTTAGTCAAAACCACTGCACTTGAGTAAAAATCTAAAAGTAAAATCCTGTGCCACATTACTTGACCATGTCAGCTTTCAGTTAAACCAAAGTGGCACCACAGCCAACTCAGACCATAAAGGCCTGTACCACATCAAGCAAAACAAAAATGATAATCCTCTTACTCCCTGCAAACTCCATAGCAAAATATTTTTAACCTTATTATCTTTTTGCAGATAGATTCCATGTAGGGCATCCCATTTCAACGCTTACATTGTTTTTAATTGTTCCTTATTGTTTATTGTCATCCTGATGTCACAGCTGCTAAAAGCGTCACCAAGCATTTATTTTAAGAATCACCCAAGATTTATTTCAAAGTCTGGTATTTGTCATAAAGCCCTCAGCATTTTTTTCAGGGTTTTTTCATGACAAAAGCATTTGAATGATTCCACCACCTCCAAGTTACTTGCTTTATAATAACACATACAATAGGTAGTTCCATGATATGCACACTGTAAGTCGGGTATCTGTGTTTTTATAGTGTCCTTCTCAAGGGTTTTCTAGTAATGGTTAGACTTTGCCTCCCTGAAGCAAACGAGTTTCCTTTCTTTACCCAGCCTGAAACTTGTACAAAATATAGTAACCCTGACAGACACTCCCTTCTTCTTTTGTCCACTCTGACTGACTGAAAACACTCTTCCTCTTATGCCTAGCAAGATCTAGCACATTAGTTCTTTATCCTCTTCTTATCACTCCTTTGAAACTATACTTGCACCTTAGAGTGAATCGGAGATAAAGCGAGAACAGATTTGCTTCAGGCCAAGGTAGCACTCTTTACATCTTCTAAATCCATGGAATTTCTTCAGCAAAACTTCAACGCAACAAAAAGTCACCTCTAGTTAGATATCTCACTTACACAAAAAAAAAAAAAGGTAACTGTGAATAATTTTGTGAAGATTTTGCCAAAATGCATTGTGTGTAGACTCACTCAAATCCCACTACTCGCTCTGACAGCTACCCACCCAACAGTGCTCACAGAACATTAACAGCATCACCTAGCACATTGTTTCATATTACAAGGTAATTTTAAATCGCAGCATTAGAAATACTTTAAATATGCTTAGTTTAAATATTTCATTCATTACAAAAAAGTACTAAAATTATTTTTAAGTAATTTTAATTTTAAAGCACATATGCCAAAGAATTAGATGACAGTCTGTTTCAAAGACATTCAACAGACATACTAAATGGCAACTATCCGGATTTTTTTGTAAAATCTTGTCCAATCTCAGACTCTAAGATAGAATCTTATACCCTGATAAAAAACTTATACACTAAGCCAAGTATATCAACACCCTGTCATCATCTACATTAAAAAGGATGAACATAGAGAAGAGGATTTTGGGGCTAACTTTAACTTTCCCCTTTAAGAGTAAATTTTTACAGAGTTTCTCTCTCTCAATTCTTTGGAAACAAAAATTTACAAAGGTTAGATTTCTTCTCTACATATATCATAATTTATCCCACAGCTCTCATAATAATGCGTCAAAATATCCAGACCTCTACATCTTTCTTAGATACTGCAATTACATACTTTGAAAAAGCCACCAAAACACTGCATTTATGGCACTGTACAGTTGCATGTTCAGTAGAAGTAACTCAAATAACTTGGAATAGGGTGGAATAACCAGATCTAAGCAAAATGAGAACAAGATAATTTTTTTATCTTTAATTCAGGTGTTTGCTGGGTATTTCAAACTGCACTGCCTTCTGGAGGCAGGCACTGTTCTAGCTCCCTAGGGCAAACCATCTTTTTATTTATATAGATACCTAGAAATCTATGAAACTACAGGTCAAAATTCTCCCCTGGAATCTCAAGCATGTGGGATGCCATATGGCAAAGGTAAGATCAAGTGATCTTATTGTTAAGATCTAAAAGCTGATCCGATTGAGGCTGTTGAACATAAGAGACCATACTACATAAAGCGAACAAACAGAGTCTTTACTGAAGTTATTTGGTTAGATTGGTTATAAATTTACAAAAGATTGAAGTAACTTATTTCACTCTAAGAATGTATGCAAGGTCTTGTAAAGAACCACATGCAAGTGAACTTTATCTAAAATTTTAATGCATCCTTTTTTGGTTTAATACTGTATCTGAGTTAGAAGGTGACTATATATATTGTCAGAGAAGACGACACCTTCAAGGATACTGATTCTTTGTTTTATCCCAAAACAACTTGAATGTTGTTCACACTTCAGACAGAAAGACAAACCTTAAAAACTGAGTACAACCACACTAGCACTGAGGTCTTGATTCAACTTTTTTTTTCTTTTTGCAACAAAACATTTCAGAAAATTATTTCTCCTCTTTTTTGTAAGGCATAGCAGTATGTTTTATTGGGGGTTTTGTCCAAAATCAAACCAGTGCAAGTTACACCCTACATTTGAGATGACTTCAACCCTCAAAGGATGCCTGTAAGAGGAAGACTTTCAAACCTTAATAATTTTTAACTAGTAGCATATAAACACGTTCTATTAACTCAAGTAGCATGTACAGTGAGGACACTAAACCTCCAGTTGAGGCATCTGCCTGTGTTCAGTCAGCTCCAATTTCACAAATCTGCCAGCCTACATGAGGCTCATTTAAACTAAAAATAATAACTACACTTTACCCACCCTGGTGTAGTTACCTCAGGATGTGGGTATATTTATTCCTCCTCATTCACAGAAGCCTTATTGACTGCTCTTAACCAAGCATTTTGAATTGTGCATCTGCATTTACAGTGTCTTCTTTCAAATGAAGGAACTAAATAAATCATGTGAGTTTCAAATCAATGATACTGCTATTCAATCTTTCTTCTTCATTTTTAGATAATATTGCCCAGACTCTCAGAAAAACAAAGTGAAAATTACAAGTACATGCTTGTCTCTACAATATGTTTGGCCTGAGCCAAATTAGCAAATCTAGTACCAGCTGCAGTAGAGGTGAATCCTGTAGATGGTCCCAGCAGACACATAAGTTAACTGAGTGAAAATCATTTTCATACAAAGCTTTATCACTATGTACAAAAAAAGATGCAAAAAAAAAAAAAAAANAAAGAAAAAAAAAAAAAAAGAAAAACCCAACAAAACCAACCAACAAACAAACAAAACAATTACAGCAGAAATATCTGACTTCCAGATCTGTCAGTGGCCAACAGAAACTGCATTGAAGAACACTGTCAGCATGGTTTTTAGTAGCTTGTACTCTCTGATGGTTCAAACACAGAGTTAAAATGGTTGCAAATTAAAAAAATAAATAAAGACAAATAATCACAGAATATGCCTAGTTGGAAGGGACCCACAAGGACCACAGAGTCCAACTCCTGGCCCACACAGTAGTAGTAGTATTTGGAAGTGGGCTTGGTTTATGAGAAGAAAGGTTGGGAGGTGGTGGTTTTAAGGAAACTGAACCCTAACACTGAAGTCACCTTTTGGGCTATCACAGTAGGTCATCTCCCAATGCCAAATTGAAAAATTAATCTAGCAAGGATAGAGAACTGACTTCCTCTTAGTGTATGAAAATGCTGTTAATTTTTAGAATGAGTCTTACTTCTGTAAATGGTATAAACAAAAGAATACAATGACAGAGGATTCACTACAATTGCCTGAGCATTCAGTGACACCTGAACCACATTTTAGCATATATGGCATCTGAGTGAGTTCTAAATATTACACTGGATTCATGGAGATTGGTACTCTTCTGCCTAGACAGAGCAAGGGAAAATATCTTAAGCTATCTCAGATGGTGTTGGACACCTGTGTTTCAGCAGCTGATTAAAGCCCAAAGAGTCTACTTTGTGAACCTCAAATTTTTGAAAATAATTTCTCAGTTCAAATTCTATTTTCTTTAAAAACATAGAATGAGAATAATCTCTCTTTATAGGCAGTGACATTAATATACAGACAGAAAGGTACCTAATGACAAGAGTTTTTCCTCAGCAAATTTAGGATAATTATAATCTGCATTCTGATAAAAAGTAAAGGAACTGCATTGATTTACCCAAAATTTTATACATATTATATTCTGAAAAGGCAAGTTTATTGTAAATTATTGACTTTTTCTACCAAAAAAACCACCTCATCAGTCGAAAGCTGCTATAAAACAAAATCTTCTAAACATCTACTAAGAATGCCAACTTCGTACATTTATTCCTTGGATAAATGAAACTTCTACGATATCACTTAGTTAAAAAAAGATTAGATTCCACCACTTCTAGTCACTCAGAGTTGCTAGAATGTAACCCAATGTTTACAATGTTTTTTTTTGGAATTCTCCTCTACTTACTTAACCAAAACTGCATGAAAAAAAAAAAAAAAAAGTATTGTTGGTTTGACTTTTATTTAATAAACAGTGCACCTTGCAGGAGAGCTCTGTGCCAGAAACACACACACATAAATTATATTCACACCTACTGTAGCATCACACATAAAAAAAGTTAAGCTAGGTACAGCTGGAAAAGGTTCATGAGAATACACACAGAATACACTACAATAACCACAGTGCTTGCACATAGCATAGCTCAGACTTTGAGAACACAGGAACACCACCATAAGACATTTCAGAGTATGGATTTACAAACAGGTGGTCTACCAAAATGGGAATCTACAAAAGAACAGAACGTTATTCTATTAGAACAGGTAAACATACTGTGATCATTACTACTCCTTTCTACCCCTGAAGCCTAATTACAATTCTTAATTCAAGATGTCACAGTACTAGAAATCTAGAACTGTGCAAGTTGCTGCTCATTGAGAGACTGAAACTCTCCCATTTTAGAGTGAGAAATTTTAATAGCCACTGTTCTCAGAAATTATGAGTTTGTGATGTAAGAACCAATCAGAGGGAGTAAATGACAGCAGTAAGATGAAAAACATAAAAGTAACAGATTACCATAAAAGAAATAAACATAGAAAATAAAAGAGAAAATTCTATGAAAACTGTAAAGCTGAGAGTGGCACTGTGATTATGAAATGAAATGTCAAAACTCAGAATGCGGAGATTTGCTCTGATGTGGTGTATTAACAATCCAGACAAGAAATGGAAAGCATGTCTGGTTCCTGAAACCTTGTAAAATTTCATTAGCAGGCAAATCAATGATATAAGGTGGCTAATTATGATCTCACAAGTAAAAACATTAATTTGTACATCATGAATGATGCCGATATTGTTGCAGACTGGTATCAAGTGCATCAACGCAGTGTTTTAAAAAAAAATTTTTCAAAAGCAAACTAATAAAATAAGCTGATACAAGAATGACTTATGAGCTTATGCACATAGCTATTTCTGACATTCAGAACTGACACAGGGATAGGAAGATACTTTTTAAGTCTAGACCTTTAAATCACTCACCTACATTTTAAAAAAAAGTGATACAACTTTTTTTTTTCAACATACAGTTAATATTTTATTGTACAAAAGCAATCTAAACATAACTTTCATTGAAAATAATATTACGCCAATAAATTATGGAAGGTGGCAAAGTTGTTTTTCAGCAGTAAGTAAAATTTCTTCTCTTATAAAATTAATAAAGTCCTACATATTGTCTCTCAATATATATTTCAATATAAATATATTGTTTAGATAAGTTGGACATGTATATCTTCAAGACAATGACTCTCTTTTACCCAAATAAATCAGGATATTAAATAACTTTTCTTCCCTTTGAAACAGTCCTAACTGCTCGAGGCTGCTGCAGCACAAAAACAAAACATCTTCACATAGGTCTTGAAACAGTCAAGCTGAAAATCTAAGCCAAAGTTTCATTTAACAGCCTGTCAGTTTTTTGATGTGAAGCTAATGAATGCAGTGGCAAACAAATCCATCAAACCTAACATCAAAACAACTGCACTTCATCCCACCAAAGGGAAAAATACAACCTGCAGGCCAGCACTTTGATCTAACCTATCCACAGAAAACACGTTGCTTAGCAGCTACCACGAAAGAATGCATGAGTAATTACTGGCTTAATTTTATGAAATAGAGCAATAATACTGAAGAAGCCCTAGTTTCAAGTAGAAAAGGTTGGTAGACTTCTCTACTAAGGATCTACATATCAGCTAAACAACACAAAGCTTTCCAGCACCAGCATCTGAAAACAAATCACGTCTTAAAAGAGCTGCAGTACAAAAGAATCATTACAATGACTAGTAAAATCACCTAGTGTGACACTATCCCTGAGAGAAGGCAGTAAAATTTACATACATTTATACTGAGTGAAAGTCACCAAGTGGTTCCACAAAACAGACACATTAAGAAACAAGAGCAGTATTCGGAAATGCCAGTACTTTCTCTGAAAGCTTGTGAAAGTATGGACAAAGTGTGATGGAGAGTTGTGAGAGACTGCGACACGAGAATTTGTAACAGCAACAGACAGCTCGGATAGAATTAATTTTCTCCCCAGTAGCAGGTATAGAGCTGTGTTTTGGATTCAGTATGAGAATAATGTAAATAACACAGTGATTGTGTCTTGGGTTTTGCTTAGCAGCACTTATTCCAATCAAGGA
>VZRE01007039.1:143418-154457 GCA_013396775.1 Cephalopterus ornatus | reverse complement strand
TGTCCAGGCAGGGACCAGGTTCCCCAGGTCCCTCTGCTGCCCCGGCTCAGCGGAGGAGGACACAGCCTGTCACAAGTGGGGTTCCAGGAAGGGGAACTGCTTGCCCAGGTCCCCCATCCCTGGTGGGTCTGGAGGTTACCACCCTTTAGTTCTGGGAGTGGGGCCAGTGGAAGGGCTCAGATAACCCAAATAGATTATCCTGGTCCCAGGCCCAGGGCAGGATGGGACCCGGAGCAGCCCAGCAGGGGTAAAGGCAGCTTGAACAACTTTAGCACCAGCTGTCCCTGTACACTGCTTGTTCCCAAGCAAAGCCCCCACAGTGTCCCCTGTACCTTTTGTTGGCAGGGGGACCACAGCCTCTCTGGGCCAGTGCACCCAATAAAGCCCATGGCTCAACCAGAATCCTCATCAGCACTTTCCCTTCTCATTACAGGGAATGTACAATTCATTTTCCATGTACAAGGAGTTTCAAACCAAACCCATGCACAAGGGATGTCTTTGAAGCATCATCTCCCTGCCACACACACCCGGACATGCTGCTGTCACCACCAACCTCAGCTCCTGACCAGCAGCACTAGGACACAGCCCCTGCCGAGACAACTGACTTGGACAGAAGATGGGAAAGCAGCCATGAGAGCTTGGCAGAGTCATTCCCTTTGTTCCTGCCACCCAAGTCTCTTTTGGCAGCAGCCAGAGACAGCCTGGATTAAAAAAATCACCTGCAAGTCTTGCATCTCCAAGCATCCTGGCAGCAGCCAGCCAGAGCCTGGCCGCCAGCACAGCCCAGGCAGGGCAGCAGCAGCGAGGGCTCACAGCCAGTTCAGCTTCACAAGTTCAGCTGGAGCAGTTTGTGCTGAGGTCCAAGAGTCTTGCAATGCAGATGGAGCATTTTATCCAAGCCCATAGCAACACTTGGGCAGCCTGGGGAGTCACCCCACCTGGCAGGAGGCCACAGTCAGCTTTTCTCAGCCCAAACTCCCACAGTCAGTGTCCTGCCTGCACACAGGGCTCTGGAAGCTGCACAGCCAGTTCTGGTCAGGTGCAGAACATCAGAGCAGTCAGCTCCAATCCTCCTTCCCCACCCCAGGCCCCTTACACAGCTCAGAGTTCAGTCTGTGCCCACAGCTGTCAGGAACCCCCAGGTCACCCCACCCAGACAAGGGGCACAGGGGTGCCACAGGACACAGGCCGCGCTCTTGCTGGAAGACCCAGCTCCTTCCAAGGAAGGAGCAGCATTACTCTCATCCTGAGCTTTTCCTGACACCTGAAGATCTCCATGAACAGACTCCTTTCAAGCCCAGCAAGAGCCCAAGGCAGCCTTGCTTCTGCCTCCTCTAGCTACCCCTGATGAGTCAGAGCCCTGCAATAGTGATGACTCCATCAGCCATCACTGCCAACCTGTGCCTCCTGTGGAAACAGAAATAATCTCTTTCAGACCAGGATAGTAATCGAATCAGTTTAATATGGAGTGAACATATTGTGAATGCATCTGAAACCTACAGTATTGCTAAAGAGCTGTGGCCATTGAGCCCAAGACCACCTTCCTAGAAAGGCACAGAGAGGTAGGAGAGTTGGGGCATTTCCCCAGATTAGTTGCAAGTGAGAAGGTTCCCATGGGACCTTCCTCCTGGAAGCCTCAGATTACCAGAAAGTTGTGCTCTTTGAGAGAAATGCTAATGTGCCAGCATAAATGCAGGGACCTGGAGTGACAGCCAAGGCCTCCTGCTGACCCGTAAGTCAGGAAACTCTTGCTGGCTTTTGCATATACTAGAAGGGGAAAAAAAAAAAAAAAAAAAAAGAGGAAATAGGCAAACAGAAGAGTCTGGCTTTGTGTGCGTGAAGTGTATTTGGCGTGGCAGGAGCAAGGGAGATGCGAGACATGGCTTTTGCCCTTGGCCAGGGACAAGGGCTGTTGCTTGCATTGCTTTGGATCCCGCAGCCACCCCAGGTGGTGAGTGAGAAGAAATGTCCCATTGTCTGGTATTGCCACCATTTTTTCTTGCACCAGCAGGGCAAGAACAAAGCTCTGGCCAAATCAAGCATCCAGAGTGGGGACAATGGTACCACCAAGCATTTGGCTCATCCTCTGTGGCAGCTGAAGTGGTGGTCTCCTGATGGTGGGGGAAACCTGGAGACATTTGGCTCTGCAGAAGGCACTGTTCACCAGGGTCAGTGGGTCTGGAGATGCTAATTCTCAAATTTTGCATAAGGGTTCTCTTCCTTGAACAGGCCTAGAAGAGAGGAGAGATTCATTTAGACAACAGCTAGTCATGGCCAGTGGTAAACTCAGTTCTTGGTAACAGCTCTGTCATTTGTGCATCAGCCAGCAGTCCTCCCAAAAGACCTGCTCTTACTTGAGCTGAGCACGCAGTCAGCACTATTTCACTCTCCTCTTCTGCACAAGAAGAGGCACCATTAAGAAGCTCGACCTGATGGCAAACTTCTCTCCCAGGCAGTCCATGCACAGTTCAGGTAAAGCAGCATGAGTAATCTTCCAGAGCACTCCCTCTGCAAACCCCTTCTGTCAGACAAGCAGGGAGCCCAGACCCAAATTAAATTAAAACTGTTTTTAGATTTGCTCTACTGCTCCTACATCCAGACTGGAAGACAGCAAGGCAGGGTATCAGGCTAACTTCAGGGCCAGCAATGAGCCTCTGTGCCACTCTGTTGGTTGCTTTTCCAGCCCAACACTTTTGAGGAAGAACAGCCAGAAAGGAGAAAATTACAAACTCTGGGAGTTGGGCTGCAGCGAGACAGAGCCCTGAGACAGCAAGACAGTCCCAGAAGACAGCTCTTCCACAGGCAGGTGCTTCTGCCACCAGGAGCTCCTTCAGGCACAGCTCTGCCTGCTCTTCCTTCCCCAGAGAAGCCAGACAATCCAGAGGCCCCTGGATCTCCTGCCCATCCTGGACTTGCAGCAGGCAGCAGCTGCAGGCAGAAGAGGGGTCTCCAGCTTTCCCTACAGTCCCCCTGCCAAAGCCAGAGACCACCAAGTGCAGCATGCATGAGCCCAACTACTCCCTGTTCCATGACCAGACCCTGGCAGAGCCCCCACCTCCTCAAAGGGGCAGGCTGGAGAGACCCCTCCACTGACTCTGAGCAACTGGCTGGTCCCTGCTTCCTTCCAAGACTTCTGGCAGGTCTGCACCTGGTCCAATCCTGATGGACTCACCTGAAGGACAGTCCAGCCCCAGGAGGGAAGCTGTGCACTCTCATCCCCAGGGCACTGAGCCACCTCCTGCCGGCACAGCAGACCAGCTCTATGGTGGGATTGGTGCCTGCTCTGTGCTCCTGAGCCGTGGGCACTGATTCCTACCTGATCCCCCACCCCACACTGCTGGCTCCCCAGCGACTTGCTGGCCACAGGGCTACTGT
The DNA here is from genome assembly GCA_013396775.1 of Cephalopterus ornatus. NCBI lineage: Eukaryota > Metazoa > Chordata > Aves > Passeriformes > Cotingidae > Cephalopterus > Cephalopterus ornatus. The sequence goes on along the minus strand of VZRE01007039.1, from coordinate 151,082 downwards.
GCCTGAGGGGTAACAGCATTATAATCATGCTGTGTCTCCCAGCTTTTGCTTCTCTCCTCCAGTCAAGGCCCATCAACTTCTCCCATGTGGCAAGCTCAGAGGACACAAGTTCTGGGGAGCATTAAACTTCCTCTCTGCCCAGGAGGAACAGTCCTTTTGTGTGGGCTCACACACCATGACTCCAGCATCTCTACACTTGCTCTCAGAGAGTAATTCACTGAGACAAGGGAACCAGGGACTGTGTTTTCCCTGCTGGCCAGGTCTCATCTACAGCTGTAAACATGGCAAGGAACGGCTACTGAGGCTGCTGCATTTAAAGTTTAGTTTGAATCACTCGTGTCAGCACTATACCATATTTTCTTCGGATTTCATCATGCCGTGATTTCATCTCTGCTCTCCTGCAAGAAGAAAACAGAAAAGCCACGAATCAGTGACTGGTAATACAAAACCAAATAAGAAGAGCAACGGCTCCTTGCTTATTCCCAACTAAGGGAGCTCCAGGCTGCCAGGTTTGCTCAGCCTCCCACCTCCCACCCTCCTGGAGGGACTGGTGACCACCAGAGCCCACGCACACCAGCAGCCCTTGGGGAGTTGCATACATAACACTCGTGATGCTGCATCCACAGGTCACCCCAGAACAACATTGCTCATGAGGTTTGTGTTTGAGCTAGGGCTAAAGCAGCCACTGGCTGCATGTATCGAGATCCACAGGAGCCAAATCATTCTGAGGGCCTGTGGTACAAACTCACCTCTCCTCCTGCCGTACCCGCCTCTTCTCCCGCTCCCTGGCTGCTCTCTCATCATCCTTGTCTGGCCTGACAGACAGAAGAACCTGTTAGCGGCGCTCAGCACTCAGTTCTGCAACAGCACGTGGCTGTGTCTGAGCTGTTCCAAGCAAACAGGGAACCCCCTGATACTTGCTTTTTGCTCTTTTTCTTACAACAGCAGCAGCAGCAGCAGACCCCCAACATGATAAGGAACGTTCCTCCCACCACGGACATCGCAATGATCAGGGCTTCAAAGTTCACTAAAGGATTTGACAAAACACGTTTAGCACAAAGACACAGCTGCTTGGAGTTACAGTATAGAATCACAGGATCACAGAATCATTAAGACTGGAAAAGCATTCTAAGGTCATCAAGTCCAGTTGTTCCCCCAGCACTGCCAGCCCTAGTAAACCATGTCCCCAGGTGGCATAGCCACATGTTTTTTGAGCACTTCCAGGGATGGTGACTCCACCACTGCCCTGGACATCCTGTTCCAATGCCTGACCACCCTCTCAGTGAAGAATTTTTTCCTAATAGCCAATCTAAACCTCCCCTGGTGCAACTTGAGACCATTTCCTCTTGTCCTATTTATGAACATGCAGCTACTGTCACCAGCAGGTTCAGTCACTGCGCTGGAGACGTGTGTAACTACCTGGGAAAGCAAATAGACATGGATAGCTGTAGATATACCAAGAGTTGGCACCCAAACATACACACCAGTGAGTACATGTAGCTGCTAACTGGAGTGCTCAGTTACTGGTTATGAAGAAAAGCACTCAGGTCAAACTCCTCTGGCAGGAGCAAATCTGTCTTAATCACTAATCCAGGTGAACAGTAACCCATCAAGGGAAAAAAACCCCAACAACTGGAGGCTTCAGGGCTGAGGAACAACCCTCTGATAGAAAGGAGTTACTGCCCACAGGAGCCACCTCAGAAGTCATCTATGATGAGATGAGCATTTACAGGTGTCTGAAGTCCTTGGGCAAGAGACAAGCTGAAGATCTATTGGGGTTTATTGGCTTGGGGCCAGCAATGCTGCTGATGCAGCTGAAGGCTGAGGGCTGCTTCCTGCACCCTGCTGCCATGTCTCCCCAGAGCTGAGGGGATCTGCTCACCCACACACAGCAACAAAACCCATTGGGACGTGGTGGTGAAGCAGGAGCCTGAGCCCTGGCCCCCGCTCATCCCACTCAGTTCCTGCAGTAATGGCAGTAGAGACACCAGCCAAAACAGACACATCTAAATGCCAAGGATTTCAGGCAACAACAAAGAGGAGTTTCTTCCAAGTATGATTCAGACTGTTCAGAGACTTGAGCTTGTGGAAATATTTGTTTAGGAGCCACTTCCTACACAACAGCCAGGTTATAGAAATCCCAGCGCACCCAAACCTGCTCAGAGCACTTCTGATCCCTTCTTCTGCATGCAGTTCTGCAGTGAGCCCAGTGGAAAGGCTATAGCACAGCATGTTGGGGCATTAGAATTCATTTCAGAAGATGCCTGCCTGTCCCCTCACTGCTGGGACCCAGCAGTGCCAGGCTTATTGGGGTGAATCAAAATACTCTGGGTTGGAACGGACCTAGTCCAACCCACTGCCATGGGCAGGGACATCTTCCAGCAGACCAGGTTGCTCAGAGTCCCATCCAGCCTGACTTTGAATGTTTTCAGGGATGGGGCATTCACCACCTCTCTGGGCAACCTGTGTCAGTGCCTCACCACTCTCACTGTAAAAAACTTCTTCCTTGTATCTGTTCTCAGTAGATCATTTTTTAGGTGCTCCAGGCTGAGCTGACTCCACCACTGAAATTGCTTTGAAAGCCTCAAGCAGCCTCAGTGCTTCTGAAACTTTAGTTTTCAGGGTGAGCCTGGGGTTCGGATCCCCCTGTCCCACACAGAGAGGTCTGTGGCAGAGCACCAGGCACTCCTCCAGCTGATGATAAAGGCTAAGTCACACACACCAAAAATGCAGACTCATGTGAGAGCTAATCTCCCACAGGACTAATCTCCTCTAAAGCTAGTTTTGCAAGTTAAGGAATGTGTTCTTCTATAATGGAACCTTTTATGAAGCTACTCACATCAAAACTAGTATTTCAAGGTCTTACAGAAGTTTCGGAAAAGCATACCACTGCAGGGCTCACAAAGAGGAGATTCTTCTCCGCAGGCATGGGAGTGGTTTGAACTCTTGTGGGCAGAGAAGAGAGCCCAGCCTCAAGCACAACAGATGACAGGCGACCACAGTTCAGCTCCAAGCTCCTCATCAAGGGGATGGGTGAGAACAATCGGAGCCCCAGCTTGCTTGCTTCCTGCCCCAGCCCCCAAAAGCTGTGTCCTGTCCGATGATGAGCATGCACCAAGCTTGGTCTAAACAAGACACCAATTTCTCCAAAAATCCTCCAGGGAACAGAGCACCAGGGAAGAGAGGAAGCCAACACCGCTGTCAGCTGTCCACCAGGAAAAGCTCCTGGAGGGGACCTGCACAGGCAAGGGTAAATTTGGAAAAGGGTGTTTTCTCAGCTGGGTAAGAGCTGAACAGGACCACAGCACACTCAGCACTGGAAGCACACACAGGCCTCCAGAGAAGTCACACCTCTGGTCCCAGGAGCTCACCTGGGACAGCAGCCGCACCATGAGACATGAAGAGCCAGAAACAGGACACAGAGTGATGTGCCAGGTGCGGAGGAGAGAGCTCCTGGGATTCAGACACCAGGAAGGGCTGCACAGGCACCTGCCCACAGAGCACCTTCCACTCTTGTTCCCAGGCGCTAGCCACGTCTGGAGCCTCATCACACCAAAGCATAAGGGATGTATTTGGAGTAGCTAAATCCCCACAGGTCCTACTCACCAGAAGGCAGGGAACTGCTCATACTCCGCTTCCCTGCCCACACTTGAGGAAACTTGCAGAACCTTGACTGACTTCAGCCTGTCATTGCTACACCGGCAGTGAGATGGGGAGGCAGGGGAACCTCCCACCAGCAGCAAGCACTCAGAGAGTCATCACTGCAGCGCCAGGCACTTACCCCAGCAGACTCCCCAGCGCGCAGAGCGGAGCTCACACAGGTCAGCCGGGGGGAGGATTCTTTGGACGGGGTACTCCATGCACTTCCTACTGCTGGCACACCACAGGCACTGGGACACAGAACCAGATAGCACAGTGTTACTCGTGCGTGACTGTGCTGCCAGTAGCCACACTCTGCTTTGGAAGCCACAGCACAGAGCCACTGCTGCCAGCTCCCAAGAGCCAGGTACCACCCAGCAGCCACGGGATGCTCAGGAGTAAGAGTTGTGTCAGCACAGGCCACACCAGGAGAGGCAGGCGAGGGGAATGCAGAGTTTTAGAGTAAGTAAAGATGCTGAGAATCCTTTTTATGGCTTGAAATCATAAACCATCCTGAGTTGGAAGGGGCCCACAAGGATCATTGAGTCAAATACTGGCCACGCACAGGACAGCCCCAAGAATCCCACCATGGCTTGCACAATGGTAGTAATAATCAAATCCTTTGTGTTTATTTTTGGGACAAGAAGAAAGCCTTTGAGACAAGGCAGTCCACACAGAGCTGGTGAGCAGGAGAGGTGTGTATGCCGAGCCAGACTACCTGCAGGGCTTTGCACATGCCTTTCCTGGTGGCTCCAACCCCCAACTCCAGCATTCCGTTGGGTTTGGTCAAACTGGTTCTGGCTACATCAGCTGCGATCTGACTCAAGTTCAAGTTTGCTGATATCTGAGATAAGGCAGTGGAGACTGGCAGGACACTGGTACACATCCTGCATGCACCCAGTTCCACAGCACCCACAGACTGGTAGAGGGGCAAGTTCACCAGCCAGTCCAGCCCAGCCCACTCAGTCTCTTTTCCAAGGGTGTCCCCCATCTGTGAGAAGCAGCTCAGCAATTCCATTACTCCACTCAAAAACCATACAACAAAACCCAAGCAGTTTCTAGCAACCTCTTCCCAGAGCACCAAGAGGTGGTCTCACCATTATGGGTCAGTGGAATTCGCAGCCTGTCTGGGACAAGGGCAGAGGACAGCCCCCCTCCAGGAGGGAAACTGCTCTGTAACAGCTCCACAAAGCCCACATTACGTTTTCAGGCATTGCAAAGGGTTGGGAGTCTTACTTCTGCTACTCACCGTGACATTTTTCAGGCACTCTTCACAGCTCCTGTTCGTATACTGGCGACAATCTGCAGGAAGGAAAAAAAGACACTTGAGGACTTTGAAGAGCTTCAGTGGTTTAAAACCTGTGAGCCTGCTCCTGCCCACTGCTTTGCCTGCCACTGGACCAGCAGAAATGCATGCTGGTGCTGCAAGAGCTGCCAGCTTCTGCTTGGGGTCACAGTGGGAGGCCCAAATGCTAGTGGAAGTTCATCTGCCTTACCCTGCTGACCCAAAGCTCAGAGCTGTGAGTTCCTCTCCTGGGTTTTATTTCCCTAAAAGCCCAAGCAACTGCTGTGGCAGCAGGGCAGCCACAGGACACAGCTGGGGTCGGACCATAGGGACCCTGTGAGGATGCAGGCAGTCCTGTGGCACCAGATGATGGAGCAGCTCAAGAAAACAAGCCCCAGACACAGAAGTTACTACCAGGAGAAGCAGAGGAGCACAGGGGGACATACACAGCTACAGTCCCTGCAGAAGCCCTCCTGCTGCACGAGGGCTGTACCCTGCCACAGCCAATTCATCCAAATCTTCCTTCAGCAGGGCACAGTCCGGGTGATGGGAGCAGCACTGCAGCCAAAATCTGTGCCCATTTACAACCTGTTTCCACCCCCATTTGGCAGAGGAAGACCCCAGCTCTGTAGGCACAGGTGGCTCCCAGGACTAGTGGCACCATGGATGATGCCATCCCCCAGGGAATGCAGTCAGCTGGGTGAGGAAATGGATCAGGTCTGAACATAGGACAAGCTGGCCTAGTCTAGACACCCTCTTGGGCTCACCTGTAGCTCCCACCAGTGTCAGCTCTTGGGGAAAATCTTCTTACAGCATTTTCACCTGCAATTCACTGATGTGCTCCCCCAGATCCTCAGGAAGGGTGGTTTGCCAGCCTTTGAGAATCAGCCATTTAAAACTCACCCCTGCTCAAGAGTTTAAGCCTGTTTGACAGTGTTTTAAAATCCAAGCAAAACTCACAGCAATTTGCCTGATTACTCACTTACTGGTGGATGAAGAATCGCTGCTTCACAGTGCCTTAATCAGGAAGAAATCAGTCCCAGAGGTGCTTGTTTTCCACCCTCACAAGCAGCAAAGCTGCATTTTCTCCCTCCAGCTGGCAGGAACCCTCAGCTGTGACCCACTGTCAGCAGTCACATGCTCCGGCAGCCCTCCAAACAACTGGGCGATTGATTAACATAGCTCAGATAAGGGTGTTTACACACCCGGAGAGGCAGAGATTGCAGATTTTAAACGCTCTGGGAAGCTGCGTCTTCCCCAGTTCTCCATCTGAGGCCGGAAAAACATCACGGAGCCTGTGCTGCCCTGAGACTGTTTTCTTACCAGAAATCACAAAACACCCTCCCACACCACGGGAGGCCAGCGGTGGGCAAAGGAGAGCCTGCAGTTTTAACTGGGCTCTGCTTTTCCCCGGGGCATGCCCTCTCCTGGCACCTCCAGCTGGGGGACCATTCTCCAAGTTGTTAAGTCAAAGCCACCCCCTTACAGCTGTTTGGGAATGGGCTGCTTCCAGGACCCCGCAGGACTGGGGTTTTCCCAAACACTCCATCTCAGGGGACCAGCCAGCTCACACAGGATGGCACGGGAAGCACTGCAGTCCTCAGGGACAGAGATGGGACAGCAGCTCTGGCTGTACTAGAAGCCTCCCAGATAATGCTTTTGGCACTTGGCTACAAGAGGAGCAAAGTGAATGCCTTGAGAGGAAGGAAGACAGCAAAACCTGTGCTGGTCCTCACTCTCCTCCCTGAGGAGCCACCATGCAGACATCATCACATGGAGAACAGTTCCTCACTCGAAAGAGCGGGCAGACTTCATGGGACACCCTGAAGGCAGTTGTCCCCACCCTTTGTTACAGCTTATCCTCCACCGGGCACAGCACCCACAGAGCTATGCTCCATCCTCCACCCACCAAGGAGGGGCAGCTGGACACCCACTGCTCTCCACCCAGATCTGACGACACCCATCTTGTTCCTGGTCTGAGGCTGCCCCAGCCAGTCTCCCCTGTCCTGAAGGAGAATCTCTTCCAAAGGGCCATGAGAGGGGGCCTGGCTGCCCAGCAAGACCCCCCTGGCCAGGACACGTACCCAGCTCTCACCTGAGCTGTTATCGTCACTAATTCATAGAATCACAGACTGGTTTGGATGGGANCCTGTCCTGAAGGAGAATCTCTTCCAAAGGGCCATGAGAGGGGGCCTGGCTGCCCAGCAAGACCCCCCTGGCCAGGACACGTACCCAGCTCTCACCTGAGCTGTTATCGTCACTAATTCATAGAATCACAGACTGGTTTGGATGGGAGGGACTTTAAGCCCATCCAGTTTCACGCCCCTGCCATGGGCAGGGAGAACTTCCCCTAGACCAGCTTGCTCCAAGCCCCCTCCGACCTAGCCTTGAACTGTTCCAGGGATGTGACAGCCACAGCTCCTCTGGGCACGCAGAATTCCACTGTAGTGGAAGCTGGCAAAGTGGCGAGTAAAGCCCCACTTCCAGCAATCAACCTTCCAGAACTCGGAGGGACGCGCCACGCTTCGCCGGATCCCACCCTGCGGAGCTCCCATCCAGGGAAGGGGCTCCCCTCCCACCTCCCACTGCCCGGCCCCATTCCGACTGGCCACAGCGCCCTGGCCGGTGGCCACCCGCACCCAGCAGCGGGTGCCCGGCGCGCAGCGCGTGCGGTGCCCGCCTGCTTCCCGCACCGGACATCCCACAAAAAGTGGGGTCCAAAGAAACTGCCCAGCCGTGA
>VZRE01007039.1:129633-143275 GCA_013396775.1 Cephalopterus ornatus | reverse complement strand
GGAGGGATGGGGGGCGGCGGGTGGAGGAGCTGCGCCGGGCGGAGAGAACCCTGGGGGGCTGCCGGAGCCTCAGCGGGCGGAGGGACCCCCGCCGCCCCCGCGCAGCCCCGCGCCCGGCCGCAGGAGGGGGCCAGACTCCCGCGGGAGGAGGAGAAAGAGGACGAGAAGCAGGGCACGGGCACCGGCCCTCCCGCATCCCCTCCGAGTTAATCGGACTCCCCCGCCGGCTGCCCCTGCGCGAACCGACCCCAAAGGGTCCCGCATCCGCTCACGCACTTACTCATCGCTCTTCATAGCACGGAAGCACGTTAATGTTAAAATACATATTGGTTCTCATGACACACCGCGATGTGATGCGGTAGTGGAGTTTTACTGCAGACTTTGCTATTGTTCGTGCTGAAGTAAAACAAACAAAAGGACAACCCAGCCCTGGAGAGAAGAATTTTGCTTCTGGGAAGCTCAGAGCAGACCCTGAAGGATAAAGAATAGCTTTTATCCCTGGGACACCCAAGGTACCGCAGCATCCTAGCCGCTCCAACAGGGCTCTGAGACTCTCTCAGCATTGTCTCGTGCCACAGGTCGGTCACTGCAGCCAGAGGGACTCAGGGACACCTGGATCGATAGACAAGTAGCTGAACGCTGCAGAAACAAAGCAGCTTTGCCAAGTTTTACTGTGATTGGAGATTTGGTAGTGTGGGTGTTAGTGCTCAGTCAAGTCGTGTTGTACCTGAGTGCACTGGATGGGTGTGAGAACCCCATGTAAAACCGCATTTGGGTGCCTTGGTTTGGCTGGGGCATCTCATGCCAATGAATAAAGATTTACCCTTGTATTTCCATGCTTTGCATCCCAGTCTGGTGCCTTGATCAGCATGGGCCAGGCATGAATTTTGTGGCACACAGCATGCTAGGAGTATCTACCCTGGGCAAAGCAGGCACCCCTGGCCTCATACCCACATGTTCAATGCTCAAGACGTGAGAAGCTGCATCAATATAAATGGAGATTTTCACATTCTGTAGGTCAAGAGTGCACTGAGAGCTTCCCTGTGCTGGAGCCAGAGCTCCACACCACGTCATGCACATAGCCCAAAAGAAATGGGTTCCCACAGTCACCATGAGGAGGGCTGTGATGCTGCATGTGCAGGACCGCTCTGGTTGGGTTGATCTGCTCTTATCCCAGATCCCTTGAGAATGGAGTAAGAGTATCACTACATGGCCTTGTTGGCAGCAGCAGCAAGACAAAACCACAGTTCCTACAAGTGCACCCATCCTTTCTTCCAGTGCTGCATCCATGGGTGCCACAGGGTACTGTGTCCTCGCTGGCTGCTGCTCACATGCTCTGCAGTGGCAGCTGAAGCCACCAGCCCTTGAGGCTGGGTGGGCATTGGGCTCCAGTGCAAAGGCAGGTTCGACCTCGTGAATTGAGAACAAGGCCGAGCTTTTCCAGGTAGCCCCATGGTTGCTGACACCATCAGCACATACCTGGGGCACCCCCAAAATGCTCCTTGCCCCCTACAAGGTGCAGGCAGGAGCAGGCAGCCTGGCACAGGCAGTGGGATGGAGAAACATGAGCTATCCTGGTAATGGCATCGTGGTCAGGCACACCCGTGGGATCCCATGGAGGGACTAAGCATTGCGTGGGTGTTTTTCTGCAGGAAAGCTGGCTGGGTTGTTTGTGGCCAGCTGATTTTGGCTGGGGGGGCAGATGTGGGGTGGCACACGAAGGTACCCATAGGTGGGAGGTGGGAGGCAGCAGCAGAGATGCTCAGCAGAGCTGAGCAGGGGTGCCAAGGTCAGAGCTCTGGCTTGAAGAATCACTGACTCCTAGGCGTGGAGGCACCTAAGGGAGAAAGAATAAAATATTTTGGATTGCTCAAAACAACATAAAGAAGATTACTAATATTTTTCAGCAAAACCCCAAAGAAAGCGATCCCGTAGCTTGAACGAGCAGCAACACTGGCCACCCCTGGCACCAGCAGCTGCATAGTGGAGCTCATCCTCCATCTGCTAGGAAAGCTTCGCTCTCCCTGTCATGTTCCTGGTGTCCTTGAGAGCCAGATGGGCTGGCTGCTGGTGAGAGAGCTCCTGCAGGCTGGGAGAGTAAGTGGCCGATGGAGCTCAGTCGGCTGAACCACGGGATGTGGGGGCTGAGCTGTGGGAGGTGCGTGACACAGAGGAGGGAATCGGGACTCTTTTTATTTCACCACCACAGGCGAGTGCTCTGACGCCAGCAGTCGCCTCTTGCATGTGGTTCGGATTTTGGCAGCTCCTCGGGAGAAAGACAGGACACTCCATGTGTAGTGAGGACTCGGGGGCTGTCAAAAAGACATGGGACCTGTGTGTTTGCTGTTCCGAAAGCAGATGGTGCTTGAGGCTGGGCAGGCACTAGTATCACCCCTGTGTTAGCCAGTGCAAGGCAGGGGTGTCCCTGAAGCCCCCTACAGGGCTGGAGGAAGCTCTGTCACACTGGCTGAGCAGTGCCCTGACACCAGATCCTCTGCCGGATGGCTTGGAAAGCAGGAGGAGGCATCAACTAAACCATTTCTGTTTGCAAAGCACTTCATTCCTTTGTCCTGGGTCTATCAATGAAGCAACATCCAGGCTACAGAGGATACCAGTGGCACAGGCAAGGACCCAGAGGAGCAAGAGCGGGCAAGGAGCCAACAGGCAAGCCAGGGGAGACTGAAATGCCACTCTAATCCCAGTGGCCTTTCCTCTCCCTCTCCTTATTTGTCTCTGAAGGGGATTTTCAAACCCTTCAAGATGGCCTCAAGTGGTTTCCAAGGCGACGGTGCTAAAGTCATCACTGCCATGGAAACTCTCTCTTTGGCATCATATAAATATTTCCCTTGAAGGAGGCTGAATGAGTGGGCGATGCACTATTTTCTAGCACTCCCTGGCTGCAACAGGACAATCTCCAGGAGATGGAAGGGAGCTGGGGAGGTTAAAATTAGCTTGCCACACCGGCTGGCAATAGAAAGAGGTGATTGCTGGTGTTTCAGCCCAAAACCTGGGGTTATTTGTGTCAGCACGGTCCAAATGAAGAAGAGTTACTCTGTAGGGAGACAAAAGGGGAAAAAAATGAAAGGGGTGTGTGTGTGGGAATTAAGGTTGAAAACTTGCTTTTTTTTTGCCCTTCTTCAAAGTTTTCCTTTTAATCCCAAGCCCATGTCCCCTTGGGTCAGCACAGGCAGATGAGGGGCTTGGAGCACCTCAGCCTCCCCTGAGAGTATGTGCCCAGATGAGATGCTTTGTTTTGTTTTTGATTGCCTCCTTTCTGTCTCATAACTCACCAACACTTCCACGTGAGCCCGGAGAGAAGTATCTGCCTGGAGCCCTGAGGGTTGGGGGTGGAGTGGGAACCCCCAGAACACCCTCTTGTGCTGTGGTGTGCCCACACTGGGACTGCCTACGAGGCCAGTGGCTCTGCCATGGGCTCCAGCCCACTGTCCCCTCCAGCCCCCTGCCCACCTGGGCTCCTTTGGCTGCCCTGTGCTCAGTCCCAGGGCACAGCTCCGGAGAGGCTGCTGGCATTCCCAGTGCCCTGCATGGCAGGGACACCCCACCAGACCCCTGTCACTTCACCATGCCAGCGCTCATCAGCCACTGGCCAGGATGGATTTCTGAGCTGACACGGGAGATCCCAGCATGGCAGAGCCAGTGTTTTTCTAAACAGAGATGACTGCATTCATCACTGGGACTACGTTCTGAGCAGGGCAGAGGTGCCAGCGGTGTGATGGGAGCTGGGACAAGGCTCTGCGGAGTCCGTCAGGGCTGGCATAAACACTGCCCGCCCCTGAGCAGACGGCTCCTCTCACATCCACACTCCAGGCAGATACCAAAGGGCTTTCCTGACAAATAAACCGCCACTGCATGCAGGCAGGTTCCCAGGCCCAGAGCGCTTCTGGCTTTCCTGGAAGAAGGGGATGCTCTCTCCTTGTCGGACCGCCCAGGCTATTTTTGAATCACTGCAGCAACCAGAGGATGGGGAGACACGGTGTCCCCCTGCCACGCTCTTGCGTGCTGGTTGCTGACCTTTAGCAGGGGCTGGGGATGAGTGTGGAGTCCTGGCTGGACTGGAGGGCAGGGGTTCACCCTAGGATCCCCCCAGCACTGCCCCAAAAAGTCTCCCAGGAGGCAGGGAGCTGCTCCAAAACCTATTTGCTCTCCCCACTCTGGGAGGTGCTGCCAAGGGTGTCAGTAGACCAGCAGGGGCTAGTGTCAGGAGACCCCAGTACCTGCTTTCCTCTTTCTCCCTTTCGAAAAAATCCCCACAGCAAATCCAGAGCAAACAATTAAAATGTTCCAGCTGCTGGCTCAGAGCAGCGATCTCAGATAAAACCCCAAGGATCTGCCAGCTAAAAATAGCCCGAGCCCCATAAATTAAACAAAAGCTTTTTGCTGTGCTCTCAGAAAGCCAGTTCCAGTGCAGTTTTCTCTATGTAAGGTATAACTCTGGCCGTATTTGTTATTATTAGCCCTACCTCCTCCATGTCACCGACCTCCCCAATGCTGTTGTTTAGGAACAAGAGTTTTGCAGAGCCAGACTTCTCCCTCCCAACAGCTCTTTTGCTGCAGTACGATCACACCTTGTCCACTTTCCTGACTTTGTATATTAGTTTAAACCTTTTTTTTTTTTTCCTTTCAGACTACTGATTGTTTGATACTCAGACATCCTGTGTTTTCTAGGGCCCCCCTCATCTAAGATCTGTCTCAAGCATCTGCTTGATTTTTATCCCTATCAGGTATCCTAGGAGGTGTGAACCCTTAAATAAATTCCTGCCTTGAATGCAAAGGTGTTGGAAAGCTCTTGAGGATACTCTGCAAGCCAATGTACAGGTAGGGGCTTGTCTCACCTCCTTTCTCTCATCAAAGTTATTAATGATATTTTCTTATATTTACTTTTTATATGTATATATATATGTATATATGATGTTAGACAGCCAACAACTTACAGCTTTCTGGAAGTTTTCTCCCCTAACCCTTTGAAGAGCTTCCAACATCCCGCTGCCTCCAGTGCACGTGGCTGGCTCGTGAGGACGAGTTCTCCCCACTTTCCCTCCAACGCTTCTTCTCAACACTCCATGCTGGGTGTGAGGAGCACATCCAACGCCTGCTTTCCCATCCTAGATATTTAGGCTTTGTTGCTTTCTCTATGGGCTTTTGCAAAAGTATTTTGCTTACTGTACCTGGAGTAGCTGCATCCCAAAGCCACTGAGATCCCAGCCCATTGCTCCATCCCGCTGCTGGGCTTTGACTTTGTTGCTGCCTTTGCCAGTGGGTCTTATGGCTGAGTAATCCTGCCCACGTCTCCAGAAGGTGTGAGCAAGGCTGGCAGCCCAGGAAATCCACACTGCCTTTTCCAAGTGAAAGCACCATCTCCTTTGCTGAGTTTTTCTCAGCTTCCCATCACTCCTGACTCCCAGCAGCAGGACTGGCTCTGCCAAATGCACCCGGTGAAGTTCCTCCTTGCTGAGCCACGTGCAAGTGAGCTCCTGCTGGTGCCACCCACTTGTCTTGTCCCCAGTGTCATCATGTGCCCCAAATTTTTTTACTCTCTTTTTTTTGGCAGGGTGTGTGGAAGAGGACCTCACCTCTGGAGGCAGCCCAGGTACTCTGCACCCGCTTGCCCTCCAACCCTCAGGACCATCCAAGGGTAGGCAAGAGCAGAGGGTTTGTAACTCTGTTTGTAAACATGCCTATACCTGCCCCCTCGGCAGGGCACAAAAAAACCCCCCAACATGCTATTTTAGGTGAACTCAAACCAAAAAAAAAAAAACAACCCAAAAAAACAACAAGAAGTCAACTCCGAGGCTGTCATGTCTATATTTAGTTGGAACTTTTCTGTCCAGGATTCAGACTCTATTTGGAAACCCTGTGTCTTGGCGTGCAGCCAAGCATCTCAGTTTTATACAGTAATCCCTCAGCATATGGCAAACATTTCTTTTCTCCTGAGGACTGCGGCACCAGCCCCAGCAGCCCGGCATGGAGGGGTTTAAGCTGAACCCGAGACAAGCTGGCTGGCTGTGGTTGAGGATCTGCGTTGTAGACCCATTTTAGCAATATCTTCTGGATGTAGCTTTGGGAAAAAAATCACCCAGAGAGGATCAAGAGCCCCCTGCACCAGGTCCCAGGGTCTGGAGCGCATCTTTGGGGTGCAGACCTTGAGGGATCTCTACCAGATGCTGGTGTGAAGTGATGGGAAGAAGGATGTGGGGCACCCCAAGTCACGTCCCCAGGTCTCCCTGGCTGGTTCAGCTGTCAAGGTGGAAAACAGTTTCAGGCTTATTTTGCTTCTCTCTTCACTGAAAATGTCAGGAAAATTCCCATCGATGATTCTATGATTTCATATGTGAGAGTTCTGGGCTTGATGCAACCATTGCCCAGCGCATGGTGTAGATCCCAGTAACGTGATGGTGTTTTGGTGCCAACAGTTTTGTCCTAACAGTTTGCAGGTGTCTGAGGGATGCTTGAGGAAGCAGCATCCGTGTGTGCCCTGGTCCTGGTCCTGGTCCTGGTCCTGGTCCTGGTCCTGGTCCTGGTCCTGGTCCTCTCCTCTCCTCTCCTCTCCTCTCCTCCCTTTCAGACGAAACAAGACTTGTGACAGCATCTCTCTTGAAAATCCACAAAGTAACTGAGAGTAAACCTGCAGATTCCTGAGTGCCTCGCACGTTTCCCTGCTCCATGGCAGCTGTGGGACAGAGGGAGGCAGGAGCCAGTTGAGAAAAGGTGATCACACAGTTATTTATACAGCCCTTCCAAATATTTGAGGCTCGTGACATGCATGATGATATATAACAAAAATATCTCCTTCAAAACCTTCCAAGTTAAATCCCACATCCTTATTTTAATTCAGGAGTTTAAGGGATTTAAGGAAGTATATCCTTAAAGTGATTCTTCTTATCGCTCACAGCCAGGAGCACTCCAGCCAGCCCTCAGGGAGAGTGGGGCAGTTTTGGGGACAGCACTGTGACCCTGGGGAAGAAGAGCCTCTGTGGGGACACAGGCTAGACCACCTGTGGGGATAAGGCAAAGGGCATCCGTGCAGATGTGCAGGATCAGTGCCTTCGACATGGTTGGATTCTGGGACCTCCCCATCCCCAGCAGCAGGGAGACTCAGTGTCCCCTGAAGCCTGGCTTCCAAGTTTGCTCAACCTAATAGGGTTTCTAATGAAGTTAGTTTAATTTTGCTCAGTTAAGAGAGGCCAACTCACCTGAGGTCGCTCTGTAGGGCCCAGGAGCTGGGGGGTTGCTGAGCCCCTGGCACCAAATAAGCACCTCTGGGCAGGGCTGTCCTGGCAAAGCTTGGCTCAAACCATCATGCCATGCTGGGACCACATGCTCCATCCCAAGGCACCCATATGCAGGTCCCTTCCCTTGCCTTGGGGGCGGCGGTGTGTGTGGGTCCCCCATGGACACCACCACCTTTGGTTCCCCTTGACCCCACAATGTTTGCCCAGCTCTGGTGGGAGAATGCTGGGAATAGGAAGCAGAGCACGTTCCTGCACGCCCAAATGCCTGCTGCAGCTGAGCCAAGCTTTACAGAGCGCTTTAAACACCCACCAGCGTGTTCCCTACAGCCCTGTGATTCATCAATAGCCACTCGACGCAGCTCTACCCTTTCATCATCCCCAAATGCGGTATTTCCTAAATCACATGGGCTTTTTCTGCTGCTCTTCCACACCTACAGGCCCAGCTGTTCCCTCCCAGACACACTCCGTGTGGTGCCATCATGCCCTAGGAGTGCCCGCTGCCCAATGACACGCGCTGCCTTGAGGTGACACGCGGGTTTGTCGCAGCGAGCTTCGTCCCTGCAGTCCTCTCACAGCCCCTCTTCCTGTGAACAGGGGTTTCCATGCCACAGGTACAGTCCCACACAGCCACCTGTGTCCCTTGGGGTGCAGCAATGCAGGGCAAGAATAGAGATTTGGATAAAGGCTCGGTGGCTCTTCATGTTTGAAAGGCTGGTGGAGAAACTGGTCAGCCTTTTGATTAAGGATACAGGATCCATATGCACATTCCTGGTGAGACGGCGTGTCCCTGGAAACTAGGTGCACCACCAGGAGTGACCTGCAGCTGGGTGGGTGTGTGGGATCCACACATCCTGAAAGATGCAATGAGTTTCCCAGGAGCTCTGTGCTGCGGTGAGGATTTTTGTTGTAATCCTGTTTTTTTCTTGCTCTTATCCTGGGAAGTTTGAGCTCGTGGTGCCAAATGCCGCCCCAGCGTGTTTATTAATGCTGATTGTAAAACCTTGGCAGAAGCATTCACCATCAGGTCTGATGAAATCCTGCAGGATCTGCTGCCTTCCAGCCAGATGGGCCTTATTAAGAGGTGCCACACCACTAACAACATCTGACAGCTCCTTTACTCCCTTCCCTGCTCTTCTCCATGCTCTCCAAGTGAGGCAGCAGCTGGAGCCAGGAGGCAGGATCCTGCTGTTCCCACGCCTGCCCCAAGGTCATGGAGCCGTGGCTCTGCCTTTGCATGGGCTCCTGCCCCTCAAATTTGCTTCATACTCTTCCCCTGTCCTCCTCCTCCCACCTCCCTTCTCCGTGATGGAGGCACCCAGCTACACCCATGGGTGTGCAGTGACCTGTCACCCACAGCATTGGATGATACATTGATATCTCTGTACAAGAGGGGGTGATTCCATATATTTTGTTAAATTTGAGATTTTTTTCACCATGCTGAAAGAACTGCTGGGCACACAGATGTGGCAGTTTTCTACATGTTTTAATAGCACAACATCAGCAGCCAAAGGCAGAGCACCTCCTGCCTGGCTGGGCTGAGGCACCCCTCTTGTCTTTGCTCTGCATTTACACTGCCAACATGTAATTTGGGGAGCAGTGTGGTTGGGTCATGGATGGGAAGGTGCAGTGTTGCACCCTGCCTTTCATGCGTGTGACCATCCTTGGTGCTCTTTGCCAATGGGTTCTGATACCATGATGCTGTGACACCCTCATGTACTGAGCTGTTGCGTTGTCACCATGGTCATCATCAAGTCCAGAGGAGGCCACAAAGATGATTAGAGGAATGGAACACCCCTTCTGTGAGGAAAGGCTGAGGATTGTTCAGCCTGGAGAACAGAGGGCTCCAGGGAGAACTTATTATGCCTTTTTACTACCTAAAGGGGCTGCAAGAGAGCTGAAGAGGGACTTTGGGCAAGGATAGGGATGGATTGGACAAGGGAGAATAGCTTCACACTGACAGAGAGCAGGATTAGATTGGATTTGGGGAAGAATTTCTTCCTTGTAAGGGTAGTGAGGCCCTGGCACAGGTTGCCCATAGAAGCTGTGGCTGCCCTGTCCCTGGAAGTGTCCAAGGCCAGGTTGGATGGGGCTTGGAGCAACGTGGGCTAGTGGAAGGTGTCCCTGCCTGTGGGGACAGGCTGTTGAACTGTATGACCTTTAGGGTCTCTTCCAACAAAACCATTCGCTGGTTCTATGATTCTGTGATCATATTCTGCAAGCTCAAGGTCACCCAAGGGGAAACAGAACAGGAATGAAGTTCAAAGCACCCATGGGTGCTCTGACTTGCCCCATAGCACTGCTCTCAGTCGCCCAGCTCCCTCCCACCTGGGTTTCCCCAGCCTGCACTGAGCTCCCGGGCTCAGAGGGAGCCAGAGGCTTGCAAGGCTCCATGCTCTTGGTGTGGAGTTCTCCTCCAGCCACGGGAAGATGCCACTTCACCCGAATCCCTGACTCACTCGCACCATCTTTCCCCGACAGCAGGCTGGCTCTGCGTGGAAGCTGGGCTTGGGCAAGAACTGCGCAGCCCTGGAGAGCTGCTGCTGGCACTGCTACATATGTTTCCTCAGACTGCATCACTGCAGCTCTCACTTGCTGCCTGCCAGCCCCATGGATTCCTGAATCAGGAATATTTCATCCTCCAGAGTATCATCCTGCCTTAAAGTGCTCTCCAGAGGAGAGCTGTGCAGGCTGTTCTCTAGGCACAGAGGCAGTGGTGGAGTCAGCTGGCAGCCAGCAGCTGAGATGCTGTTGTTTCTTCTTTAAGGCTCAGCACCCCAATGCAAGAGGTTGGGAAAAGCCTTCTGAGGTGACACCAAGTTCTTTGGGAAAATCCATAGTAGTGAAAGTGGTGGAGCAGGTGACAGTCCTGCCACTGGCTCAGCTCGCTGGGCGCAGGAGCCCCAGCACGGTGCCCAGGGACACCCGTGTCACCATGACCGGCAGCTGGGAAGAGGCCAGTTCAGCCACAATGGCACCTCCTGGCTCCGAGGCTGAGTCCCCCTTGGGTCATATCCCATCCCCGCAGTGTTTTCTAATTTCCAAGCTAATCTACCTCTCTCCAGGCTCACTGAGACTTAATATAATGCTGGCGACCTCCCATGAGCAGGAGCTGGAGAGCTCATCCTTCTCCCAGGACGTTGCTGCCAAGCAGAACCATACAAAAAAGTCACTCTGGAAATTTCTCAAGTGTTTTGGGGGTGGGTTACCACTTTTCCTGTGGTAACTGAGAAATAACTGGGGTGTGAAGGGCTTCCCAAGCAGCTTCTTGTCTTTGGAGCAAGAGCTGGGACCAGGGGAGCCAGGGCTCATTTTAATTTTATCTTGACTGCAGTGCTCATTGCTCTGCAGTTCCCATTTGTAATCACACGTTCAGTAAAATAATCAAGTTATAATTGCTCGGGATTCCTTCTCCCCTACGTCACAGAGCCCAGGAGGGGAAGCAGTGCAACTGAGTCAGCAGCCAACCTCAGCATCGCCTCGGGCCAGCATTTCAACAGCAAATTAACCAGAGTTAAAGCAAGAAGAGAGCTGATAAAAATCCCCCAAACCTGCCCAGGTGATGAAGAGGCATTTTTAACCTCTCCTTTGCGTGTCACACCGAGAAGGGCATCTTCTTCCCTCAGGTGCCCCCAAAATAAGGTGGGATCAGTGCCCACCCTTTGCAGAGCATCCATCTCCGTGGGAGCCCAGGTGCCCGGGGTGGGCAGGGAAGGGGGTCCAGCCCCCTCTCTGCTGATCCCCTCAGGGTTTGGGCTGTGCCAGGGAGAACCAGTGATAAAGAAGAAATCACTGAGCATCAGAACAAGGAATCATAAGTGACCCAGGTTTAAGAAGAACAATTTCTGCCAGGCAAAATGTGATGGCTTTTTTGGACAGGGATAGAAAATGGGGCTGCAGCTCTAATTAATCCATCACTTGCATTAATCTGGAGAGCAAGGCTTGGCCAGCCCTGGTCTTGAGGTGCAGGGCTTGGCAGGGGCACGGCGCTGAGGGGCACCGGCAGGCGCAGCTGCAGCACCTCTGGTGGGTGGTGGGTCATCCCAGGGAGCCATCAGCACAGCAAGGAGAGTATTGGGAACTGACAGGGACCAGGAAGGCATTACAAATTCCCAGGGTAGCATGCCCACGCTGGCACCTTGTGCTTCCCACTTCTCCGAACTGGGATTTTACCCCTGTGTGTGCGGAGGCAGCGCTCAGAGGCTTCAAAGTTGCTGCCAGCACCCCTGGACCATGGTCATGGCCACCCCAGCAAAGGGGTTCTCCTTCTCCCTCAGGTATAGAGCACTGTGGGTTGCATAGTCAGGGCTTCCAGGCTTGGAAATCAGTGTTAAGGCATCCATAAGTTGCTCTCATCCTCCCAAATTTGACCCCAGTGTTCCTCTAAGGACCTCAGAGTCCCACTAAGGAACTCAGTGTCCCACTGATCAATCTGTGGGGTGAATCCACTGCTACAGCCCTTTGAGGGAATGGGAATGTGTGCATAATCTGCACATAATGCAGATCTGCAAGAGAGAGACATCATTACCAGGGCTTGTGTCTAATCATAATAATTTGGTCTTTCTACCATTTTAATTTAGTAATTAATCCCTGGAAGGGATACCTACTTGGATGCAGGAGAAGAATGAAACTCTCTTGTCTGGGACTGCTGGGAATTTCACCAGTAGTCCAGGCAAAGCATTAGCAAAGTCAAGGCAGAGTGGCAGAGTCCAGCAGCTTCTTGTGGTCAAGCTGGCCACCCTGCCTGGAAAAAATATTTGTACCCCACTCCTGCAGGGCCATTCCAGTGTCTGGAAAACCTGTGGAAGCTCCCAGCCATCTGGAAAGCCCTGGGTGACTGCTGCTGGCTGGAAAACATTGCTGGAGGTGTGCATCCTGGGTGAGTCACTCCCACACAAGCTGGAATCAGCCCTGATCTAGGAAAGGTGTCATCTGGTGTGAGATTTCTTTCGGGAAAAGGGCTCTGTGTCTGCCAGCTGAGCCCTTGCAGGAGGGATCTCACCAGCTCTGGCCAGATCTCTGCCTGCCCAGACCAGAGATAATGTGCCCTGGCATTCTGTATGCAGGCAGTAGTAGACTTCATCCTCCTCCTCCTCTTACCCACGTGTTTGGCAAACCGTTGCCTTCCTGCAATAGCTGATAATAAACAATAAAACTAATTTATTGTGAATTTCCCACCCTGCACCCCCATAGCAGCAGGGCTTTCGCCACATGCCACTGGCTCTGCATCGTGCCCTCCAGCCCTGCTGCTTCCCATCCCCATCCTAATCCCCATTCTCGGAATGGAGGAGAAATGACCCGGAGCCATCAGAAGGGTGAGGACAAGGCTGGGACGCTCATCTCAGGGGAGAGGAGAAGTCCCCCACTTTGGCTCAGTCTTGACACAGGTTGGCTCCTGAGGGTGGCACAGATGGAAGTAGGAAACTCAGGGTCCTCTTCCCACTGCTCTGGAATGTGGACTTTTCTATGTTTTAGCACAGCCGACCACCAGAGACTAGTTATTTCTTTGAAGGCATGCTTCCCTTTCCTGGACACAGATGACAAGTGCCACCATCAAAAGTTAATGGTTGGACTCAGTCTTAGAGGCCTTCTCCCACCTAAATGATTCCATGATTCTATCTCCTCTACAAGTGACATGGGTCTGGGGACTCCATCATCCTCAGCACCACAGCCAGGGGCCCCGACCCAGCTCTCTGGAGACCCAGCCAGAAAAGAGGGAGGGAAAATGAGGCTGAGACTGGAGAGGTCCCCAGTGTAGAGCAGGAACGTCATCTGGGACTGGCATGCAGCATGCAGTTATACATGTGGATCCTGCTCCTGTTTTTCTCAAGAAAGTTCAGTCCCAGATGTCATTCCCCTTCTCCTGCTTTTTTTGATGTTGGAGAACTACGTACATGGATGGCGTCTCTAATTAATATAAATATAGTGAAACATAAATAATAGACATGCCTGAAATAGTGTCACTCCCAAGCAGGCAGGCAGACGCGTCATGGAAAGAAAATAAAAATGCTTTTTATCTGTTTTGGCATTTTTTGTTTGTTTGTTTTCGCTGGTTTGTTCCGTTCCTGAGGAAAGAGCAGCCTTTGCCATGAGTGAAACTGCTTGAAAATGAGAGACCGAGGTGCAGGGGGAGGGAAGGCCCAAGGAAGAGAGCGGGATGGGGACTGGGATGGGGACAGGGACGGGAATGGGGATGGGGAGGATGGGGATGGGGATAGAGATGGGGATGGGGACAGGGACGGAGATGGGGACGGAGATACAGATGGGGATGGAGATAGGCACGGGGACAGGGACAGTAAAGGAGGCGAGGATGGGGACAGGGAACGGGTAACGTCGGGGCTTTGGGACAGGGTGCGGGGTCAGTGGGGAAAGCCTTGCCGCTGTAGGGAAAGGGG
>VZRE01007039.1:105035-129072 GCA_013396775.1 Cephalopterus ornatus | reverse complement strand
CCTCGGGCTGGTCGTGACCCCTTCCCGAGCGGTTTGGGATGCGGTACAGGCGCTGAAGGAATGGGGCAGCCCTGGGGTTGGGGTGTCAGGGTTCCTGGTGCCCGGGCATTGGCTCAGCCCCTGGGAAATGCTTCCCAAAGGGTGGAGAAGGAGAGGGCAGCATCCTCTTGTGCCTAGGGTGGGGAGCATGGCAGCCAGTGAGCCCCTAACACAGCCCAGGGGCTACGCCACCTTCATTGGCGTCTCAGCATGTGTTGGTTCTCAGCCTGGCTATAAAACCACCTATCCTTTGGCTGGGCAGAAGAACAGCCTGATCTAGCTGTTCCCATGTGTTGCCAGGCCAGGAAAGCTTGTTAGTGTCTTTCTTGTTAAGTAAAAATTGCTGGGGCCGTTGGCTTTGGAGAGCAGGAGGACTGAGGAGGTGCTCAGTGTGCCCGGCCTGCTGAAGGAGGCTGGATGCGGAAGGAGGCTGGATGCGACTTGTTCTGCAGGTTGTGTTGGGGGATGAAAGGGGAGAAGAATGTATTTCAAAGCTATCAGATTGCAATGTTATCCTACACAAGGTGTGGTTAACTCATGAGACCCATGGCCGCAGGATTTCCACAGGGAGAGAGCCAGAGCTTTCCTCTACCAGGTTTGTAGTGTTTCTGAAGCCCTGGGCTTGGTGATGGAGGTGGGATCGCAGGGAGAATCCCGGCCCCTAGGCTGCGGGGCCAGCATTTGCCTCCCTCTCTGGCATGGGAAGGGTCTTTTCCATGAGATAAGTTCTGATCTGGCTGGGACCTGCAGGGACAGTGGTGAGGGGATGGGTCTTGCTCTGAAGGCGTCCTAGCTCAGATCCAGTCTGCTCTGAACTCAGCCAGCAAAATTATTCTCTAAAAAGGCAACAGCAGTAAGTCAGGAAGTTGTTGGTGTCCCTGGGGTGTGAACCGAGCTGTCCTGGCCCTGGGTGGGATTGAGCTCCAGGGGTGCTGTGCTGGGTCCCTGCTGTCACAGGGTTGAGCTGAGCCGTCCCAGCCCTCAGCTGGAAGTCAGTACATCCACAGGCCAATTCAGGGGGCCAGAGGGCTGGCCATGGCCACCCTCCTCCCTGTGTGGGAGAGCAAGGATGCTCTGGGCACCTCTGCCGGCACCTTTCCTTGCCCTTGTGCCATGCGGGTGCTCAGAACTCAAAGCAAAGTTGGTGTGAGGTACCTGGACAGTGTGCCTGGCTCTGAGTGGGTGGTTGGTCAAAGGGCCAGGGGAATGTGTAGACAGCAACGGGCTTGGAGAATAAAAAAAGCTGATCCTGAGTGTCCTCTTGGGCTGGCAAAATGCAGAAAAGTGCCTTCTCCTGTCACTGCAGAAAATAGTTTGAGCGTGACTTGGTTGGGGTTTGTTTGCTGCAGTGGGACAGGAGGGATTTACACTCCACCCACCGCCTCAGGGGCCTCTCCCCATCCAACACAAAAATAGGCTGATCTTTCCAAAAGATGGGGCGGCGCAGGCTGGAAAATGCCATTCCTGCAGGGACCTGCCATGCTTTGCCCCAGGAGGAGATGTGGCGCTTGACTGTGGCTTTCTGCAGGCCTGGGCAGGGGCACAGGCAAGAGCCCAGTGTTGTGCCATGCTGTGTCCCACTGCCGTTGGGGAATCACAGGCTCTTCATATGCCTGTGTGCGTGTGCTCAGCAGGAGCATTCCCTCCTCCTGCCATATCCTGAAGCTCAAGGAGCCAATGTTTTTCCTTCCCAAAGGGCATCTGAAGCAGAAATCTCCTGCAGAGCACGTGCTGCAGCCCCATCCACACGCTCCTGTGGAGCTGGACAGAGGCTGGAGGCTCTGCCAGCACCTGGAAGCTGCCATCCCGTTGCCCCTGGTTCTCTGCCCCAGCATGGGCAGAACTAGGTCCCCATCAGTAGCTCCAGTCCTGGAGACGCCAGGTGGGTGTCAGTGGAACAAGCCCTCCCAATGCCATGGTGAGCCCCACGGCACTTGACAGAGGAGCTGAGTCCTCCATCCTCAGCAGCACTGGGCAGCCAGCGACCAGGGGCTGGTGGGGAGGCTTCTGGCAAGGTGTCTGCCTGGAAAAACAGCTCCTCTGCTGTCCCATCGCTGTTTCTGGGAGACCCCCCTCCCTGGACATTGGCGGTGCCCATGGGCAGCCCTTTCTCAGGGATATTGAGATGTTCCCAATGCCCGTGGCTTGGTCCTGCTGCTTGTCCGGGCTCCACTCACCAACGGGGACTGGCCCATGTCCAGCTCCCGCCTGGCATTTCCCTTGTTGACGTGTTTCAGGCCCTACATGGCCGTGCCTTGGCTCCCACTGAGCCACATCTCTGCCTGCACCCGTCGATGCTCCTCTGGCACCTCCTTCATCACCGGGGCTGGCAGGATGCTCCATGCAGCTTCCCAATGGCTCCAACACTACCTAATCCCCTGGGAGGGTTTGGGGGACTCCAGGCTCCCCCCTCTCCATCCTCCCCCAGCCACTTCAGCCGCCCTGAGTCACGCCACGCCGGTGCCGGCGGAGTGGCCAAGCCCACGCGCGCGGCTGGCGGGCACAGAGCGAGGAGGGGGAGAGGGGCCACGTCCCGGTGAGTGCTTTCAGGCAGGGTAATCCGGTGTTATTTGTAACACTAGTAGGGAGCTATTTTTAGCGAGAGGCAAATTTGATTTAATAGAACATAATTTGCCGCTGACAATTCAGAGGGCAGCCAAACGAGGAGCAGCTGGATTCCTGAGGAGGCTTTTTCCTGCCCTTCTTGAAATCCAAGGCTGACTTGCCAGAAGTGGCATTTGTTATTCCAGCAATTGCTGGGGGGAAGCCCCTTGGGATAGCCCAATTAGCTCCACTTGGTGCCGCCCCATCACCCGTTGTTAAAAGCAGCAAGGGATATTTTTGCTGCCGTCTGTTATGGGAGGGCTCAGTGCTCCAGAACTCCTTCAAGCAGCTGGAGCCAGCCATGTCCCTCCCGCTCCGCCTTTCCTTCTGACTAGCTCGGTGCTCTCAGCCTCTCCTTGGATAAATTTAGAATGAAAAATAGGTTCTGATCAAACCAAACAGCTCATTTGCCAGGAAACATGAAGTCTGTGTGCGCTTCTGGGGGTTTCTTCTGGATTGAGTTCTTATGGACCAGCCTCAGAGATACTTTGGGATAAACCAATCATCCAGGAAAGGAGCAAACACCATGTTCTTGCTTGTACTTTCCCCAAGATGAAGTTTCCCACGAAACTGGTGGCAGTGTGGGAAGACATGGGGTAGTTCTTTCCTAACCCTACCACCATTGCATCCAGCCTGTCCCCAGTTACCAACTGGCACGGGGACAAAGAGCTGCCAGGGTTAGCTGGGATAGCCACAGGCTGGAGGTGAGTTGCCATGGGACCACAGGGCCTGGATGAGTGTGGTAAGGTGACATTTCCTCCAGGATTATGTGATGTCTCCCCACAAGTGCCTCAGGGCAGAGCAGTGAGGGCACTCCTCCCCATCCTGGGACAGCCATCCCCCCACCACCCTGGGCAGAAGCAGCATTTTGTGGGGTCCCCAAGCCCCACAGCCCTCCGGGCAGCCTCAGAAGCAGCCAAGAAGCCCCAGGCCATGGAGGGGTGAAACAAGACTCCAGCAGCTGTGTCCTCCCAGGAGGAAAGGACTGAGCGGGACTAAGCATTGTCATGATGTTAAACTCCAGCAAATGTATGCCCAGGG
This sequence comes from Cephalopterus ornatus, assembly GCA_013396775.1. Lineage (NCBI taxonomy): Eukaryota > Metazoa > Chordata > Aves > Passeriformes > Cotingidae > Cephalopterus > Cephalopterus ornatus. Next base: position 125,388 of record VZRE01007039.1, on the reverse strand, counting down.
TTTGGTGGGCTCCTCTCCAGATGTGCAGCTGGAAAAGCCCTTGGCAGCCATCCAGATGGGTGCTCAGCCCTGTGCTGCTCGCTCAGGGGTCACCATCCTCCCCACAGCCCCGAAGAGGGTTTGCTTCCTCCTCTGCCAACACCAGGCTTTGCCCCTGGACCACATCTTGCCTGGAGCACTTGTAGCAGCTGAATATAAAGCCAAAATAGCATTAGTAAAGAAATACTGGGGAAAGCCCGAAGAATGAGGGGTTGAGTGACTGCTCCTGGCGCACTCCGTATGTGAATGTCCCTAGGGACACCAGCTGGGATTGGTGTGGCATGTGGGACCGGACAACTCCCACAAACGACTCGCACACCTTAATCAAATACCTTTTTCTGTGAATGAAAAGGTGCAGTCAGCTGGGGGTGGGTGCTCCTTGAGCATCACCACAAGTCCTGTGACCCCTTTCCCAGCTCATCCTTGCTCTGCTTTCTCCATCAGGAGAGAGCTCAGGCTGGTGGAAACTGGGAGCCAACATTTAGCAGGGAAACAACCCTAAAATGAAGATCTAACTCGTTGGAGAACAACACCTCCTCCAAATGTTGCCCTTTGCCTCATGACCAATTCAGTTAAAAAATTAATCAGTTTTGAAGTCTGAAAATGTGTGGGCTGGAGAGGGCCCCTTGGTTGGGGTTTCTCTGTGACACAGATTTTTCCCTAGTGCTCAGTTTTAACTGTAAATTTTCATTTACAATGGTTCTCTGAAGGTCACCAGCAGCTTTAGAGGTGGAGTGAGTTGGGAGTTTTTTCTCTTTTGGATCCCCTGCCTCCAGGTGCTCCATCTTCTGTAATTAATTGTGCCCTTCTTTCCGCTCCTCATGCTGGGTTCCCCTGCAAAATGCTGAGGACTGCCCCCAGGGACACCCAGGCCCTGGGGATGGTCACACAGAGAGGTGCCCTGACCTGTGTGCTCACCCCTCTTTCTACCAATCTCCTGCTGAAGCCCACACACTCCCCTCCCTGTTCCCTGGAGGAGGGGTCCCCCACCTCTGCGGTGGGGGGCCCTTCCCAGCTGGGAAAGCACCCTGGCACCCCATTTCTAAGCTCACGCACCCACTGCCCTACAGACCCCCACTGCTGAAGGTGACTGTTCCCTGGGGCACTGTGGCAGGGCAGCCAGTACAGCAGGACCCAGCCCCTGCCCGCCGTGGGCAGGGCACTGCTGACCTCCTCCTCTCTTTCTGCCTCCCTCCAGGGAGGACGGTGCTGAGCAGGTGCCCTGAAGCTCTGGGGTTCGCTGCCCACGGGCTCAGCGAGATGATGCCAGCAGTCCAAGAGCCCCCCACGCCCCTCGCAGTGCCAGTGTGACGGAGTGGCCGGCGGGGACCTGTGGCACTGAGCCTGGCACGACAGTGCAGCAGGTGGTGGCCCTCGCCACGGGCCCTGCTGCCCAAAGATGAGCGATGGCATGTGGATCTCGCTCAGCCCCACGGAGTTCGCCCAGCTCCAGCAGTACACAGACTGTGAGTACCCTCTGCTCCTCCTGGGACAGGGAGAAGGGGTTGAAAAGTCCTGTTGATCTGTGCCGGACTGGTGTCCTCCGTTTTCATAGTGTCCTCCTGGAGGACTAGGTGACTCCTTAGATTTTGGGTGGGGAGGCTGGGAAGGTCCCTGACCCCCAACACTGGCTGGTGGGGGTCCCCATGCCTGCATGCCTGTGAGGATTTAGCTGAGCTTTGAGGGCTGGACACGTGAGCACGGCTCAGTCCCTCTGAAGGCGGCGGGCTCCCACGTTCGCTAGCAAAGCGAAATGCCAACCAGGAAAGCAGACTGGCTTTTCCCAAACACACGGAGCTGCTCCACAGCTCGCCTTGGGTTGCCAACCCTCTGTGGTAATTTTCCTTAGCGCTTTTAAAGAGCAACCTTCTGCAGCTCCTGCTAAGGGATGGAGGTTGGAGGCACTGCCGGAGGGGTTCTGGGGCTGGGAGCAGCTGGAGAGGGAGCCTGGGCAAAGCCCAGGGGTCCGAAACCAAGTCCTTGAGGTCCTGCCTGCCAAAGAGCCGGGCGTGCTCATCATAGCAGTTGATGGAGAAGCAACGCAGCCCAGGGAGGTGCTGAGAGCAGGGCAGGATGGGCAGGAAAGCCCAGCCTGGATGACAGGATGAAGGAAGCAGGGGTGTAAAATCTCAGGATTGTTGCTTTGCAGGATTGGCACGACCCTGGGATGAGCAGGCTGGATGGGGGAGGACTGAGAGGCAAAGGGGACCCCAAGTGCCCTCTGAGGCTGTCTCTGGGGACACTGTGTATCAAAGGGATGAGGGTGGGGTCAAGTTCTCCCCAAGGCTCTGCTCATCAGCCAGAAATCTCAGGCAGGGGCAGGCAAGGATGCAGGCAGAGGTGTGTGTACAGTATCCCTGTCTGCATCTCATCCTGCCTCTCTGGAGGATGGGCTCTGCTTTGCTGAATCCCAGACCATAAAACACCATCTGTAATTCTGGGCTCAAAACACGGACAGCACCTTTGTTTCTTTAATCAAAGTGGGGCCAGCAAGGCTGCAGCATGGGTAGCTGCTTCCTCCCCAAGAGGGTGGCCTGACACTGGGCTGGAGAGCAGGGCTTGGGGGTCCTCCTAGCCCTGGGGCCAGGAAACCGCTTTTGGAGCACCCTAGATATCTCAGACAGTTGTGGTCCAGTGCCGAGTTCCATCCAGTGGAGGGAGGGATCAGAGCCAGCACAGCCCCCGCTCAGAGAGAGGATTTCACAGCAATTAACAGGGCTGGTGTGTCCAAGAACCTTTTAAATGGACATGTCCAGGGATGTGTGTGAAGGTGAGGACTGAATGTTCCCTCCCGTTGATCTTTTTTTTTTTTTTCCTGCTTTTCCCTTTTTTCTCTCAATTTCGGAAGGACCAATGTCCCTCCAGACACTCCAGCCCTGAGGACGCCCAGCCAGGAAAGTCATTACTGCTCGTGTGGAAGTTAGCACAGAGCAATCCAAAGAGGAAACAGCCACAGGCTGCACCAGGGGAGGTTTAGATTGGACATTAGGGAAAATTTCTGCCCCAAAAGGGTTGTCAAGCACTGAAACGGGCACCCAGGGCAGTGGTGGAGTCACCATGCCTGGAGGGATTTAAAAGCCATGTAGATGTGGGACGTAGTTTAAGTGATGAACACAGTGGTGCTGGGTTCTACAATCTTAGAGGGCTTTTCCAACCTAAATGATTCCATGATTCTATGGATTCTGTTCCATTTCTCCCTCCTGGCACTTCCTGAAGATGCCAGTGGGCAGCCCAGGGCAGCCTCTGGGATGGCTGGAGCTCCCAAGGGGTGCCAGTATTCACCCAAAGCCCTGCACTGGGGCAGGGATATTCAGGGATGTGCTCAGCATCACCTCCAGTGCAGTCAGGACTGAGGAGTGGTTTGGGCTTTCTTTGCTTTGCTCTGGGTTTGCATTCATTTTCATACAGGTAAGAGGAAGCTCTCTATATATGTAAAGCTCCCAGGCCAGCTTTCCATAACTGCCCTGCCCTCTCAAGGTGAAAGGGAAAGCAGGGCGGGGATGGCCCCTTCCAGGAACAGAAGGATCCAGAAATTGTATATTCTGCAGAAAAACCCCTCTGCACCATCCTGCTGATGGATGACGAAGGGTGCTCAGCGTGGCCATGCTCAGCACAGTGTCTTTGTCTCTCCAGACTCCACCAAGAAGCTCAAGGATGTCCTGGAGGAGTTCCACGGGGACGGCGTCCTCTCGAGGTACAACCCTGAACAGGTATGGCGCTGTCCTGCCAGCGTTTCCCCGTGCTGCTGGCAGCTCCTGGCCCCCTGCCAGCTCCCCCAGCCCAGCTCCCACCCCTGAAAGCAGCTGGGAGAAGGCAGGGCTGGCTGGCTGTCCCCCACCTCTCCCCATGGTCGTGCTCCCAGGACTGGACACCCCGGCCATCCCAGGGACCGTGCACACCACCCCGTCCCAGTGATGTTGCCATGGGTGCCGGCAGCTGGCTGCCTTGCTGAGAGCTTTTTGGGGCATTCCCTTGCCAGGCAGAATCTGGGAGGGATTTACTGTTCCCTGAAAAGCAAATTACTTTGCCGGTGTGGCGACGGGAGGGGTCTGTGCCTTCTCACTCTGCCCTGAAGAAGGCTGGGATTATTTTTTCTAAGCGGTGCTTTCGGAGAGACCTATTAGTGTGCCAGCAGGACAGAGCCTTCCACAGGGGCTGTAATCACTAGAATCGAGGCAAAATGAGGAAAGTCAGTCAGCTGAACATGGCGAGGAAGGGCACAAAGCTACCCCACTGTTCCAGGGCACCACGGGACCCTCACTCCAGCTGGGGCCACAAAAGCCATTGCGAAGGCATCATCCCCATGCAATGGCAATGCCCAGTGGGAAGGAGGAGGGCAGGAGACCTCAGTGGGATGACAGTCCCCAGGGGCTGGGGGCAGGCTGGAGGGTCCTGCTGCTCTGCCCTTCCCTGCCACTCCCCCAGCTCCTGCCCTGGCTGCTGAGGCTGGTCCCAGCGCCACTGGCCTGGCTGAGCCACGCTGGCACTGGACATTTCTGGCCCTGCTGCCTCTGGGTCCCTTTAGGTTATATCCCTTATATCCCACACTGGGAACTGGGAGGCCAGCAGCTTTAGGGAGGGCTGTGTAGCTGATGTGCCCGGTGAGGGGGCCCGGGGGCATGGAGCCCCACCCTCACCAGCCGCTCTGCACCCTCACAGTGTGCCTGGGGCACCTCTATCCTCCTCCTCTGTCTCCTCCCCAGCCCATCGACTACGAGGGCTTCCGCCTCTTCATGAAGACCTACCTGGAGGCAGACGTGCCTGAGGAGCTTTGCCAACACCTCTTCACCTCCTTCAAGCGTAAGATTTGCCAAGCCTCCCCCGAGACCCAGCGCCAGAGCCCCGGTGTCTCGCAGCACAGCACCCTCGGTGAGCCAGCCCTGCCACCCAGCTGGGCATGCTGGGGCACCACGGCATGGTGGGGTTGCTCCCACACTGCTCACGGGGATGAAGGTTGGGGAGTGGCACCTGAAGCGGGTGGCATCAGGGCCAGCACACAGCCCAGCTCTTCTCCCAGGCTCCCAGGTCCCTGTGCTGCTCCAGGGAGGGGTTTCCCTAGGATGGGCACCCACAGGGCGCCATGGCACTGGTTCCTCCGTTTCCTCTGTGCATTCAGAGCCCAAGTCAGCATCTCCATGCAGAGTGAGGTGGCCTGTGCCCCTGTCACAGCTACTGGTGCAGGCAGCCACCCTGCTCTCAGCAGCATCCAGAGCAGAGGTTGTGTGCCAAGCACCCAAGTCTGCCTCCCCCAGCCCTTGCTGGGTGGATTTGTGGCTTGTAGAGACATCTACTGAAAGGACTATAAATTGCAAAAGGAAAAGGAGAACCTCCCTGGACACTGAGCTCTGGCTGATGGTGGAAGACAACGTCCTCCCTGTCTGGTCCCAAGCACTGTGGTGGACATCATCCAGGGATGGAAGCACTGCTGGGAGCCGCTGGGACAGGCAGGAGATTGAGAGGGCCACCTGTGGTGGCTCTCAGAGATCCCTGGGGCTGAGATATTAGGACAGAGAGGCATGGGGCTAGCAGAGAAGACCCAGGGCGAGCGCTCAGCACCCAGTTCCTGGAGTAAGGGGCACAAACACCCTGGCATCACCCTGCCCCCGGGCATATGTCTTGCTCTGCAGGCATCAATGGGAAAACGCTTCGAAGTGCCCTGGGACGACACCCTCCTGAGCCCAAGAGCTGCCACAGCAATGTGGCTGAGCTGCAGCCAGCGTCCCTCACCCCAGCATCGATCCCCAATGCCTCCCCCAGCTGGTCCAGGTCATCCTCCCAGAAGTCCACCACCGGCACCGCTTCTGCTCATAACTCCTCAGGCTCTTCAAGGATCTCCTCCGTGTCTCTGCTCAGCCCTCAGTCACCAGGTGAGCTTCGATGGGACCCCACATGGGGGCACACGGGCAGTGACAAGCCCTCCGTGGTTTCCATGCCCTGGCAGTGCAGCTAGTCAGGTCTGCGGTGCAGTGGCAGGGACCTTCCAAACTTGGCGTGTTCTCGGCATCTTGACACCTTTGCTTGGTAAACATAAGTCACAGATCCCATCCCACGGAGCCCCCACCAGTCAATGTCTTAATTACCTGGCAGCAGCTCGTAGGGAGGGGGAAACGGGGTGGTGAGTCACGGCTGCCCCCTGCCCAGCTCCTGCCAGCCCCTGAGGAGGCAAGCACTTGGAAGGGCCCCTCTGCCAGGAGCTGCCATCTGCCAAAGGCTGCTGTCAGCACGGACGGCAGCAAGCGTGGGCTGTCCTGGCACCCCAGAAAGCTGCCTCGCTGCCCGCTGAGCTTCTCACTCCTTCTTGGGTGGGTGCTTATCCCCGTCAGGGCATGTCCCCATGGGCTCTGACTAATTATCCTGCCTGCATCTGCAGTGACTGAGGTATGGGGTCTGTGCCCCAGGGACTGAGTGGCAGTGCCCAGCCGTGCTCCAGCAACGGCACCAAGCCTCGGGCCCCCTTTGTGCTCCCAACCCTACTCCTGCAGTGTCACCCAGCCCCACATCCTCTCTATGTTCCAGCTCTGCTCCTGTGATGGGCCACAGCCGCACACCCCCTTTGTGTCCCCAGCCCTACCCTTGTGGTGCCACCCAGCTCCACGACGAATGGGTCCCTGCCCCCAGAGTCTCCGTGTCCCACCTGGGGATGACTCCTGGCCCAGTGTCATTCCTGTGTGTGGCCTCTCTTCCTGCCCACAGGCACGAGGAGTGTGGAGAAGAGGTTACCCTTCAGCCTGAGGAAAAGCCCCAGCTCCCTGAAAGCCACCCCTCCTCCACCCCCCACCGCCCTACCCCAGGTGGTCCACCTGAAGGACATTGTCTGCTACCTGTCCCTGCTGGAGAGGGGACGAGCAGAGGACAAGCTGGAGTGTAAGTGGGACCCTGCGGTCTTACCGTGTGGAGGGGGGTCACCCGAGGCGGGTTTGCCTGAGGAGGGGTGCAGAGCTGTATGTTCCTGCCCATTTGGGAAAACGACTCATCCCCTTCTGCTCCTGGCTGCGTTATCCATGCCTGGCAAAGGGGCTTTACTCTGATATCCCCCAGCCCAAGGGTCACATCTCACCCCAGCTGAGCTGGCACAGCATTGCTCCCACCTCAGAGCCCCGGCAGCCCGGAGCTGGGTGCCTGGGGTGCCTTGGGGTGCCCCAGGGCTGGGTTCTATCAGCAGCTTCTCTCCTTCCTCCAGTTATGTTTCGCCTCTACGATACAGATGGAAACGGCCTCCTGGACAGCTCGGTGAGCCTTCCATGAGAGACAAAGTGGGGGCAGCTCGGGGGGCTGGAAGCATGCAGGGCACTACTGAGGTGCCCACTCCCAAGGTGAGGTGCTCTGAGCTGAGCAGCGATATGGGAAGGGAGGAGGAAGGCAGCAGCTGGACCGCAGGGCTGGGGGACATATGCCAGCTCCACTGCATCCAGCAGCAGCGAGAAAAAATCCACCCGACCAGGAATTGTAGCTCTGCATCAAGTCATGGTGTTTCAGAGGACTAAAAATGCACATCCCCTTGCAATGTTTTCTCTGCTCTTTGGCTATCGCCCTTGAAACCTGTTGCAAATAAAATCTGATTTGTCAGAATAGTTTTTCCCAGGGAAAACCCGCTGCAGATTTTCTTGCAGGTTTTCAGGGCAGAAGACAGCTCACAGCACTCACTGAGGACTGGGGTGTTGCTGCCCCTCCTGTGTGGGTGGGGACTGGGGTGACCTTGGGCATAGAAGAACTTAAACCTGAAACATCCCCAGTTTGGGGGCTTGGGGCTGGACACTCTGCTCATGCCTGGAGCCATTGCTAAGCATCAGGCACCACCGTCTCTCTGTACTCAGGAGCTGGATCGTATCATCAACCAGATGGTGCACGTGGCTGAGTACCTGGAGTGGGACTCCACTGAGCTGAAGCCTGTGAGTGCTGGGGCTGGGGGCAGCTGGGGCAGATGTGGGGACCCACAGCCAGAGCCGTGGCTGGAATCACAGTATCTCTTCATTTTCTTCCCCCTCCAGATCTTGAAGGCGATGATGGAGGAGATAGATTACAACCACGATGGGACTGTGACGCTGGAGGAATGGATCCGGGGTGGCATGACCACCATCCCCTTGCTGGTCCTCCTGGGGATGGAGACGGTGAGTGGCCCCATAGGGACCTGCTTTGGCTGCACCCAGCCTGCCTCCAGCAACAGACTGCACACTCATACAGCACAACACAGCCCCACGCTGGCCCCCAACCCTTTTGACACTCCCATCCTGCTCCTCAAATCTTCCCAAGCTCAGTTTTGAGCTGCAGTCACTGCCAGCTGCCATGCCCAAGAAGGCTGGACTAAGTCCTTGCTATTGCAGCATGATCCAGTTTGATGAATATTTAATCAAAAATTAAGGTGAGCACCTAAAATGGTAACTCCTCTCATGAGGTGAGCTTCAAAGAGCAGAGGTGAGGTGGTTGGAACCCCCCTTATTTCTCTGTGGTGTTTTTCCATCCTTTTGGCCTTCATTTCTTTCAGGTGCATCCCTGGCCATTGGTTAATAGTTTGCAGGGAAAAATCTGTGCTTTTGATCATGGTGCCCATGCTTCCCGTGGAGAGGTGGGGGTGGAGGACAGGCTTTCTGGCAGGAAAATTGAAGAAAGCATGGAATTTTAACTGGCTCCTGCAATGCACTCTTGCCTGGCCCCAGCTGTAAGAGGCTTGTGCTTCTGTCACCCCATGGTGGTGATGGCCTGGCCCCAGATGTGGAGTCACCTTCCTGTCAGCCACCAAGATCCTCCCTGGGGCTAGGTTGTGCCTAGGGGCCGTGGGAGCTGGAGCTTGGTGCCTGGAGCTGGATATGCCCAGGGCCTGCACGCTTGGAGAAACACCAGGGAGAAGGGGAGCAAGGGGTGCCCATGATCCTGCCGGGAGCAAACTCCCACAAACACAGGGAGGGGTTTTAGGGCATGAAAAGCTGATAAAAAGGGTGGGCTGAGGGGTCTAGGACCCCCAGCAGCAGGGGAGTGACCCCTCACCCTCCACTCTCCTGCCCTGCAGAATGTGAAGGATGATGGGCAGCATGCCTGGAGGCTGAAGCACTTCAAGAAACCCGCCTACTGCAACTTCTGCCGCACCATGCTGCTGGGGGTCCGCAAGCAGGGCCTCTGCTGCTCCTGTGAGTCCTGAATCCTCGCAAGCATGTTGCACCCCCAGGCTGGTGGCTCCCACTCCATCCAGTGCCCTGGGGAGGGGGGACTGGTCCCTGTTAGTGCCGAGCCCCGTGGGTGCTGCAGAGTGAGCGAGGAGGGGACAGCTCCCACGCTGGGGAGTGATGCTCACCATCTCCTTCGTGGCACTTCGGGATATGGTTTAGTGGTGGCCTTGGTAGCGCTGGGGCAACAGTTGGACTCAATGGTCTTAGAAGGCTTTTCCAACCTAAAAGATTCTGTCACTCTGATTCTTCTCTCTCACCAGTCTGCAAGTACACAGTCCATGAGAGATGTGTGTCCAAAGAGATTGCCTCCTGCATCAGCACCTATGTTAAATCCAAGAGAAACACAAGCGTGAGTAGACAGCCAGTGCATTTCTGAGTCAGTGGGTCTCCTGGCTTCTTGGTCTCCTGCTCTGATCCCGCATGGCTTTTTCCCATGGGATTTACCCCTCTCATCCTGGGCAGCAGCTCATGGGCATTCCCAGCATCCAAAGCCTTGCAGGATGTACCCAACCCCCAGACACCCAGAGGGCCTCAGCCCCAAGGTTTGCCGTGGTTCCAGGCTGGGGAACAGGTGTCCCTGCTGTGCTGCATGGAACAGCAGGGAGGGAAGTCAGCTGTGTGAGGGGCTAGATTGGATCAGTCAGCATCCCGGCAGGACAAGCCTCCGAAATTGTGGCAGCTGCCCTTAGCAGGAGGGAGATGCCCATGTGTCAGTCGTGTGCCTGCAGTGTCCCCCTGTGCCCTGCAGGTGATGCAGCACACCTGGATCGAGGGCAATTCCCCTGTTAAGTGTGACAGATGTCACAAGAGCATCAAGTGCTACCAGGGCATCACCGGCCTGCACTGCGTCTGGTGCCAAGTCACCGTGAGTACGGGAGGCTGGGGCACACCCACAGAGCCCCCTGCACAGTCAGCCTGGGGAGGAGAGGCTCACAAGCAGGAGATGGCAGGTGTCCCCTGCTTGACATCCCTTCCTCCTGCCCCTCCAGCTCCACAACAAATGTGCGTCCCATGTGAAGCCAGAGTGCGACGGGGGCCCACTGCGGGACCACATCTTGCTGCCATCCTACATCTGCCCGGTTGTCCTGGTAAGTGCCCCTCTCATCCTGGTACATGACCCTCTCGTAGTGGTAAGCACCTCCCTTGTCCTGGTAAGTGCCCCCCTCTTGCTGCCGCTGATAGGAACCCCTCAGGGCATCACTGAGGCCAGCCTGCCTCCCCCAGCTGCTGGCGCTGCCTTCTGGGGCATCCATATCTCTGTTCCCCAAAGGACAGGCAGTCCCACTGCCGACGATCGGAGAGCGACTCCCCTGCCAGCACCACCCCCGAGGACACCCAGGGCTTCAAGTTCAACTCCACCACAGTGGATGGGCAAGGACTGCAGGTCAGTTCCCACACTGGACTGCAGGTGAGCTCTGCCGCTGAGCCCTGCCTCAGGCAGGAGTTCACACCTGCATTTTCTGCCCTCCAGATCAGCCCCCGGCCTGGGACGCACCCACTCCTGGTGCTTGTGAACCCCAAGAGTGGAGGAAGGCAAGGGGAGCGGTAGGTGTGGTTCTACCCAGGGAGAGCATCCCACCAGGGTTGGGGGCTGCTGGTCCCTTGCGCATCACTCCTGGTGAGGGACTCACCTCCGCAGCATTCCTCACGCCTTTCTCTTCCCAGAGTCCTTCGGAAGTTTCACTACCTGCTCAACCCACGCCAGGTGTACAACCTGGACCGCGGCGGGCCCGCGCCAGGGTACGGAGTCACTGCAGCTGATCCTCTGCCCTCTCCTGCCAGCCCCTGCTCCCCCATGTCACACCTTGTCTCTCCTGGCTTTCTCCAGGCTGAACTTCTTTCGGGACACTCCAGATTTCCGTGTGCTGGCCTGCGGAGGGGACGGCACGGTGGGTTGGATCTTGGACTGCATAGGTGAGGAAGGGACAGCTGTGTTCCTACAGTCTGCCTGCATGCTTGGTGATCTGCCACAAATTCACAATATTCCCTGTGTGAAATTGGGGTGGATCCTGGCAACAGCGTCATCCCAGGCTGCTGGCCGAGGAGGGACATGGAGAGGAGCAGGAATAAGCCTTGTCAGTCCCAAACTTCTCTTCCCCCTTGAATTGCAGATAAGGCGAACCTGGTGAAGCACCCGCCGGTGGCCGTCCTGCCCCTGGGAACGGGCAATGACCTGGCACGGTGCCTGCGCTGGGGAGGAGGTGAGGCCAGACGAGCGTTGCCCAGGGGGTGCCCACACTGCCCAGGGGGACCCTCCAGTGCAGCTGGGTGGGTGCCATCCCAGGGCAGGGAGGACTTCTGGGCTCCTGGGATGTGGTTAGAGCTTCATCTCAGCCTGGTGCCTCCAACCCCTTCCAAAAAAGAGCAGCCACTGCTTTCTCAACCCCCTTGCAGCTGTGTCCTGCCCAACCTTTTCCATCTGGAGAGCCCCACCATTAGCTGAAATCTCTGCTACTGCTGTGAGGATGTGGCATAGCAGCAGCCCAGGCTCCCCCAGGTGCTTGGCACCCAACTATGACGTGGCTGTGCTCCCCTTCAGCCTCCTCTTTCCCTTCCAGGCTATGAAGGAGGCAACCTGATGAAGGTCCTGAAAGACATCGAGCACAGCACGGAGGTGATGCTGGACCGCTGGCAGATAGATGTTATTCCCAGTGACAGGGAGGCCAACGGAGATCCTGTCCCATCCACTATCATCAACAACTACTTCTCCATTGGGGTGGTGAGTTCCATGAGGGAAGGATGGGTCTTTCCTTCCCTGTTCTTCCTTGCTCACATTCCCAACCTCCCTCCATCTCCTAGCCTCGTTTTTCTGTTTTTATTGTCATTTGCAACGGCAGCAGCTAGATACATAAGCAGGCATGGCATTTCTCTCTTCCACTGGGAAGAGTGTGAAAGGAGCTTAAATGGGGTTCAGGGAAGTTTGGGGTCCCAGGGACGAGGACACTCCCCCTGCCAAGACAGCACCCATCAACAAAGCCCTGCTTTGGTGCTCAGACTCACATTCCCCCATGCTTTCCTGACCCAGGGGAGTCTGGCAGCCCTGTGCCACAGGGGTTTCCCCCAGTGCTGGGGGTCAGTCCTGAGAGCAGGAGGGCTTTGGGGAAAGCCCTTCTCTTCCCAGGGGCTTGCAGCACTTTCGTCCTGGGCCAGGGGTACCACCATGGTGTGGGTTACCCACTTGCAACTCTGTGGGATTGCTTCCGGGTTCACATCAGCTCTTGCTAACGCCAGGGGGTGTCACTGCAGGTGGCATTTGGTGACAGCTTCTGAGTTGCACGTAAACACCCCCACCCTGCCTAAGGGGAGGTTGTGATGAGCTTCAGGAGAGCTGCCACCCTGCTAGGGGAGCTGTCAAGGTGCAGGGTGTCCCCAGAGCCCCACTGTGCCGCTGGGAGCCCTCTCTCCCCCCTCAGCATCCCTTCCATGTGGAGCCTCTGTGATGAGGGAAGGAGGCCAAGTGCACTCATTACATCTCACTTAACGAGCTTTGGGAGGAGCCTGGCTGAGGGTCCCTCCGTCGCCTTGGCATGGCCCCCACACCGTGTCCTTGTGCCACGGGGGCCAGCGACGAGCATGAAGCGCTGAGTGCCTGTACCTTGGCGTATGCTCATGGAGCGTGGAGCGGGGGTTCTGTTTCTCTGCTGCACCACTGATGTCTCTGTGCTCCCACTCCCTGCAGGACGCCTCCATCGCCCACCGCTTCCACATCATGAGAGAAAAGCACCCTGAGAAATTCAACAGCAGGTAACAGCTTCCCAGGGGCCCCCCGGAAAGCTGGATGCGGGGGGACACCCTGGCGCTGCCGTGCATCATGCCAAGGGGACTTTGTGTTCAGTCAGCCTTAGGGGACAGGCAGAGCATGCACAGGGCATGGTGGGGGTCCAGGGCCAGGCATGGCAGGGGTTTGGGGTGCTCCTCCAAGCCCCGTGTGGTGTGTCAGGCTGCTTGAACTTGGCCACGCACCTAGTTACATTCATTCATGCTTTATAATTAGCATGGAATTCCAGGACAGGCAGGAGCAGGCCAGGCAGTGAGGGCAGGGCAGGCAGCAGGTCACAGCTCGCTCCTGCTATGCTTGGGGCATGTGGAAATGGGGTGATGGCAGCAGGCGCTGTGGCTTGTGACCCCCATCTCCAGGTTCAGAAATACCTGCTAGAAAAATCCTGAATGGACAAAAGTGTCTGGTTCTGTCCTGAAATTCAGCTCCCCTCAGCTTACAGCTCCTCACAGCCCCTCAGAGCCTTGCACAGCAATTGATGCAGGGGATGAGCCATGGTCAGGGGCTGCCTGGCATAGTGCCAGGAGGGTTCTGAGGTGTGAGACATCCCCTCCATGGGGTATCCCATCTCTGGCAGCCTTGTCAAGATACACCAGCACAACCCATGCCAAGGGAGCACCCAGCATCCCCATTCTCCCCCTGCACAGGGTGTCTGAGCCAGGTCTGCCTGAGCCATCCCTTGTCCCATCACACAACTCCCTAGGGTCATGATGCTGCCAGTCCCTCTCCAGAATGGCTTGTGTCCCCATGCATGGCTCATATCCCCAGCACAACAGCTCCAGACAATCTCTGGCAGCTCATGGGGCAAGGCACCACTTCCAAGCGGGATGCTGACATGTTTCTGTGCCCCAGGATGAAGAACAAGCTGTGGTACTTCGAATTCGGAACATCGGAGACCTTTGCAGCCACCTGCAAGAAGCTCCACGACTATGTTGAGGTGGAGGTGGGTTTCCTGGGGTGCTCCCTGGCTCCAGCCATGGCACAAAGGCTTTTTGGGAGCTGTTGGCCGTGGGTCCCTCAGGCAGGGCTTTTGACTGTTTGGAGAGAGAGTGCCACCATGGCTTTGACCCCTGACGGTAGCAGGAGGACACAGTGGCTGGCAGGACCCCCCATTCCACCACGCAGCACTTGCTGCAAAGCCAGCCAGCTGCAGGCAGAAGAATAAGCCTGTATTCCCCACTTCCAGCTGTATTCGAGAGCGTGCCTGGAATATTCTCCCTATAAACTCCGCGCTGCTCCCAGTGCTCGTTGGATGACATGGAAACAGCCTTTAATTAGAGCTGGGAGGAGGGCCCGTGGTTGCTAAGAGTGCTGTCACTTCTCCGGAGGCGCTGGGGGGTTTGGCCGTAAACTTCCGTCTCTCCTTATCTCCGGATAAACCACCCTTTTGTAACTTAGGCTGGAGGGCAAGGGGAGAAAAGTAGTGCTTGCTGCAAGAGACTGGTGGGAATCAGAGCAGGTGGTGGGCACAGGGGTGCTGGCAGTGGGCAGAGAGTGGGCAGAGCCTGGAAAGCTGGCCCTGCAGGCATGGGGCCATGGGCAGAGCAATTTTTGTGCCTGTTTCTAGATGGGGAGTTTCATCCCTTCCCAAAGCCTGAGATGGGTAGCTGCACCCATGGAAGCTGGTGGGAAGGGGCAAGAGCAGCATCAAAACCATCACCCCCTTCCCCATCCGTGCAGCAGTGTCCCAGGATAGATAAAGTCTGTGGGGTTCGATGCTGCTGGAGATGGGCACGAGGTGTCCCCCCTTCCTTGCCAGGTGCTCCCCACCAAGCATCCCCACCAGCTGAGCCCACTGGCAAGAAAGTGTTAATCCCACAGTATACAAAGTTGAAAGCAGCAGCCTGTCCTCCCTCAGCTCCCAGGCAACTGTCAGCCTTGCAGAGAAATGGCAGTTTTGTTTTGGAAATTGGCACTCATTCCCTCTACGACTCCTGGAAATGAATTTGCTTTTTCCCCCAGCTGCAAATTTCTCCTTCCAGCCTCACTGCCAGCACGCCGTCAGCTGCCCCTGCTCAAAGGGCCCATTGTAGCTCATTGGCACGCGAACCAGGGAGGACTCCACAGGGAAAATTGCTCCTGCCCGTGGGTGTGTGGGCAGGCGTGGGCAGCTGTGGGCAGGAACAGGCTCCTGCAGCATCCCATCATCCTGCACCCTGGGCAGCCGACTCACTCCCATCCCACCGTGGCTGGGTTGGTTCCCGTTGCCTTGCAGGCAGGTGGGAAAGGTGCCTGCAGTTGGGGGTGATGCTCAGGGTACGTTGTCCATCCCACAAGAAACTGGAGCCCTTTCGCTTGGTACCCACTGCTCAGAGCGTTGAGGTCCTTTCTCTTCCTACAAATCACAATATCATTAAGATGTATTGAGAATGAAGTGATTTACATCCTTTCCAAGCCTTGGAGAGATAGTTCTTCCCTCCCAGGCTAGAAGATTCCTGCATTTTGCTTTCAATGCAAGGCTAAAAATAAGATCCCGCAGCATCAGGGCAGGCAGAAAGGATCTGACACACTGAGGTGTTTGCTTGTGTGAGCACCCAGCTCCTCATACACGGGACTGGTGTCCTCAGCGCTGGCCAAGTGGATGGTAAAAATAAGCTCCAAACCTTTGCTAGAGGAAAACAACCGGAGTCAGAGCAACAGCGGGGGCTTATCAGCCCGTTTCATTCCTCTTGGCACAGCAAGTGAGAGCAGAGATGCCTTTGCATCACCAAGATGCAAGGAAAAAGCTGTGCTGGGATTTGCTGAGGCACAGAGTGGCAGGTAGAGAGCAGATGCCTCAAGGAAAATAGGAATGCTCTAGAGGAATTCCAGTTGGATGGGAAAACAGCTGCTTCCACCAGAGGTATCTAGGAAGGGGATCCACGTCTGGGTAGTGTGAGAAGACCTGAAGTTAAGAGATGCATTTTCCACGGCTGCTGCCTTCAATCCTGTGGGAAAGCTGCAGTAAATGGATATTCTTCCTTTTACAGGGAATTTTCAGCCAGGGCAGTCTTGCTGTACGACAGCAAAACCTGGGACGCCAGTCCTGTGTGCTGTCTTGTGGTTTTCACTCCAAAACCGGACACTTTTCCCTCTGACACCTCTCCCATAATTTCCTTTCAGCCTCATTTCTAGTTTCCTAGTGTCTCTTGAAGACAAACTGGTTTGAGCTATTTTTTGGCAGCCAGACTTTCCAGTCCTTTGGAGCCAGTTTGAACAAGGGGAGGTGAGGAAGCATGTTCTGGAGCTCCTCGGATGGAAGTCACTTCAGGGTTGAGGCGGTGTTGCCTCCTATTTTGGGTCACAGCACCGAGCCCAGCCAAGGTTTTATGTGGTCTCCGAGGAATCTGCTTTTTGAAACTGCCATTTTGGACATGTAGTAAAATTGCTATGGAAATAGAGGGAGGAGCAGCACAAGGAGGGTGAGGTGGTGATTGTCAGCTCTAGGAAAGCAAAGTGGGGGGGTATTTGTTTGCATCTCCAGCTCCAGTCACCCCAGGGGACTATCCAGTGTCACGCTGTGCTCCTGTGGTGGGGGGAGGAGGCTGGGCTCCATAGTGATGGGCACCAGCCCCCCAACCCCACGTTCTGACGCTGCCCACGTACCTGGCAGTGTGACGGGACCCTGCTAGACCTGAGCAACATGTCCCTGGAGGGCATCGCTGTCCTCAACATCCCCAGCATGTACGGTGGCTCCAATCTCTGGGGTGAGACCAAGAAGCAGCGTGGTTACAACCGGCTGGGCAAGAAGGCGCCGGAGAAGCTGCCCGGCACGGTGGTCACTGATGCCAAGGAGCTGAAGTTCTGCGTGCAGGGTGAGCGGTGGGCGATAGGGGTGTGCGGGGTTAGCACGGGGCACCGGCTCTGGAACAACGCCACTGGAGGAGGGGCTGTTACCGGCTTTTGGGGTGCCAGGGTGACCCCACAGTGGGGCAAAGGAGGGGCTGGAACAGAGCCGAAGAGCTGGCATCGAGGGCTTTTGTAAGCATCTCTTCCCAGGCTCTGCCACAGTGCTGCCAGCGTGGATGTGAGGTTCAGGAGCAGCACAGTACCCACACTGTGCCCTGGCCAGCACCTTGCACCCACTGCTGCAGCCGCTGGAGCCATCCCCATGGGCAGGGGCAGCCCCAAGTGCTGGCAGCATTCCCCAGTGGGTAACAGTGGGGTAGAAAGCAGCCAGCAAAATAGTCAAAGTACCTGGATTTTCCACCCACCACCTCCCACAGCCTGGGGCTGGGGTCAGACACAGCCCCCCTGTGATGACCCTGCCAGGATGGCGGTGTCATATCCCAGGCAATCACTGGCTCTCTCTTGCTGGGTGAGCCAGTGGCAGCAGGCAGCAGGGAGTGGGACAGAGCAAAAGCCAGTCCCAAAGGCGTTGCAAGGGACAGCAGGGCCGGTACCCTGGGGATAGCCCCACTTGTGGGTGGGTAGGACGGTATGGGAGGCTCAGAGGGCTTCTCAGGGGTGAAGTGGCAGGGGTGTGTGAAAGGGAACCCTGAAGGATCGACTTGTGTTAGAGTTGGGTGCCCTTGCTGGCAGCCCAGAAGAGCAGGATGAGCTGGGATAAGGGGCTATACCCTGGGATTTGAGCAGATTTTTCACAGTGAGGATTCTGCCATGCATGCTGGCTCCTGGGAGGCTGCAGCACCCCTGAGCACCTAGGAAAGGGGTGTCACCATTTCATATAGTGCAGACAAACAATCGAAGGGCTGCCGGGGATCTAGGCTGGCACCCTGCAGCCATACAGGCCCAGGTGCTATTGCAGACCAGGAGTGTTTTTGCTCCAGGGATTTTGGATAGCAGTGTTGTCCAGCAGTGCAAACACCCAGATTGGTGTTCTTGGGACACAAAGGACATCAGGGCACATCCCCACAGTGCCACCAGCCCTGCTGCACTTCAGGGCAGCCAGCAGCCCTGGTGTCCTGGCCCTGATGTTTCACATGATGGCAGAAGGCAGGGGATCCCTGGGGATGGGATCTCAGACCCTTCTCTCTTGCAGACCTCAGCGACCACCTCCTGGAGGTGGTGGGGCTGGAGGGTGCGATGGAGATGGGGCAGATCTACACAGGGCTGAAGAGCGCAGGGAGGAGACTGGCCCAGTGCTCCTCTGTCACTATCAGGTATTTGTCCTTCTCACAGCTGAGCACCCGACCAACAGCGAAACCTGATGCCTGTGTCACCCCGTGTTCCCTCTCTTTGTGCTTTGCAGGACATCCAAGCTGCTGCCCATGCAGGTGGATGGGGAGCCCTGGATGCAGCCATCCTGCACTGTGAGTCCCCGGGGAGGGGGCAGGAGGTGGGAGTGGCCAGGGGCTGGCAGGATGTTGGGATGGGGCAGCAGGTGCTGGCAGGATGGGGCAGGAGGCGCTGGCAGGATGGCAGGATTGGACAGCCTTGGCTCCTGGCAGCAAAGCCTCTGAATTTGAAGGAAGGCTCCTACATTTGCTAGTGGGTGGCCGCAGAGCCCATCCAGCTGTGACTGTGCCCACGAAGGCCCTGGACTCATGACAAGCCATCATGGGAGCTGTGGGGACAGGGACACACTCATCCCTTTCTAGGTCAGTGGACACAGGAGTGTCCCTTCCTGGGGGAGCTGCACTGGCATCCCCCATATTCAGCAGGCAGCTTGCCCAGAGGATAAATCCCATTCCCATCCCAGCACAGCCTGGATGTGATTCCAGAGCTCTTTGCCCTGGTGCTGGATGCTGAGCTGCTCCCAGTTTGCTGTGGTCACTCCCCAGGGTCCTGGGGCTGGGGGATGCCCTGGAGGGCTCAGAGCCCAGGACCCCCTCACTGAGCTGGATTCTTCCACTTCTTTTTAGGTCAAAATTACACATAAAAGCCAGGTGCCAATGCTGCTGGGCCCACCCCAGAAGAGCAGCTTCTTTTTCCTGAGAAGGAGAAGCCGAACTCGGGATTAAACAGCATCCAAGGAGCTGCAGCCCGGAGGTTCCTGGTGTTCCAGCCACTGCCTGCTGCAGGGGGTCCCCAAATCCCTATTGGGCTGCTGGAACAGAAACTCCCCCTCCAAACCCAGCAGGGATTATTTATCCTGGGAAGATCTTGGAGACTCCTTCCCAACCACCTCAAGCATCTTCTCCAGCTGGGATGGAAGCAGTGGGTGAAGGCAGACTGGCATACAGGGAGCACATTTGCTGGAGCAGCACTAGGACTGGGATTTTTTTCCCCTTTATTTAAATACCCCCCAGCCAAGCTGTGAGCGAATGTGCTCCTGAGGCAATGCCGAGCTCCACTTATTTATTTTTCACCCTCCTGAAGGCCATTGGATGTCTCGCTGCGCTGGCTCTCTGTCCTCCAACCCTTGCAATGGGAGGAATTATTTATTTCCTTAACCCAGAGGAGCCGTCTCAGCCACTCACCTCTCTGCTGTGGGGTTTAAGAGAGATGCAAAGAGCCATTGGTGCCAGCCCTGTGAGCCATAAGGCGTGGGACAGTCTGAGGACTGACCGTGCACAGGGACAACTGTGGGGTGGATGGGAGGAGACTCTTTTGATGGGGAAATGGCAAAAAAAGGAATTCTGGGGGAGCTGCCAATCCCGGGAAATGCCCGTGCCCCAGCTCTGGGCTTCATGTTCATATTTATGTATTTATTTAGCAAACTTTGGTGGAACTTTGGGGGTACCTTTTTATGAGCCCAGGTTGGATTTCTCTGCTGGCTGTCCTCCATGGCACCTCCTTCCACATGGACTTTCCTCTCTCCTAAAGCCTGCCAGCCAGCACCAGGGGCTGGGGACCCTGGGTAGAGACATACAGAAGCTCTTCTCACTTGGGGGTGTCCCTGCTACCTTTTGATACATCTGCACATGTGCTTCACGAGGCTGGTGCTTTTCCAGTGCAACCGGTGCTGCCTCTGACGCTCCTGGATGACTGCAGGGAGCAGGGGAGAGCAGTTGCACCTCAGTTTCTGTGTGGCCAGGTCTCCCTGCAACCCACTCCAAATCCAAGGAGTCTCACAGTTGCTGCTGCCTGCACAGCTGCCGAAGCCCAGCTGGGATGCACGAGCAGGTTTTGGTGGTGTCACCCATGGATGGACAGATCATGCAATGCAGCTTCTCCCCAGGATGCACAGGGACCAGAAAATGGATGCGTGGAGGTTGTGGGGGTCTGGATGGGCCCCCAGGACTCAGGAGTTGGCAGGACTGGCCCATAGAAAGGGTTGTTGGTTGCCTCTGCAGGCACCCACTGCCTCTTGTAGTGGCCCTGCATGCGGGGCACATGCAGATCCTGAATCACCCCTGCTCCCAGGCAGCTCCGTTGGGTCTGGTGGAAGCTGCTGTGAGCAAGCTGGGAGCGATGTGTGCCCCACTGATGTCACCTCTGGCAGGAAAACCGATGCTTGTCCCTACTATGCCCCTGCCACAGGCCTGGGACA
>VZRE01007039.1:89044-101064 GCA_013396775.1 Cephalopterus ornatus | reverse complement strand
CCCCGCACCGAGCCAGCCCCGGGGGCGGAAGGGGCCAGGGTCTGATCCTGACCCCTCCCTGTCCCCTCCACCCCCCAGCCCGGCACCTGCCGGAGCCCAGGCGGGACCCCTCTTCCCTGGCCGGCGTCGATGCTGAGCGGGCCGGGGGCACTGCCCGCCTGCCTTGCGCCATGGACGGCTTCTACGATCAGCAGGTTCCCTTCATGGGCCCCGGGGTAAGTTTGCCCTCCCTGATCGCTGTTGACACCTCCATTCCCGACCTTGGGGGCACCCCCTTCCCATCTTTGGGAGTACCCTTCTTGTCCTTGGGGGCACCCCGCTATCCTTGGGGCACTCTCCAGCCTTGGGGGCTGCCACTCTCACGGGCAGCTGTTGCCCTGGTCGTTGCAGAAGTCCTGTGCAGAGGAGGGCCGAGGCCGGCCGGGGTCCGATAGAAAAAGGAAATTTTTGGAGACCGACTTGGCCCACGACTCGGAAGGTAGGCAGGGCTGGCCTGGACGGCCATGGCCTCTCTTGTGCCCCGCAAGACTATTTGCCTTGCGTTCGTTGGTTTAGAAATAATCCTGCAAATAATGGCAGTTTTATTTATTCTTCTGTGGAGCACATAAGTCTTTCACTCTGTTCCAGAGCTCTTCCAGGATCTCAGCCAGCTCCAAGAGGCCTGGCTAGCTGAAGGCAAGTCTTCACCTCCGCCTTTTGCCATGTAAAATCTCTCTGCGAGCAATTTTTTTTTTTTTTGAGAACTGAAAACACCATAAACTCACTTTTTTGTTTGTTTTTTTTTTAGCTCAGGTCCCTGATGATGAACAATTTGTCCCAGATTTCCAGTCTGACAACTGTAAGTGATTGTCTTGGGTTTTTGTTCTTCAGGGGGGAGGTGGTTTGGGTGCCCGTGCAAAACTTTGCACTGGGTTTGGAGTTGCTTCCTTAGGAAAGCAGTTGTTGCTGGGGCTGAAACGTGGAATCGTGGGCTTCTGGGAGAAAGCACGTGCATTTTGGGTTCATCAAGATGAAACTTGCAGTGTCCTGTCTTTTGTAAATGGGGAGAATCATGGCCCAACGCATGGTAATCTCTCTGACTGATCTCTGGGCTCCTCTGAGACACGCTGCTTGTTCGTAGTAAGGTGGATTAGCTTCTAAACGCTCCTTTTCCGTTTCAAGTGGAAGCGAGAGCCCGTGCTGGGCTCCTTGGTTAGCCACAATCTCTGCAGTTTCTGGAGCTTTTTACAGTCCTGGCCCAGCGCTGTTGGCAAGAGTGGGCCTGAGCGGTGAAACTTGAGCTGCTTTAAGCAGCATTAATCACTGGCAAGCGAGCGTGTTTAAAAGGAGGCCAGTGAAAATGCAGTCCCTCGTGAATTGCATAAGAGCGAGAGTTGGTTCTGAGCCGCGGTGCGTTGCCGGAGCGGGTTGGAGCGGGTTAGCGGCGAGGGCAGGGGCCGGGTTGATGGTGTGTGGGGCTTGCGCTGCTCTCCGGACGTCTGAGGGTCGCTTGGAGGGGAAGGGGGGGGGCGGGAATCAGGATGTTTTGATTCGTTACCTGGCAAACACAAGTAGTAGTTTGGTGTTGGTGGCTGGGTTTTGCTGCTGAGCCAGACAGCTACGGAACTTAAAGGAAATCAAATTTAGCCTGCAGTCGAACAGATTTTTCATTCCAGCTTTGTCACAGCATGCAGCGGGGTATCTCCTCCGACAGCAAATGCATGTTAATTATTACTCTTTGATTACTTCGGAGTGGGAAGCTTGCCATTAAGCTGTTCCAGACAGCCCAAGTTTCAGATGTGCTTTTTTCCCCTGTCTCCCCTGAGATAAAAGGCGAGCCTGGAGTCAGAAACACAACGGGCTGTTGACATCCCGAGCGCAGCCCGGCAGCTCTCGCTCGGAGCGGTAGAAACTGCAGTGTGCGTGGGAGGGTGGCTCTTGGAGCTGAAGCTGTTTCCAGTGCCTTTTGGCAGTCTCTTGTTTCCTTGTAACCTGAAGAGCTTAGGGAGGAGAGAAGAGACAAACTTTTCTGGGTGATGCAGGGAAAAGAGGGGAAAAATAAAAAGGCATTTGGTCAGGACTCTTAAATGTTCTGACCTGCTCAGGCTGCAGACCTGGTGTTGAAACGACTTTGTCACTTGAAAAGAGATCTCCCTGCGTGACTCCCCACTGCAATAACCTTCCTTAACTTTCCTGAGGAGAGAAAGCAAAGGTTTCCTTCACTGCTGCTGTGTTGGCTTTGAGGGGGCTCAGACTCAGGTGGAGGGGAATGGGGAGCCTGGCTCTTCCATCCCTGCACTGGAGAGATTTTAAAGAGGAGAGAAACTCCAGTTTACAGCTCTCTGACCCTGTTTTCTCATTTCTCTCCGATTTTGAACCCTGTGCCATGTAGAAAGGAAGAGAAGGACAGCTCTGGTGCAGCTCCTTCCTGCACCCGGCTTTCAATAATGGGGATGGGCTGCTTTCCTGGGCTGGCAGTCACATCGGGGTTCAGTGTCTTTTAGCTCCCAGGGGAAGGTAAATCCCTCCTTAGTCCCTACGGATGTTTGTGGGCACACGTTGGACTCTGTTTCTGCAGTTGTGTGCCTTTTCACTGAGGAAGCTAGTGCTCTCTTATCCTGAGCAAACTTCCATCTCCTGCCCCATCGTGCATTCCCAGAGCCAAGCTTTCTTGGCACAGCAGCAAAAAGGAACAAACCAGGCTCAGTTTGCACCCCACTGCAGTGGGGGGGATCATGCACTGCCACATGTGCTGTGTGGAGTCTCGGAGATGCTCAGAACTGCAGCATCCTTCTCGCCTTGCTAAAACCCTCTCATAGCTGCCTGCAGCTCCACTGCTTCGCACTTGCTGTTCCCAATTCCATAGCCGAGATCCTCTGCAGACAGGGGCTTAAAGTTAGGGCTTGGGAGCAAAATAACATGCTGGAGGGCAGTGGATTGCTGTGCTGGGGAGGAAATCCCACTGTAGAGAAAGCAGGGCTGCTCTGAATGAGGAATGTTTCATTCTTAGCACCTGGACTGAGCAGCAAGAAGCCTGATTCAGTGCTTATAAGTTGCACAGGGAAGTGGTGGATCCTTCTGGGAAGGCAAGGAGGCCATGGGTGACTCCACAGAGCTCACCACGCTGGCTCTGTGCTGTGTCCCTGGCCAGGCATAAGTGTGGGTTCACCGTGTGGTCCAGGGGAGAAGGATGTAGGTACAGTGTTATACCTCCATCTGAGAAGTGATGAGATTGTTCTGAGGAGATCAAGCACCACAGGAGGTGGTTTGTTCAATGGGTACTTGTGGCCTCCCTGCATGGGAGGCACGTGGCAGAAGCCACGGGCAGGGCACGGAGTGGGTTTTCTTACACACCAAAATGAAAGCAGGTTTGTTTGTGAGGAAGAGGTGTTTAAACAAAGGAAAACAGGAGCCCGGCTTCTATTTCTGGCTTCTCTCCTGGTGTGACCTTGGGTGCGTCCTGTAGTGTCGGGAGATGGAGGGGCAGGCGCAGAGCTCAGCTCCCAGGTGACGGCTTGAGCGGGTGCCAAGATCCCTGGGCTGGAAGTGGTGGTTTAGTTCCCTTCCCCTTGGCTCGGACAGCGGGTGCCACTGGCAAAGCCAATGTCCTCCAGGCTCAGCCTTTTGGAGGTCCAGTTATGCTGGTGGGTGGGAACAACCTGCCCTGTCCCCCACCAAGGGGTTCACTGGAAATTCAAGGCCTCGAGTGGCTTTGGGGTGTCACCCTTTTCCATGGGAGACCTCTTGGCTGATGGTTGGCACTTGGGGCATCTCCAGCTTGATTGGTTATAAGGCACTGTGGTGGTTTGCCTGAGCTCCCCCACTTTCCCTTCTTATGTGGGCACAGCAGTGGCACATGGCAGCTGGTCCCTTGTCCAGCCTCCCTGGGATCCTTTCATCCCTAGGGGCTAAAGCAGCCCAGAGAGGGGCCATCAGGCACCCATGAGCACTCTCGCTGCTCCCATGGCTTAGCCCTGGTGTGGATCTGCCTAGGCACGTTCTCCAGCCCCGTCTGTAGTTGAGCTGCTCCCTCTGCCTATTTTTATATATTTTTTTAGCTTTAAATTATAGTGCCGAGGGCAGGACCGGAAAGGGTAAAAGTGCTCATGCACCAACGTCCTTTGAGGCGTTGGGTGCTGGGGCAGGGCTCTCCTTCCCAGGGAACCCTCCTGTCTGGCTGCTCGCTGCCAGGCTCCAAACCCAGCACCTTCCCCGCAAAAGCTGCGCCAGCAGCCTTGGTGCCCCCTGAACTCCTCCAGCCTCGTCAGCCATGAGCTGGGCATCAGGAGTGCGTCGTACGAGCAGCGCTCGGCCGGCCCTGCGGTGTTTGTGTAAGGAATCCAAACGTTGCACGGAGTCCGGGCTTGGACAGCTGGTCTCTGTTAGGATCTTAAGGCTCATTTCCCTTTTTTTTTGAATGGCAGAGCTAAGCTCTGGGGAAATTTTTCCTTTTTTTTTTTTTTTTTTCCCTCCCTCAACCACATGAATGGAGCGCTCCGAAGTGTTTGTGAATGGAGGGTGGTGCCTGCTCAGGGACTGGAGGTTTTTTTTTTTTTCAATGAATAACCAGACCCCATTGTACGACTGGCGGAAAAACAACCCGCTCCAACAACACGGAGCCTGTTTGGGAGAACCATGCCCGCGATAGGCAGCTGGAGCCCTTCCAAAGCCAGTTCCCCTTTGCTTTCCCGTGGCTCGTGGGGCGCCTGGACTTTGCCGCCGCCGTGCCGGCCCCCTGTTAAGGCTGGAAATGCTGAGAGCGGCAAAACCTCGCTGGGGAGGGGGGAAGGAGGAGGAGGAGTGGGATAAATCCGGCTTGGGAGCCAGTGGAAGGCGTGTGGGGGGCTGTGCTGGCTCAGCGCTGGGCTTTGTGTTTCAAATCCTTCTCGGGGGGTTTTATGCCCTCGGTACCAGCTGTGCTGGGCCCTTGCAAGGACGGGGTGGGGGACGGGTAGGGAGGGAAGTCAGCAGCTCTTTAAAGGTTTTGACAAATTAGGGGAGCAGCTAATTACCTGGCAAGCTGTGAACAGTTGTCCTGGAGCTACTCCTCTCCACTGTAGCTGGGCTGTGTTTAGGCTTTGCATGAAGCTAATACTCCACTTCCGATTAGTCTTGGCTCTCCTCTGAGGCACTATTTAAGTGCAGATCTCTGAGGCGCTTTCCCTTTCCTAGAGCGCCTGCTTTTAGAAATTAATTAGCTTAAGCATATATTATTCAGTTTATAATTATATATAGCAAGTGGGCTTGGAAGTGGGTGGCGAGGATTTGGGTGTAATGGGATGTTTGTCACTTGAGCTCATGAAATTATGGGACCCTGGGATGGGGTCCCCTTGGAGCACCTTGGCTGGGGGAAGGTGAATCCTGTTTACTGACTCTCTGGAGGCTGGGTATGCCCCTGTGAGGACAAGTGGGTTGCTGTGTTCTGTTTACAAGCTCTTGGAGCTCCAGTCTGTCAAACCCCTGGACTCCTTGCTCCACGGCTTGGGGGAGCAGCCGCTGCCTGTGGTGCCCGGGCTTGGCTCTGCTTGCTGAGGGGCTTTTGGCCTGGCCACAGCACATGTCTCATCCATGGCTATTGTCGAGCTGCCTGTTCCCTTTCGCAGCCCTTGCTCTGCCCCTCTTGGATCCCAGTGGGAAGGGACTCCTCCTCTATGAGCAATGTCCTGGGCTGCTCTGACTGTCGCAGTTCTGCCTTCCCCTGCAACCCTGGCTCACTCCACTGCCGATGTTGGGGTCTGGTGGGACACCATCCTGCCCTGGTTCGGTTGCCTGATGCTCCTGGGGCATAATTCAGGCCCTGATTCCCAAGCAAAGAGCACCAAAGCAGATGCTCCCAGGGGCGATGTCCCCATCGCTCTCTCCCATGTGTATCTTCCGTGTTCTCCTTGCAGTGGTCCTGCACGCCCCACCTCCAGCAAAGATCAAGCGGGAGCTGCCCAGCCCGTCCTCGGAGCTGTCGTCCTGCAGCCACGAGCAGGCTCTCTGTGCTGGCTATGGGGACAAGTGCCTCTACAACTGTTGGTAGGTAGCGCAGGGCCAGCCGCTGCCCACAGACCCCTCAGGGACTCTGCCACACGGCGATGTCCCCGTTGGTGTCACCGTCAGCCCCT
This sequence comes from Cephalopterus ornatus, assembly GCA_013396775.1. Classification (NCBI taxonomy): domain Eukaryota; kingdom Metazoa; phylum Chordata; class Aves; order Passeriformes; family Cotingidae; genus Cephalopterus; species Cephalopterus ornatus. The sequence continues at coordinate 94,975 of VZRE01007039.1, read as the reverse complement.
GGCCCATCTCCTTTGGCAGTGCCTATGACAGGAAACCCCCCACCGGGTTCAAGCCATTAACGCCGCCCGCCACACCGGTGTCCCCTGCGCACCCTGGATCGGCCCTGCCACCACCGCCCCCCCCGGCCCCGGCCGTGCCGGCGGCTGCCCACGGGGCGGCCCCGGCCCCGCACACGCTGCAGGAACAGCGGCAGCAGCAGCAGCCTTTCGCTGTGCCACGGCCGCCACACCCGCCCATGCACATGCCAAAGATGATGTCTGAGAACCAATACCCCACAGAGCACAGGTAAGGTGTTCCCCACCCCAGCAACCACTGGGGTCCTCTGCGGGGGTTACGAGGACTCTTGGGGTGGGTCAGTGACCCCAAAGCCTGGGGAAGGAGGAGGGATGCCTGTCCCTTTGTCCCCATGCTGTGATGGCAGACGGTAGGCCAAATGTTGCTGGCTGGGGTCCCATGTGGCAAAACTTCCTACTTCTTACTGGGATTTTGCAGCTCTTTCTCCTGCTGATGGGGAACTGTTCCTCCCAGCCCCTGGAACACCAGGCACAGCCTTTGCCTCCCCCTCCAGAACGGTGAGGGAGGCAGAGGCTGCCTTCTGCATCTGTCCCTGTGCCAACAGGTGATGGTGCTGAGTCAGGGCTCTGCTCTCCTCATTCCCATCCGCTGCAGCTCAGCCCCCAGGCCGAGCCCTGCTGGGCTGGGGAGCTGTGACCTTCCCTGTCCTGTCCCTATGCACCATTAGGCTGGGGGTTGGTCCTGAGCTCCCTTTTGTATCTCATTGCATTACTGTGATTTTGGGGGCTGTGGAGGGAGAGCCCTGCTCCCTCCTTCCTCTTCAAGCTGTGGCTTCGTCCCCCATCACTCCCACATCTCTGGACACTTTGCCAGTCGCCAACCTCACCATGGGTTTGCTCCTACGGGTGCTTTCAGTAGGTGCCACAGCACAGGTCACAGATGACCTCTGGCTTTGCTTTTGGCCTCTGGATGCTCTTTGCTGTGACAGCCACTCTGTCACCCCTGTGGTCACGGGGCTAGATGTGGCAGCCTGGCAAAGACCATGCAGTGGGGCCATGGAAACCCTTGGAAAATGCCCGCAGCAGGTGAGCATCCCTCCCCAGCAAAGCGGAGCTCTGGGTGACCTTTGAGCTATGTGAGGGGCTGGCTGCGACCCCTTGGGAAGCACCATGCCAGCACGGGGCTTGGGTTTCATTCAGGAAGGGCAGAGGGACACGGCTCGGAAATGGAGTAATCCCAGCCCGGCAGCTGGGAGAGCTCCGGTTACAAAGCCAAATGGTGCAAGGCCGGCCGAGAGGAGCCAGCACGGAGATCCGAGATCGCCTTTCAAGGTGCGGGAGGATGAGGGGATGTGGCAGCACTCCCTCGAGATGGTCCCTCATCCATTGCCACCAGCAGAGACCGTGCTGGGGCTCACACCAGTGGTGGCAGCACCCTGGAGCCGAAAATAGTGCTCCCTGCTGTCGAGTTCAAGGTTTAATCCCAGCTGCGCAGGCGGATTAGCAACCGGCTGGAGTTGCGGAGTGGATTTGGCTTTGCGTAAGCGCCCACCCATGCGCAGCATCCCCGGGCCCTGCGGTGCTGCTCCCCGCGCTGGGGGCAGATTTTACTGGTTTAGAGTTAGGACTGTTGCGGCCTGGTTTTTTTGGTTCCTTTTCTCACTCCTTTCCAGATATCTGAAGCCCAGAGTGCTTTTCTGTGATGGCCCATGTGCTATCCTGCCCTTTCAGCATGGGGTCCCCAGTGCTTGGAAGGGGATAGGGCTCCTCAGCACCCCACTGGGTCCCCATGGGATGAGCCCCTGTGGTGGCCATGCTCCTGAGGAACCATCCCAGCCTCCTGTGGGTGCACTCAAGGAGCACCCCAGGCTGAAGACACCCAAATGTCATGCAGTCCTGGTCTGGAATGGGAACTGGCAGCAGGGCACTGCCACTCTGCAGTAATGCCATGTCCTTTCTCCCAGGTTTCAGAGGCAGCTGTCTGAGCCCTGCCACCCCTTTCCACCGCAGCCTGGGGTCCCAGGGGACAGCCGCCCCGTCTACCACCGGCAGCTGTCGGAGCCCCTGGGCCCGGCTGCCCCCCGCCCCCCTCAGGGATTCAAGCAGGAGTACCATGACCCGCTCTACGAGCCCGGCGGCCCCAGCCTGCCTGGCCCCCCTGGCCACGGCTTCCAGCCCCCCATGGGCATCAAGCAGGAGCCCCGGGACTACTGCATTGACTCAGGTGGGTGTGAGTTGGGGGGTGGCCAGGTGCTGGGTGGGGTTACACCGGTGACACCCAGAGGAGCAGAGCTTCTCTCCCATCAGTATGATGGGTGCAGGGTTGAGCCTCAGGCAGTGGTTGCTGGAGCACCCGTAGTGCTGGGATACTGCTTCACCTTTTTCTTTCCTCCCTTTCCTCCTCCCTTTCCAAAGCCAGGGAGTAGAGCAGGCATTCACCCACTGCCATGTGGTGCGGTCGGTGCCATAGCCATGGGCTGGGGTGCCCCACAGCACCCAGTGGGTCCCCTCATAGCCCTGGCCTGGGGCTAGCTGTGATTGCTGACTGCTGGACCCCACCAGCATCACGGAAAAATCCTCTAATCGCCTTAGGACCTAAAAATATCCCAACCTCGGGATGGAGGGTGGCACAGCCGAGCAGATGGTAGGGGAGGCGCAGTGGTGCCTCCCTTCCTGTGGGGCCTGTGAAAACCTGAGCTGACTTAGCCCTTGCTCTAGTGTTCCTTGCAGTGCCACCTCAAATCACACTGGGTTTTTCCCCAGTGTTGAGGGTGGATGCGGGGGACCGGGGAGGGGGGAAGATGCCCAGACTTTGCGGCAGGACATGCTTGGGGTAGGGAATATGCTGCCAAATGCTTGGTGGGACCCATGAGATTTACATCCTTAATGTCACCTTCATCTCCCTCGCAGAAGTGCCTAACTGCCAGTCCTCGTACCTTCGGGGGAATGTCTTCCCCAGCAGCCATGACGGTGAGTGACCTCCCCCATTCTCTCCCTGTTCATGGCATCCCTGGTGGGTCCCACCCCATCCCTCTTTTGGGGCAGGCAGTACGTTCCAGGAGGCCAACAGGGCTTCTGGGCATCCAGAAGACACCCACAAGAGCACCATGGTGCCTGTAAGAGCCACATGTACTGGCACCAGCACTAAAAGCAGCCAGCAGTCCCTGCGAGTGTGCCGCAAGGGCACGGCAGCGCCGTGTAATCTGGGATAATATGCCTGATATAGCTGCTAAGAGGGTTTTGGTTCCGCCAGCTCCCCAGAGTGAGGGGGGGCAGAGCTGCATGGTGCTCAGCCACTGAAATAACTGGGGATAAGTCTGCTGCTGGAGCTGGGGATGGGGTCTTGTGCTGGGTTGGGCCAAGCCAGGGTTTTTTGGGGTCGAGCCAGAGTGAGTGAGACACCCTGTACTAACTGAGGGTCTTTTCCCCATAGGATTTTCATATGAAAAGGACACACGATTGTATTTTGATGACACGTGCGTGGTACCGGAGAGACTGGAGGGTAAGAATCTGACCCCAGAGGAGGCCTGCAGGGGGACCAGGCTCATGGAAGGAGATGTAGGGATACTGGGATCCACAGTGTCTGGTTTTTAAAAGCCAAGCAGTGCTGGTACAGTGCTCTTACAAGCTGCTGAGCATCATCCCGCACAGCAGCTTGGCATCATCGCCATGCCCCTCTCTCTGCCACCTTCCTGTCTGCAGCACCTCTCCCCTCTCCCACCCCATGGCCTGTTCCTGCTCAGCTGGTTCCAGCATAGGGATTACCTCAGTGTTGCTGTACATATCTGTTGCCGGTGACACAGCCTGGGAGAGGGGCAGAGCCGGGGTGTTTAATCAGGTGTCTCTGTGCGGGCAGGTAAAGTGAAGCAGGAGCCCACCCTGTACCGCGAGGGCCCTCCTTACCAGCGGCGTGGGTCCCTGCAGCTCTGGCAGTTCCTCGTCACTCTTCTGGATGACCCTGCCAATGCTCACTTCATCGCATGGACTGGACGGGGCATGGAGTTCAAGCTGATTGAGCCTGAGGAGGTACGATCCCTGAGGCTGGGGAGTGGCTGTGGGGGAGACAGGATCCTTCCCATGCAAGAGCGTGTTCACGCTTGCGCTTGAAGTGAGACACGTGTCTTTACTCTCCAGGTAGCTGTAGAAATTTGCCTTTAATCTCTTCCACTGCCTCTTGGTGTGGCGTGTGCCAGCTCCTGAAGCTGCCAGTGGTCACCAGATGTGGTGGTGTTGCTTCTGTGCTGTGCCTTGCCCAAGACCCGCTGCTCCACCAAGGCTGCCTCCTTCCCAAACTGCTCCCATCCATCGCCCTGGGTTCCCAGCAGCGGCTCCACGCTGGCACGCTGCCGTGCTGGAGCTGTGTGGCTCCCGCAGGAGGGTGACACAGAGGAAGAAGCTGGGGAGTAATTGAAAGCAGCTGTAGCAAGCACAGAGCTGTGCATTGTGGGTAATTACCCATAATGTCTCTTATGCCATGCATGGAAATTGTGGTTTTTTGAAGCAGCTTTTTTGGCAGGCTCCCCCTAATCAAATGGCTTTTGATTCGGCTCCCGGTTTGGCGGTGGCTGCGTGGTCGCAGCTGGAGTGTTTATAATGGCAGGCGGGACACCACTCCTCGACCATGGTGATACCTTCACCCCTGGCTGCATTAGCCCTCTGAAATGAGCCCCTTTTCATTTCTGTTGTGATTTTGTGTGAGGATCCATGTCCAAGCCCTGGCTGGAGCCCTGATCGCTGCCACCTCTCTCCCCGCAGGTAGCACGGCGCTGGGGCATCCAGAAGAACCGGCCAGCCATGAACTACGACAAGCTCAGCCGCTCTCTGCGCTACTACTATGAGAAAGGCATCATGCAGAAGGTGAGTGACCCCACCTGCCACCCCACACTGGAGTGTGACTGTCCCCCACTGTCAGTGTGGCATCCCAAGGGACAGCAGGAGCAGGGTTAGCTCCGGTGTCAGGTGTGCAGTGCTTCCCCGGGGCAGAGTGAAAGTTCATGGCACCTCTCATGCCCTCCCTCCTCCTCTCACAGGTTGCTGGGGAGCGGTACGTCTATAAATTCGTCTGTGACCCTGACGCCCTCTTTTCCATGGCCTATCCTGACAACCAGCGCCCTTTCCTGAAGACAGAGCCCGACTGCCCAGTGCCGGAGGAGGAGACAGTGCCGCTGACGCACTTTGAGGACAGCCCAGCATTCCTCCTGGAGATGGATCCCTGTGGCAGCCTTCCCTATGCGGAGGGCTTCGCCTACTGACTCGGCCGGCTGGCAGAGCCATTGGCACTAGCGCATCCACCTGGGGCAAACATGGTTTTCTAAAGAATCTTTTTGGCTGTTCATAAGGAAAAAAAAAAAACCCACCCAACGACAAACCACGTGGGTGCACACACAAATTGGAGGGATCTAAAACACCCCACGTGTGTTACTGATGAATTCCCACCCTTCCTGTCCAAGGGCTAGTGCACAGGACTGCCCGTGGCCGGCACCTCCTGCCACACATCGGCGTGATGTTTTGGGGCGCCGGGAGCCTAAAGTTGCAGTGTCTGCCCCAGGCTCTGGCTCTGGCAGTGCCCCAGGACTGGGCTGCGTGGCTGCCAAGCCAATTGTCACGACAATCTGCTTTGCATCGAGCACAATCCGCGTAGCTGCCTTGTGTGGTGGAAAGGGCTTTGATTTGCACAGAGAGGAGGGATGCAGGGGGGCTGCCTTGGCCAGCACCCCAGGGCTGATGTGTGCAGCATCCTACCCCAACCCTGAGAAGCCTTCTGCCTTCTTCCCAAACCCCCCTCCTCATATAACCTGTTGTTCCCATATAATCCACTGCGTCCTCTCCGTGCCCCTCCTTGATCCTCCTCAGCTCTGGCTGCGGGGCATGGGTTGCATTTTAGGGGAGGAGACCCTGACACTAACTCCCTCCTTT
>VZRE01007039.1:36037-89006 GCA_013396775.1 Cephalopterus ornatus | reverse complement strand
GGTTTGGGTTTTTTTTTTTTTTTTTAATGTTTTAGGAAAATAAGAAAGGTTTCTAAAGTGATTTTTGTAGATTTTTTGTATTTTAAGGCAAAGCTATTTTTTGCAGCCCAACTGCTGTTCCCAGAGCCCCTGGAGACACCCCCATGGCTTTCCCGGTGTCATGCTTGCAGGGGCAGCCCTGAATGCCTGTGGCTCCCTGGGATGGCTGCCGAAGGATCTAGTCCACTCCATTTCACTGCTCCAGTCCTGTTTCCCGGGGAGCCAGGGCTGAACCCCAGTGCCAGCTCAGCTGCACTCCCTCTGCTCGGCATGGCCTCAGAGCTGGGCTGTAAGGCTGAGGTGGGCAGGGACAGGGGGTCCCCCACCCCCCTTCCTGGGTACCACTTCTCTCCAGCTCCCCCCTCCCCGCTGCACCTCCTAACACTCATCCACCACTCATATATCCATACCTGCCTCCCCCGCACCAGGCTACATGTTTTTGTTGTAAATGCTGTATAGGAATTTTTTTCTCTTCTTTAGTTAGCTTTGGTTGGAATTTTTTGGGGTTTGTTTTTTTTTTTTTTTTTTTTTTTTGTCTAATTCATTCTTTTTTGGGGAAGTATGAAGATTAACTCTACGAAGACTCAGTTACTCTCCCCATGGGGGCTGCAGTGGCCTGTACCCATGGGGAGCATTCGGTTTTTGGGAACCCCACCTTGGGGACAGGGTTTTAACCATTTGCTCGGTGTGGCAGGTCTGCAGTGCAGAAGGGGTTAATCTGAGGACTGATTTGAAATATCTTTACTCAAGCAGGGCTATGTATCTCCTGCAAAGCTGCATTACATTCTGTACTGTGTACAATAAAGGATCTTGCTTCATGTTCCTCCCAGGCTCCCTGGGCTCCTGCTTTGCCTGCACCATGGGATGCTTGCTGGGCTGGGAGGGAGTCCCTGGGTGTGCTTGTGGCATCTGAAGTGGTCCAGGGTACAGGCCATCACTTGGGGCCTGCAGGGCTGTGTGTCTGGAGCTGGGACCAGGTCAGCAGGACTGCTCTCACACCGGTTCTGGGTTTGTTGCTCCTGGATCTGGATGCTACCCCGGCTTTCGCAAAACTGCATCCAGTGAGAGGATCCATTTGGAAGGGGGGTGGCTTCTTCTCAGTGAGGTGCAATTTAACATTCCTTCTTGCCCAAGGTTTCTCCATTAGTGAGTCCTTCCCTTTCCCCAGGAAACCCAAGCCTCTGCCATTAAGCAGTACTAAAGCTGGTGAGGACCTCTTAGGGAAGCCCCTCCTGGAATTCCTGGTGGCAGTCCCCCAGCATGTTATAGCTCTGTTTCTAGGTTAGAAAAAATCCAGTGTTTGTAAAAAGCTGAAGAAGGTGGGTGGAGGGCAGGGACTGCTCCGTGGATTCAGTTAAAGGGTCTGTGTTTCCCTTGACGTGCTGAAGAAAAGCTCAAACACTCCAGAACTGCTCAGTCCCATTGGCCTCAATTTTAGCTGGGCTAAGGCAGGCTATCCACTGGCTCCCAGCCAGGAGATAAATCATCTGCTCAGCCCCAGGAGACACCTCCTTCCACTCCCTGGGGAGCTCCATGCCAGCCTCCCAACCCTCTCCCAATTTTATTTTCCGCAAAGACCTGTCCTCTGCCCAAGACTGAAAAACCCAGGTGATCTGAGCTCCAGACAGCGCCTGGTAATCCCACCTCGATGGGGATTTTAGCAGACTGAGTCCTGGTGCTCAGGATGGAGCAAGGGGAAAATGGGGCCACCGGCAGCCCAGCCGGCAGGCAGATGGCTCAGGGCGACAGGACCTCGACCCGGGGCACGGCAAGTGTGTGGGACCAGTTATGGGTGGTGAGGATGAGCAGATAAGGCAAAGCCTTCGTCAAGCATTTTGTCACACCACAACCCTGATGCCGGCCCTGCAAATCCTGCTGTGGGCCCCAAGGGCTCTGCTCTTGCAGAAGGGAGAGGATAGAAAAGGAGATGTTTTTTCTATTTCAGCCTGTCAGTGTGGGACAAAAGAGTTCAGGCCCCACAGGGATTGATACCGCACTGGCTTTTATGTACTTAGGACATCAAGAATTTGCTCCTGCTGCACATCATATCTCACTCTCTTCACACTCCATGCAAATGGAATGGAGCTGCCTTGGGTGCATGGTCCCATTCATCCGCACCGTGAGGGTGAGGGACAAGCCACAGCTGCTCAATGTCCTGCCTGCAGCCTCCCAGGGATGGGGACAAGAACTCCCAGGCAATGCAGGGGCTGGGCTAGCATTTGTCAGGAGCTGGGGAGATGGAGGGAAAACACGTGGGAAAGATTCCCTGCTCCCCGCTCACCTCCTACCACATGAGATGCTGCTCCCAGGCACAGAGATATGCCCTCGTCAGCCATGCTTCAGTGTGCGGTGGAGTGGGGAGCCTGGCTGGGGACCACTAGGACCAGGAACAGCTGGAGCCACCACTGCTCCATCCGCAGGATCAGCCACTTTGGTCCTCTCCTCACACACCCCAGCACTGTCTGCCTCCTGCCTTCCTCCTGCTCCTCCAAGCTGCTGGGGAGGATGAAGAGGAGCAAGCAGAGGGGATGGTGAAGGATGAAGCAGCACCTGGGGGAGGATTCCAGCCATCCAGACTGGGCAAAATGCTGGTGCTGGTGTGCAACCTTGTCTCCAACCCTCCAGCTCACAGCTTCCACCTCTGTGTGGTCCATGTGGTGACGAGTCCATCAGTGGTTTAGGGTGAACAACGATCTGTGACACTGTGTAAGAAGACAATAAAATGGCAGCTGGTATTGAGTGGGGACAAAAGTGGGGGTTTTTATTTTCTTCTCTTCACAGTCTTACAACATACCCCAAGCTATCCCTTCCCTGGAATGAGAGCTCAGAGTTACCAGAGAGTCCAAGAGCTATTTGAACGAGAGGCGCAGGTTAAAAATCATTTGGAAAAGAGGAACCTCTAAAAGGGAGAACATCATTACGACCCTCCACACATCCATAATTCACAGAGTACATTTCTGCTCTCCTCATCTCGGAAGCATATAGCTGGACTGGAAACCATTCAAAAAGCAATGGAGACAGCCAAAGGTCTGCTATGGCTTTTATACGGGAGTGTATAAATAGTCTGGCACTTCCGACTGGTGCAGGATTTGTGGCTCAGGAATTTCATATTTAATAGCCCATGATGGAGTTTTCTATCACTGACTGGAAGAGCATTTTGGGGAAGAATTAGTGCCCACGCAGTTTGTTCTTCTGGCAGGACCAACAAGCCCAGGGCTGAGATGTGCCACGTGGTCCATGACGGGCAGCGAGACACAGCTCCCACCGGGCCCATGTCACACTAAACATCGTGGTGGCCTCGTGCCCATGCTTTGCAACTAGTGCTACCAGGGAGGTAGGTCGTGGCAGCAACTCCTCTTTTCCGCAGCTCTTCAAACACTTTTTCCAAATAAGTGGGCTAATTTGACTCTTAAATACCCGGAGAAACATGAATGGCTGCTTGTGTGAAGCCATCTTCAATATGGGTTTGGGCTGGCAAGTAAGGAAAAGATGAGGAACCTCTGCCCAGAGGTGTGCAGGGCACCCAGCTCCCTTCACACAGGTCTGGCACCACCCTGTGGAAATCCATCTGCTGCTCCTGGCTGCCACAGGGTTTTGTGGTAGCACATCTGGAGAGTTCTTTGGTATCCAAGATTTGGTTGGGTTCATACCCACAGGCTGGAGCATTCTGTGGCAGAGAGGACTCCAGCCCCAGCCTGTGTCTTGGAGCTTCTCTCTGCTCTGAGATGACTTTTCTGGAAGATGTGGGTCTGGATCACTGACCCCAAGCCTCCCATTCCTGGACAGGCTGTAAGTAGAGGAAGACCACTGACTCCACCCTCTCCTGTGCTCCCACTGATAAGAGAGGCAGGACTTCACTAACACCCCGGAGCCTTGGAGCCCTCCCGCACTGAGCTTCCAGCCGCTCACAAGGCACTAACACCAGAATAAACCTCTAAGTGGCTTCTGAAACCATGAGCCAATTGCTGCATTAAGGGCTCTCAGCGTCACGGGGGAGGATTCGGCATCCTCTTATCATTAGCTACGGCAGTAACTGTCCGTGTTATTCCTGTGTTCCATAGGTATCCATGGACTATTCCCGAACATTTGTAGGTGTCTACACAGGTTCTTCTGTCAGGAGTAATCCTGAGGAAGGTGTTCCTGCCATGGCAGGCGGGTAGGACTAGGTGGTCTTTAAGGTCCCTTCCAACCCAAATCATTCTAGGATTTTATGATTCCTTGGCCACTTTTTGGAGAGGCAAGCAAAAGGACCCAGAGGCTCAGATTTTGGAAGGGGGATGCCCTCACATCGTTGCAGAAGGACCAAGCTGGGATGAGATCCCTCCTGAATGGAAGGTCTGGGCGCTCACCTGACTGGGTGCTCCCTCCATCTGGGATGGGATCCTGGGCAGGGCTCAGCCAAAGCTTGGGCAAGACAGGACAAAAGATGCCGTATCAGGTTTTGTTCTAGCTGGCAGTGGAGCCAGAGTGAGGGACAGAGCTGGGGACTTGTCTGGAGTACAAGTAATCAGCCATAGCATCTTATTTGGAAAGCTTTTTAGTTTAATATAAACAAAACCATCCTGGAAGGAAGAGGCAGCAACTGAGGTGAGAAACCACAAGCTCCCACAATATTGGGCCAGTGCACCTGTACCCCTGCAACCCAAGCTGATCGTGCATTGTCTTGCCATAAACTTCACTGGGACTCATGAAGGGATCTGATAAAAGGTCTTCAAATGGCACAGCCAGGCAAGACAATATGTCAAATGACAAGCCAGGCTATACCAGCATCCTTGGGCCTGGCACCCTCTGAAGGTTGTTCCCCTTTTTTCCTGCAAGGGTGAACAACGATCTGCCAAGGGTGACTTGCACCCAGACTTGCAGGAATCTCTTTTGAAAAATCAGCTCTTGGTTTCTTGGCCGCCTCAGACCCAGGAGAGGGCAGCAGCAGCCCAGACTGCAGCCCCAGCTACCCTTTCTGAAGCTCCTTTTCATCTCCTAAGCTGCACAGAGACAGCTGAGAAAGAAAAACAATGTACAGAGGGAGGAAGCGAAGAGCAAAAACCCAGTAGGTAGGCTAGTGGTACTCTCCTGGGCTTCAGAATTATTTTCTTTCAGGGTGGAAGTGCAAAGAGAACAGTCTTTCTTTGAAAACAAACTGGAGTGCCAGGGCTTTCCACGACAGTCTTTCATTCTTTTGGTATTGGTGACCCCTATGGATGCTTGTCATGGCACCAAAAAGTAAGATGGTGATGTTGGGGATGCTCCTGATAGAGGTGGGAGGCAAGTACAGGTGACAACATGCACTGTGTGCACACCATGCTGCTGCAGAGGTGAGATCCTGCTTTGGAGCTCTCATGGCTTCACTCAGAGCACTCCAGGGTGATGAAACACAGTTACCAGTGCTCCACAGGCACACTGACCACCTTGCCCTTCCTGAGTTTGCTCTCCCTGAAGGGACGGGAAAGGGAAGGCTGGAAACATGGGAAGTTTCTACTTCTCCCCCTTGGCACCCCAGCCACAGGCTCACCCTCATCTCTGTGCACTGCTGAACAGTGTCAAACTTGCGCTGCCCGTTTCCACCGGCAGCTTCACTGGTGTAAGTCAACGTCTCCTTGTGCAGCTGTGGCCTTTCCACCCAGCCAGGCTGGCAGCACCCTCCTGCCTTTCCTGGATGAGCTCACCAGGATGAGTCACAGAGCAGGTGAGTGGGAGGATGACATCCTTACAGCCACACTGAATTCCTAGCCACCTGCTGTAACAACATGTTGTAGAGCCAACCTGGGTTTTGCTGCAGGCAGTTCCATTTCTGCCTGGGTTGGCCTGCCCCATGGCACGTGGACAACAGTGTGCCCCGCTCCAGGCTCGGAGCATACGGCTGAGCCCACAGCCTTGTGGCCTCTATTCTCAATTGGGCTCAACTGATGCTTTTATTTTTTTTAAATTTTTTTTTTTTTTAGTTCACACCCTCTGAAATCAAAGAAGTGCAAAATTATTGCTTACCAAAGCTGTTCTCCTGAAATGAGTCACGGAAGAAGGAGCTTTGTCACTCTGCCAGACACAGCCGGGCTGCTTCTCTAAACGGAACAGCACCATAGAACAGAGGCAGCTCCCTTTGGGCTTCAACCTTCCTGCACTAGGGTGTTATCAGCCTCCATCCAGAGCCTGGACAGAGAATCTCCTGCATTATTCCCACCTCTTCAGACGACCACCCCTTTTCCTCCCATTTTTGGGTGAAGCCCTGCATGGTTTGTTGACATCTTGGTGACACTGTGTTTTTACCAGCAGCTTGTTTAGGGAGTTACGACTTGTTTGGGGAGCAACTCCTGTGAAACAGACCTTTTATTCAGAAAACAGTTCAGCCAAATTGTTACATCATCCATCCATCCATCCATCCATCCATCCATGCATCCCTCCCTCCCTCCCTCCCTCCATCCATCCCGCCCTCCTTTCCTCCCTCACTGATGGCACCAGCACAGAGGAGAGGCTGTGGAAGGAAGGAGCAGCAACACCTTCTCCACATCTGATGCTGTGTCCTTACCAGCTATTGAGAGACATTAAAAAAATCACAGCCAAGGTCTGAGCCTACAAGGGCCACCAGATTTATGTACTACATAGAGCCCAGCTTCCTTTTTCCCCTAAAATGACATCTCATGTCCTCAGTCAACAGAAATGGTGTATTCTTGGTGCTTGAGAAAAGCCAACCCACAACACGAGGTATCTTACTGCAACTTGGAGTTTAGTCCCTTACCTTGGGGTTTTGGACTTCTCCTTCCCAGCATGAAAGGTTGTATTCTTCTGAAATAAGTACCAGAGGCAGGAGGCCTCTGGATCTTTAGGAAATATCTCGTGTGTCTAATGAGGGACCAAGAGCACATGTTAAGCCAGCACTACTTTCCATGACTGCTCTTAGTTTCTGTTATGGAGCTGACACAGCCCCAAAACTCACTGCTAACCTACCTCTTGTTCACCTCCAGCCAGCTGTAGGCAGCTCACAAGCAAGCTGCAGAGCATGGCTGCCTGAATTTTCTTCATTCTTGTCTCTCCTCTGCAAAGACTCCCCAGCCAAATTTTGGGATGGACCCCCTGGCCTGAATACTGTGCACCTGGCTCTCAACCTTCCCTACAGTTAAGCCCTTCCAGGGCCTGAAAGAAGTGCGTATGTCTCACAGGAGGCAGCCCATGCTAAACTTCTCCAAAGTCCAGCTTTTGGATGAAAGCAGGTATGGCTTCAATGAGACTTAATTAGCTTCTCTCTCTCTTTTTTTTTTTTTTTTTTTTAAAGCAACAAAGTAAACAAATTCCATCCATCAGGTGAGAGAATTTGACAAGATCTGGCCTGATTATTTCATTTTTCTTTAAAACTGCTGATGGTTCACAGCACTGTCGAAACACGTCCGAGGCAGCACACCTGCAGGCAGCGAGGGCTCACCAGCCCAAAAACATTGCCCACATAGCCGAGCTTGTCAAAATGAACTCATAGCTTTGTCATGGAAGAGACATCAACGGACAGGATCACGATTTGAAGCCTGGGGCATCGTGTGGTGAAAAGTATTGTGGGTGAAAACAGTCTGGGAAAAGCAGCAGAGATGTGGGAAGGGAGCTGAGGAGCAGAGCTCTGCGGGCACCACATGTGTCTTACAGCTCCAAAGCTGCTGGAATGGCATCGCCACCAACAATGGCATTGTCACCAAAAGTGGCATCACCACCAACAAAGACATCACCTGGGTTTTCTTAGTGCCAAAACCAGGACCACGGTATCAGAGCACGGCCTTGTCTACTGCTTCAGTGAACAGTCAGTCCCAGCCTTCAGAAGACCAAGGATCCTTCAGCTGAAATCCACTGTGACTGTTGCACAGATCAGCCACAGACAGGCTGTGGAGATGCCCTGCATTCTCACTGCATGCTGCCTGTTGTGACAGAGCTGTCAGCCTGGAGTGGGTTTATTTTTAGCCTTTTTTTAGCCTGGTTTCCACAGGGAACAAAACTCCAGCAACCATGCTTCGTCAGTCAAACCCCCCTGCAACTTTTGAACAGCGGCCACTGTAGCACTATAATGTCCATTTTACTCGTATGCAACATTTTCCAGCCATGGTATGGGTGACTCAACACCCAGCTGTAAAGGGCTGGAGGGATGGGGCTGCTGTGTTTGACCCAAAAGCCTTTAGTTTTGAGGGGAAAGGAAGAAATCTGCTCTGCTCTTGCCTCCAGCAAGTGAAAGAAAAAAAAGGCCAGCCTTGACGCTAAATAAAAACTGAGAAAGGGGAATATTTGGGACAGAGTGGAACACCAGTGCCAGTGCAAGGTCAGGCCACCCAACAGAGCTGCTCAAGAGACTTGGGAGCTACAAAGGATCTCAAGCAGGGACATAAATAACCACCCCCGGCTACAAGCACCAGTTGTGCCAAAAGGGGAATTCTTCCATGCACACTTATGTCTCCCGGCCTTGAAATATTATTCTCCTGCTGCCTAAAGCACTGGAGTATCCAGACACGGAGATTTTTCTTTTAATCCTGCATTCATTATCTAAGCACTATGAATGATCATGTGTTTGAATAAAACGGCATTTTCTCTGAGACAAGACCAGGCCATGCACTGAGGGGTTTTTGCAGCACTACAGTGGTTTTTGTAACCTGATTCCATGCATTCAGCCAGACACCAGCAAAGCAACACGAAGTGTAGATTCATCCACCTCCAACCTGATACGTGGAAGGTGGCCACCAGCAGTGCCCCCGGAGCAGGCCAGTGCCCTTCTGACCCCTTGGTGCAGTGGCGAAAGCAGTGCTGTGGGAGGAGCAGTGTTCTGTAGTGCTGGAAAATTACTGGATTTCTCTAAAAGGTCCATCTGTCTATACTGGCAGTGGGCTCAACATGTCCCTTCTGGCACTAACAGCCTCGTGTCTAAAAGTCTCATGTTTTCAGGACTGGCTGTGCACCTTTGCCCGTGCTACCAAATGCTACCGAGCATTTGGCTTGGTAGCTCTCTGGTCACAATAAAACATAATTCCACTCATGAGAGGCACGAGGAGCGGGGGGAGGTCTGCTGTCTCGTGAAATGACAGATTGGTATTTCCAGAAATAGTTTGGAGGTCAAAAAATTATTCAGTGTATAGCAGGAAATGCAATTAAATAGAGGCTGGAGTCTTTTTTGTCTCCTAAACTAGGAGGATCTCCCACTGCCTGGAAGTAGTACCTCAAATGAGGGTAAGGATTTAATGAGAGTTACTGCAAGTGAAAGAACTTTGAGATTTCAGGTCAGATTTCATTTAGGCTTTGAGTTTGTGTGGATAACTCCGCTCCATGGCTTTAATTGCCTTCACAAATCCATGCCCGTAAATGTTTGTACCTGCAGAACCATCATCCCACACCTGGAAATCCAGCCCGAACTCTACTTCCTTCTAGTGCACCATTTTTATTTTTCTCTAATTTGTTTAGTTTTTCAAGAGTGGTGAAGGTACCTCCTTTATTTAATGGCTTTATAGGATGCACATCATCAGGAAGCCAGAGCTCTTAATTACAAACATTTTAGCAGAAAATGGACCGTCTCGCTGTGGTGGGTCTCCTCAGCACCAAGGTGCTGCCTGGGAGGCAGCAGACACTGCCTGCCTTCCCACCCATGGACACTGGGGCTGGCTGGGAGAGGCTGGAGCTATGGGGTTGAGGGTAATGTTTAGGTTCCCAGGTTGCTTTTTGAGTCAAGTAACACATTTTTAGCAGGCTGAACTATTACTAGAGGTGTCGGGGGTTTTTTCCAAACATACTGCTTATGTTCTCCCCGGAACGCCTGGAGAACAGGCACATTTGCAAATATTTTTCCCCTTTAAAGCTGTTTTTCTCAGTCTTCTGCGCATCATTGACACTCCTGCTCCCAGGAGTAAGATGAGGAAGCCAGCACCTGTAAATCCCATTTGTCTGTGCTGTGTATGCACACTTCTGTCTGGGACCCAGTGCTCCCCCGAGACGGCAGGCAGCGTGTGTGAAAGGTCCGTGGGGACATGGTCCCAGGATATTCCCCAGCTCTTCCCTCTCCAGACTGTGGGAATCAGCACCAGAGGCTGCCCACAACCTCCCCAGGAGAGGCTGTTGCTCTCTAATACACCAGGCTTCTACAGCAGGCAAAGGCAGGTAGTGCCCCCTTAACCCTGCCCATTTTAAGGGGGCAAGTTAAACCCTGCTCTGCTCTCTCTGCCTCTTGTGATCTGGCAAAGGCCACTCTCAGGAGCTGTCAGCCATGCAAAATAGGATTAATCGCAGAATCATGGAATGATTAAGGTTGGAAAAGGTCATCAACCGTTCCCCCAGCACTGCCAAGGCCACTACCAACCCATGTCCCTCAAGTGCCACATCCACACATCTTTCAGATGCCTCCAGGGATAGTGAATCCACCACTGCCCTGGGCAGCCTGTTTCAATGTTTACCACCAGTGAAGACATCTTTCCTAATATCAAATCTAAACCTCCCCCTCTGTAAGTCTTGATATGCATCCAGGTAACCCCAGGCACCAGGCTATGGCTAAAGTTTTAAAGAAAATTTATTTTGACAGGGAGGAATACTGCAATATACATCTAAAATGATCAATACAGCTGGCCAAAAAGGCGAAAACAGAAACCCATTTTGGTGCTTTTATAACAACACCTTTTGCATGTGCAGTAAAACCCCAGGCTGAGTTCTCCCCCTGTGCTTTATGGCCTGCCTGGCCCCTCTGTGGGAACCTCTAGGCATGTCTGTGAGAATTTTATCACTTGTAGCAAGGGAGCTACCTTTCAGCAGACAGATAAAGAGAACATACACAGCATCCTGCATGAGAAAGAATTCCTTCCCGCTTTAAAGCTTTTCCCTGGCAGCAGAAGTTTCCTTGAACGGGTGCTAAGCTTCCCCTCCTCACTATTTCTTCTGAAGGTTTTCTGCTCCTACACCCTCCCATTGAGGGAGAGGCTGTTTGGTCTCACCCCATCCCAAACCCAAAGGTAGTTTGGTAGGTTTACATACACAGGTGATTATACCCAAAGTGCCCATCCCACCTCAGAGATCCCTCTGTTTGCCACGGCAAACCCAGCACACAGCACTGGGCAGCAGGAAGTCAGAAGAACTGGTTTGTCAGCATCACCCAGAGGTTTAACACATGTCCCTGTAGCATATCCCACCTTCCTGTGAGCCCCACACCTCCTCTGCACGGCAATATGTGTCGGAGAGAGCAGCTGCCTCAGAGCACCCAAGAGAGATGGTTTTCTACGGAGGGCAGGGATGGTAAATCAGCGTCGAAGAGCCAATACACATTTATATCCGTTTACAGAATCACAGAATCACAGAACGGTTAAAAGCCCTCTCACTGCAAACTCTCTGCCATGGGCAGGGACACCTTCCACTAGACCAGGTTGCCCCAAGCCCCATCCAACCTGGCTTCTATGTGCAGGATTAATCAGAGAAGCTGTTTCCTGGTATTATTGCGTAAGGAATTGCTGCACCCATGTGCAGTGATGCTCCTCTGCACTTTGAGGCTTGTGTGCTTTGGCTGAACCTTGACTCCCCACCTAGTTCTGCGCCTGCCACCAACTCAGCCTGGAAAAGAGGAGACTGAGGGGAGACCTCATTGTAGTCTATAACTTCCCTGTGAGGGGAGAGGAGGGGCAGGCACTGAGCACTTGCCTGTGGTGACCAGTGACAGGACCTGAGGAAATGGCCTGAAGTTGTGTCAGGGCAGGCTTAGGTTGGATATTAGAAAAAGCTTCTTCACCCAGAGGGTGGTTGGGAACTGAACAGGCTCCCCGGGGCAGGGGGCACAGCACCTAGACTAACAGAGTTCGAAAGTGTTTGGGTTGATACTCTCAAGCACATGGAGTGACTCCTGGGGGTGATCCTTGTGAGTCCCTTCCAACTCAGCATATTCTGTGATTCTGTGACTCTCTGCAGCTCCAGCTTCCTCTAATTTTCACCACACAGCATAACCACAGGGGATAAAAGGGTTAAAAGAAGGGGTTTTGACTGGCTTTGGTTGAGTTGTCTTTCACTTCTCTCCCAGTGCCACCAATGAGTGCCAGCATTTTCTCATTCTCCTCTGAGCAGCTTCAACACATGCCTGGTCCAGCCACTCAGCCTGGGGCTCCTGGCCACCCAAGGGACATGCAAAGCCAGATGGACCCATGCAGTCTGGAACTGTGAGCTTGGGCTGAATATTTACAATTTTTCCCCAAGCATTTAAAACCAGTGTTGTGTTTTTTAAGTCAAACTTCAAGTCAAACTTCAAGGTGGGGGAGACAGAAAACAACTGGCTTGTGCTTAGATGCTGTTGTCCCACGTTGGCATCAGCGCTGCCACCACAGTGGCTCAGGATCCTGCCTGCCTGTAGAGCCAGCTCTGCCAGGAGCCCCTGCCTGTCCCAAAGCAAGCACCCTGAGCACTGAGCCCACAGGGAAGGAAGAGACTCCCTCTACAAACAGAGTCAGCCTGGGAGAGATGTGCCCTGCAAATACAGAGGTCAGCTGTGCTGTCCTGTGTGATCCCTTCAAGGCCTCAGGTCTTTTGTGCATCAGTTCTAGGATATTAAATCACCCTGTTCATTCCCTTGGTGCTCCACTCTTTGTTCCCTGCTTGGTTTCTGGTCATGGGATGGGAATATTCAGCTCTACCCATGGCAATGGGGCAGGGAGGGCCATGCACATGGCTCGCTTCCTCCAGACAAGTGGCCCAGTCTTTCATTCCCTCAAAGCCTGAGGACATCACTGGTCTTGGAGAAGTTGCTGAAAGTAAATTGGAGGCACTTTGTTAAATATTTCAAGTGAAAGATACCAGGATTAAATTCCACTTTTGATCTAATCCTCAACTCCCTCTTCAAGGGAAGTGCAGCTTTGCCTCCAGCCCCGGCTGGTGCCTCCATGCTAAATCACTCTGATCCTAAAGTAAATAAAGCTCTTTGAAAAAGGGCAAATGTTTTCTCAGCTGCTCTTCTTCCCTTCAAATGCGTGGCTGATTGAAATTTTTATGTCTTCAGAGAGAACTATATGCAGTCAACAAACGCTTCTTGCTAAGCTGTCTCCACAAGATAACTGGGTTTTGGAAAGTACACTGTGAATCCACGGGATACTCCTGGACCACACTGCACCCCTTACAGCTTTCTCTTCTCCTTGCCTTCAGTGCTTTACGTTTTATGAACTCCTAAATAAACTGATTTAAGTCACCGCACATTAATCTTGGCATGTTGACAGTTCAGGCTCCTGATGTCCTCAAGACGTTGTTTCTGCTCAGCCCTGGAGCTGTGTTTGCCGTGGGAGGCAGCAAACAGAAACAGCCCTTGGGCAGGAGATTGAGCAGCGACTCAAAGAGCCAGAGCCCTGGGGTTGTGTGCCAGGCTGCCTTCTCCCAGCTGCTGTGCCCCCAGGATGGCTTTCTGCTCCTTCTCCTCCAGCTCCAGTTCTGAAACTGGAGCTGAAGCCTAAAATTGTCAGAACACCTCACTCAGCTGTCCCACACAGTGTCCTTGCTCCATGCAGTCTTCATCCCTACAAAAATCCTCAAGGTTGTGAATCAATTAAAGTCAATACAAGCCATTCTATTAACTTCTTTATTTTTATTAAACTGTTTAAATATAAGCAAACCTGCTGTGCAATTTTTCCAGTCATCCCCATGATGTGCTGCAGGCTTTGGGAAGGGCGCCTCATAATTTAGCTCGAGCTGGTTCCAGCCTCCAAGTTTATTACTTGTAATAACACACAGCCTGGGCTTGACTTTGTGAATCCACTGCTCTCAGAGACAAAACATGAGCTTGAACATGTAAGTATTTTTAGTAGTGTTGTTCTCCTCCTCCAGTTAAGGCATAAAATCCAAGGGCACAGATATTCCAAGCACCTTTTCCGAGCTTCAGGTAATCTACCATTAGCCACAGATTACAGGCTCATGGTGTGCATCAGCTGGGGAGTGCCAGCGATGTGTCCCCAAACCCTGATGGCAGTAGCCTTTCAGCAGCAGGACAGGCTCTGAACACAACCCTCTGGAGTTGTTTGCTCCCTTTCAAATGCCAGCCATGCTTTCTCCTTCTCCACCCTGTATAAATGCATGCATCAGTCCCAACCAAAGGGAAAACACACCAGGTACCGGGGCACGATGCTGTTCTGGGGAGCACCTGAGTCTGCCACAGCCACTACATTGGTTTGCACGGGGTTTCCTTCTCTGGGGGAGAAAACAATCTGCTGGGTCAGATGGCCATGAGGGTCAGACACCTTTGCTCAGGAGCAGTGCCAGCGAACTGAGAGGGAAAGCTGACAGCACAAGGCAAGTGAGTTAGCTGGCAGATGCTTGCCAGGCTTAAAAAGGACAGACTGACCATTCCTGGCCGAGGAACTGAGAGCAAAGTATGTTCTAGCAGCTTAAGAGTGATTTAATTGTTCTTTTGAAGTGCCAAGGAGATCAAAATAAAAGGCTATTTTGGGGGGGGCTTTAATTCCCTTCTTAGATTACCAGAAAATCCAGGCTCAGCTCTGGTGGGAAATGGGAACAAACTGTCCCCGCGGTCACCACTGCACAGCCCCCAGCTAACACCTCCATGTTAGGAGTAAAAAGGCAACACCATGATGCTGAGAGGGCTTCAAGTTCAACTTTCAGGTGGCTTTATATTGCCTGGACAGTGTTACAGAGCATTGGGAGAACGGATCTGCATAGCAAGGACCTAATGAGAGTCAAGTAAGACACTGCGAGGGCTGGTCCTGCCAAGGGGCCCATCCTCTCAGCTCCCAGCAGAGTAGTTGACACTGAAGGTCCTTGGTGCTGCCCATAGTCCTTCAAAGTCCAAACCAGTTGCCCTTCAGATGACTGAAAGGGACTCAAGAACAAACCCAGCACGAGTCACGTTCCAGCAGAGGAAGGGGAATAGAAAACACACCTTATCTTGCTTAAACACAGAGCTCAACAAAGGAAACAGTGAAGGTCACAAGATAGGGCTAGAAGTGGAAATTTGAAACAACAGGGGATTGTATTTGACATCAGTAGAGATGTATCAGCAAGTCTTCCTGCAGTGATGGAGAAGACAAGCTCTGGTGCTGTCTGCTGGTCTATGGGCAAAGAGGTGAAATTTCTCCTGAGTTAAAGCTCTGAAATATAAGCTTGTAGGAAAGCTGGAAATTCCCTTCCCAACTCTTTCTTTTTTAACTTCTGTGAAAGGGGAAGCTTTTTTTTTTCATCTGACCTTGCCTGGACATGGTCTTCGTGTCGTGTGATTGACCCAGAGGCACTCTATTTCCCACAGACTCTGCTTGAACATGCAATGCACTTCCAGGTCCTGGTGATGGTGTAAAGTTCAATCAAGGATCGCTCTGTTTAGCTGTGCTGGGGGCTCGTAATCCCAGCGGGTCAAAATGTTTAGAGTTAAAGAGGTTACAGGCTTTTCAGAGGGAGTATTTAAACTCCAGCTGTCAAACCACTTGCATAGAAGAAATTTATAGTCAGCCAGCAGCACGTTAAATTGCTGTTTTCTTGTCATTAATCTAGTAGCATGCATTGTTTTCAGATTGCCCTAAGAGAATAATTAATCTGTGGCAAATCTATGCCTATAAAATTATAAATAGTAGACTTAAAAAAACGATGACAGTGAAGAAATTCAAGGGGACACACATTGACAAGAGCCACATCAAGAAGGCTCTTGGCAAAGCTGTTGGAACGCCTTTGGGGACTGATCTTTTCAGAAACTCGTCTAAAGGACTTACAATCTGCTTCATATTCAGTTTAATTGTGCACAAAAAAAAAAACCACTTGCAGACTTTGCACATTAGAAGGAGAATGAAAAAAAATTAGGCAGAGCTTTTTCTCAGGATCTAAAGAACAAGTCTGAAAATGAGGAAGTTTGGTGTTGCAATTTCCCAGGAAATCACTTTCTCACTCCCTGTTGCTATTGTTCTGTACTTTGGTCTATAACACAGATGCAAGTCTGATAAATTAAGGGCTTCACAGACTGTTTTCTTTCTGCTTGCAGGAGAGAAAGCAGTGCAGGAACACAGGTGACATCTGCTGCAAGACCAAGACTGCTTTCTTCAGTTGCTTTGAAGAAGGTGAACCTGCTGCCAGTGTTTGACATGGGAGAGGTACAGCTCAGGCTGTGATTGGAGCAAGATCATGTTTAGGGCAGGATAAGCACTGTCGAATGCTCATCATTGAAATTCCCAAGCCAACATATCTTTTCTGCTCCTCACCTTTGTGATAAAGCAGGTATTTCTATGCAGGTCTGCTATAAACAAACAGAGAATGAGGTTGGCGCCAGAGGTGAAGGATGGTGGGATAATCCTTACTGGAGGCGAGTTCTTCTGTCAACAAAGGAACCTGAGGTTCCTCCAGGCACTACTCTCTGACCTTTACATTCCCCACTGCTATAGCACACAGGCCACTCTCCTCTGCAAAACACTCCCTAACCACAAAAATACTATATGCCATTTCCCCACCTCCATCCAACCCTTTCTCCCTCCTCCTGCTTCCTCCTAGGCATTTCCTATGCCTCCACCTGACCCTGCCTCATCTTTTTCCTACGCTCGCAGCTTTTCTGGTGGGAACAGCAAGGCAGAAGACAGCTGGAGCCCATCTGGATTTTATGTGTGCCTAACAGGGTGAGTAGCAGCCATGTGTCCCCGTGCTGAGAGGAGGTCTGCCCCCCACCCCCCTATGACTGCTGCCCTTCAGCAAAAGCACTGGGGACAGGGAGCAGCCCCTCCAGACAGTTTGTGTGTAGCTAAGTCTCACTTAGAACATTCAATGTGAGGAAAACAGCTTAAAAAAAGTGAAGGCAGCTTTTACTACAAGCAGTGTTCTCAAGCAGATCATTGGAAGCACTGGGGGAAAAGGATGAGATGGACAGTTTGGATGTATTCAGATTTTGATGTTGGAAGAGCATAAGGCTTTTGGTATGGAGCAGCACAACAGTACTACAGTACTAACTTTGGTACTTTTTTTTTCTTGGTTTTCTTTAACAACTTCATAAATTAGACCAATTCCTAGGACCTTCACCAATCATTTTAAAGGAAAATGTTTATTGGGTTGATAAACAACCAACCCTGATGTCTCCCATCACGTAGGACTGGCCAAAAGAGAAGAGGGAATAGAAAAATCGCAGAGACCCAGAATCGCTGAGATTGTAAAAAACCTCTGGAAGTACTCTGAAACGCCTAAACATAACAGTTAGGACTGAACACAACATAAAAACTTGGCTGTATCATGCTCAAGACTGTTACTTTCCAAAGGCACAGCTGTGTGTGCAATTCTGTTTGTTTTGTTGTTTATTTTGGTGGCAAGGCTGGCGCTGATGTGGTTATTCCAGGAGTGAGAAGAGTCAAAAGATCATCCTTTAACAGCGAGTGCAAGATGAGCAACACACCGTTCAGCCCCGGTGTGTATTTCGCAGGGACTAGCAAATGCAAGAAGACAGACAAAAGCCAGAGAAGTCTGAAACATATTCGAGGGGAGCAAAATCACCTCTTCATTATTGGCAGTTTCCAGGCTGAGCCTTTGTCTGCCTCTGTAACCCCCCTCCCACCCACACACATTCCTTTCCAGCAATGCTGCTTTATTTGGCTTGTCATCTTTTTGTTAAATCCACTTAATTGGTACATTTAACTCTTTATGTTCCTTAGCATTCTCTCTGATATCACTAGTTCACTGAAAAAAGCAGCCATAGCCTTAAGTATTACATTTCAAAACAGCATCTAAATCGAGAGAGGTCTTGCCAGTCCCAGTGTCAGACTGTACTGCTTTAGTAACTCCCATACACTCCATAGAACACAAGGTATGATAAGGCAAGCTGGACTTGATGAGTTGTGAAGCTGTCCAAGCCAAAGTCTGCACACACCCAGGCTACTTCCAGAAATCCAAAGTCTACTTTTCCACAAGCTCCATTAGGACAACACAGCTGCACCCCCCTGCTATGGACTATAGGGCTTTTCGTGCCTCTGTTGCAGACGGGAGGGAATCCTCTCTCTGCTGCTCAAAAGTGATTAGTGTAATTCACCATGTGTTCTGTACCTGCTCTAAATTTCCATAGCCGGATCTACCAAGAATCTAAGGAAGAAAATCCCAGCTGTAAGGGGTGCCAGCAAACCCCCTAATGCCAGTATAATTACGTCAGGAAGGAAAAAAAAAATTAAATATTCCTTTGGCAATTTGGGATTATTTGGGGAACCTGCTGCAAGCTTTACACACATAAAAATACCCCAACCTCAGTGCACATCAGCTGCATCCACTCTGGGAACTTTGTCAGTATAACCCAGCCCAAGGTCTCCCTACCCACCATGAAAGGCAGCACACAGCTTTGATAAGGAATGCAAGGCTCTCTCCTTGTCAGGGAGTCTTTTTGTCAGGAGGCTGTGGACTGGGGGAGGTTGCCCTTTAAGGGTTTTGACCCACAAGAATTGCTTTACTACTGAAAAAGTACTTGTAGACCAAGCTGGTACAGCATCCTTCACTGGGGTGCACTAGGGCTAAAGCTGGGCCCGGTACCCATATGCCAAGGCATCAGCCAAAAGGCAAAGGGCTAGAGCAGCCAAAAGCAGGAATGTGCAAGGATCTAACCCCTACACATCCTCTGCTAGGGTTTCTGATGGTCAGAGCACAGCACTACTAACTGTTAGCAGAGATCCTGTCCACAGATAGCACCAAAAATCAAGCCTTTGCTTTATTCTCAAACACCTTTGTAACTCCTGGATGGAAGAGTAAAACCCCTCTAAATATTTGGGAGAGAAATCAGGAAAAAATCCCAGCAAAATCTCCCACAGTGCCACACATTTTTAATCCAGAAGGGTTTTTTTCTGTGTTTATTGCCACACTCTTGGGAGCAAGGCACTGAGGAGGGCGTCTCCATGAGGCTTTGGCAGAGAAGAGGCTCCACAGCCTTTCCCTGCTGATGTCAACAAGGCCCCACATCCGTCAGTGAAAACAGCACATTTCTGACATGGCAACAACATGGGTTTAATTCCAGGCATGAACTGGGTGAGTTGTAGTTTTAACACGTTAACATGCTCTACCAGGGGAAAAGCTGAAGTATTTTTAGCATGGCCAGAGTGTTTGTCTCTGCACTGTTCTGGCCTTTTTTGGAATTGTTAACTCTGGAAACAAATACAATAGCCTGTGCAACAGTGAAACACCACCTATTTCTTTTATTGTTTGCCACAAAGAAGACTGCGAGTTGTACTTCCAAAGAGATTAAAAGAGAAACATACATCAGCTCCTTTTGCCACAGCTCACCCCCTTCACAATGCCAGCCAGTTCACTTACTGTTTCCCTATTCCTGCTCATGCCCCCTGGCCTTTCCTGCTTACATGCTTAGCTCCAACAAAATCTCAGTGGAAAAACCATTTCTCTTCGCGATGAAATTCCACCTCAAGTCGTTGCTTGAAGGCGTTGCCCCTTGCTCTCCTGTTTGAACGGTGGGTGAGTGCAGTAAGAGGGGTCAACAAAACACACTCTCAGTGCTGCATTGTGAGCAACTGCCTTCTCATCCTGCCCCTCACACCAATTTCCAACACGTGTCAGGGAGAAGCATCTGTTGACAAAATATTTGGATTTATCCTGTTAAAAACCCACCACGCCGTGCTGGGGCAGAGCCCAGCAAGTCAGTTAGGGATAAAGGAGAGGAACTTTAAGCACAAATGTAACCACAAGAATTAACACAAGGCAAGTCTGAGGACTGAAAGGGGTATCACATGGAGTGAAGGAGGGACTCTCCCCCTCTTCTCTTTTCTTATCCCATTTCAAATTATATTCCCTTCCTCCTCCCCTCTGTCTGGCACTAGCATAGCTGCAACACAGCTGTAAGGAACAGACATCTGGCATTCCATGCTGCACATGGCTGCCACCAGCGTGCCCAGGGACTGGCAACATCCAGGCCACACATGCAAGTTACCCAGGGAATCAAGGTTCTTGAAAGAATTAATGGTCAGAGAGGCTCCTGTGGCTGCAAAAGGCGACTATGGTTGATGATCTGCTCCTAGATGAAGGCAGAGGAGAACAAGCCTTTTGTTTGTCCCAGTTCTTCTCTTCCTCCTCTTCAGAAATTGCCATTACCAATCTGGAATTACTTCTCCAGTCACTTCTTGTTGCTTCCGGAGTGGGGGAGGAGACGGGGCAGGGGGGCTGCACTTGGCAACTCGGACTCATCTCTCAGGCAGCAGGACAAAGAAGATGGCCTTGAGGAAGTGACCAAAGCTGCAAACAGCAGCCACGAGCCAGTGGGAACGAAGGTTGGGGTCAGTATTCACCACGCATTTTGTGATGTCTGCCTAATGAGGAGGGAAGAGAGATCGTTAGAGAGAGGTGCCCACGTCGGCCACCGCTGCAAGTTGTCCCAGCCCCACAACCCACAGCACCACACCACTGCTGCTGCAGCACCACGTGCCTGCTCTGACACTTGCACACACCAAAAGTTACTAAATCAGGCCCAAGAGCCCTGTAAAATACACTTTCCTCATTCTCCATCAACAAGGCAAAGTGTCCCCCCTTTTCAGTCACCACTGAGGAAAGAAATGCTGGAGAGGAAGATAGACCAGCATTTTCCATTTTGAATAGCTAAATACAACTTTCTTTCCCTGTTTGAAAGGTCTAGGAAGCTTTGGCAGTATCAGCATTCCCATCCTTTTCTGTAAAGCCAGATGCTTCCCAGAGGTTGTCCTGTTTAACATCAGCTCAAGTTGCTTGCACTTTTTCTCTTGCCTTAGTGTTTTCTTTGGAAGACAATCAAGCAAGCCAACCCCCAATTTAAATCTAAAGCAATGCAAGCTTTGTGTGTGGAAATATGTATGCTGGCAGAGATGCCTCCCAGATGCGTGGGCCAGATTTAAAGATCGTTTGGGCAGCCGGTTTCAAGTGTTAACAAGAAGAGAAGCTGGCCTGCAATGAATAAAAAATAACAATAACCCAGCAAACTGATGAAGACAGGCTCTCACCTGGCATGCGGAGGAGAAGGTGGAAAATACCCGGAGGGTAAAGCGAACAGGACAGAAACAGAAAGAAAATTGCATTTTCTGGTGGAGGAATCAAAATTAGATGTTCTGCCAGTGATAAAACTGAGTTGTGGTTAAACTTCAGCCTAGCACAAGGAGATGCCGACTGTGGTTGAGTAACACGGGGTGCAGGCTCTAAACCCTGAGATGTTCATCCCCAAAACAGGACATGAGAGACAATGAATACTCCAATAATCTTCTTCAGTCCTTCTGTCTGTGTTGAAGACATGGATGAGCCTTGCCTCACCAATTTTGATCATCATTAGAAGGAAGCAAAAGGCGGCTGAAGGAACAAATGCAGGTGTCTGGTTAGTGAGTGCAGCCATACTAACTGACCCCTTCATCACCTACAGACCAAAGCTCTGCTGACAGCAGCCACGTGTTCCAGCAGTTCCTCCCCCACAGTGTCTGGAAGGCTGGCATGCTGCAGCTCCCTGCACCGCTGATCTCCTGGGAGCATCAGGAGATGCTGAGCCCATGAATAACTGACAAGCAGAGACTGCAGGAGGAATGAATACAGGCACGTAAGGATGGGAAGAAGCAGGATGACAGGAGGAAGCTGAGTCAGCACCAAGGTGTGGAAATGCTGCTGCTTACAGCAAAAAAACCACGAGCAAACGTAGCACGCAGCCAAGGCAGCTAACAGAAGATGCTGCAATGTGGTACCGGTGGTTATAGGTACTTCATCTGTCTTGTGGAGGAAAGTAAAGTGGGTCTCCCTGAATACCTTCAGCAATGGCTTAGCACACTCGCCCTATTTGCGTTTAAAAAAGCCTGAACTGATTCAGCCTGTTCAATTTTAGCGACCTGCACAGTGTCATGTTTAATACAAAGATGTGTCAAGCTGTCCCTTTAGCCAAGAGAAGTCATGATGTGCAGGTACCTGTCTGAACACGTATGTTAGGGTACCTGATCCATGAGAAACATAAGCTCTGAAGGACTTAAGTGCTTCACGTGAGCCAGTACAAGGCCCAAATATGCACACTGGGTTGATTACAGCTGCAGAGCGTTAACTGCCAGATGAGAAAATGTGAACTCCTTAAAGCCCTGATATATACTCCCAAAGACAATGAGCTCCCTCCTCTAACCAAGAGGAGCTACACTCAGAAGCATTTACAAATTTGTATGGGGCTTGCTTAGATAAGCAAAATTGCTCAGCTGTATAACAATTGCCTTAGCTGCTCTTATCCAAACCAAGCATACCTGATAAGGCACTGGAACTGAAAACTTCAAAGCTACTTAATAAAGCAGGTCTTTGAGCCTTGTCAGGCACTGATAAACTGCTGCAACTGGTAGTTTGATCTGTGTTAATTGTTCAAACAAGTTCAAGTCACATGCTCTGCTTTGTAGCAAATGCTGCTAAGAAAATTAAAATCTTTTTATTCCACTGTAAAGCCATGGCTGAGGCTGCAAACTCTCCACAGGGAGAGATGATGCCTCAAAGGTTCAAACTTTCTTCGTTCCTCCGAAGAGGTTTGGGTTGGGTTTTGCAGGGTAGGGTCTTCTCCACCCTGTGGAAGCAGTATGGGAACCTGCTGCTGAGTGGAGAATTTCAAATGCCTTTCAAAGGTCTCCACAGTGGCTTTTTCTGGACCAGCTCAGGGCACAGTGGTTACTCTTGGCAGCCTCCGTCTGAGCTGATGGGAGCCATGTGCACAGGGGAAACAAGGACTTTGTGCCAAGACAAACTAACACAAGGTAGGGCAGGCAGCAGGCAAGAGAGTCCCCATCACAGAGTTCTTTGGTCTGGCCCCTTAGTGAACAAGGCTGGGAAAATACCTTGCTGCAGGGCCTGCAGATCAAGAGGAAGAACATTCAGGGAAGAACTGCACAAGATGGCAGGAAGATAGTAGCTTTCCCCCAGACTTGAAGGGACCCCTAGTTTCTGGTGGGCAAATATCCCCTCGTCGCAGCTTGTTTTGCAGCTTGTCTGCTTTGCAACAAACTTTCCAAAAATATCCTTTTGGAACTATCCAAACACTTGTTTTGAACTCTAATGACGTAATACAAAACTTAAACCAAGATGCTAACTTATTTGAACATGCAAGTTTTACCAAACCAAAGGAAGAAAATAGTTGCAAACTAAAGGAGACACGTTCCTACGCAACGTTTCCGTTTTAATGAAACTGGATCTTTTCCAAAGGAAAAATTGTTTCAGAGAACACATTTCAAGCAGCTCTACAGGTACAAAGTTAAAGTAAGCCTCAAATAACACTGAGTCAGGGACAGGTATTCACAGGCAGGAACAGTGCTACTTAATCCCAGGATATCCTCTTTACCTGCCTCGGCACAATGAATTGTGCTGATGCAAAATGGAATAGATCAGAGCATTCAAATCAAAGGTTACTTTTAGCCCAACCAACCAGTCACCTGAATCAGCTGGCCTCAGGGTGACACAGTGTCAGAGAGCGTAGGGATGATTTACAGTAGGATTGGCATTTAGTAATTGCAAGGGATCCAAAATCAGAACAATGCTACTCTCCCAGTTGCTCTTCACCAAAAAGATGCCTTCATTAGTGGAGAAATCAGGTGACTGAACCAGCTACAGGCACACTTGGGAAGACTTAGCACAGAGGAGCAATACTCAGTTTGGAAAAAGATGTCCCCCTCTCTGTGCGTCTGTGCTGGTGGGGAGCCTGACCATTTCCTGACAGCTCGGGAATAAATTTCACCTCTTGGAAAAGAGGGAATTTGCTGCTGTGGCTCAGTCTGGACAGAGTGCATGCCTTGGGAACAAGATGTCCCATGAGCTCAGTGCTGTCATAGGGCAATATTTAGCTCCAGACAGCATCTTCCTGGCAGCACACCAAAGCACTCTGGGCTCTATCGCTCCAAGGAGTGTCCATGTCCCTGCCAGATAGGCACAAGGAACCTGGTACATACATGCACCACCCAGCTGCCAGCCAGTCATTCCAGTCTGCTGGGAAAGTCACTGGAAAGGTGTCTGGCTATTCCATAGGACCAAAGTTAAGTTCTTACTCTGAACAATCCTCCACAGGAACCAATGCTCCCATTGGATGTAGAGAGAACAAAGAAATCAGATGCTTAAAGGTGAAAGGAGAATTAAGTTGGCAAGCTTCAATTTTTTTTAAGTTTCTGGAAAACAGCTGGCCAAGAGAATCACAGAATGGTTTGGGTTGAAAGAGACCTTAAAGACCTTCTAGTTTAAACCCCTGCCAAGGGCAGGGACACCTTCCACTAGACCAGGTTGCTCCAAGCCCTGACAACCTGGCCTGGAACAATTGCAGGGATGGGGCAGCCACTGCTCCTCCGGGCGACCTGTGCCAGGGCCTCACCGAAATGACCCATACTTGCAGTCTCCCACTATGACTGGCTGTTAGCTCCAGAGAAGATCAGGAACAGAACACGAGCTGGTGGGTCAGGATTGAATTATTGTGGCTCAGCTACACAGGGCAGGACCAGTAACAGAGCTGTATAAGTCTAGCAAGGTGTCAGTAGGACAGAGGTGGTCGCAGGGCTGTGGAAGAGAATCTCACACAGCCTTTTTCATCGTAAAGCTGCAGTGGGGACACTGTCACTTCCATTAATCGGGATGTTTTCTGGTCTGCATGTGCAGAAGCAGGTTTGATCAGACAGCATTTCTTACCCAGCCTCCTCTCCTTTTCAGCCACGTCACCAAGGACTTGCGGACAAACTCTCCCAGGCAGTCAACGATGGTGTGAACCATGGCTGGCTGCGCGTGCCGCACGCAGTCCACTGCCAGCCCCGCTGCCACCGCGTAGAGAGACACCACCTTGCCCCATGTTATGCCTGTGAAAAGAAGAAAGGTCATTCAGACTTACACACACACACAGCTCAGTCTTGATTAATTAAAGGAAACGCCTCTCCTTCATTACACGTGCCCGTGCTGCCTGCGTGCAGCCACAGTTCTGCACGCCCTCCACCGTGGGGGAAAACAAACACTAGGGGACCAGGACTGGGGAAAACTCTCCACACAGAGGTGCAGAATGAAATAATCTGACCTTCGTATGGTTTGACCACCTCTCAGCACTGGGTGCACAGCTTCGGGGAAAGCAGCCCAAAGGCACCACCAGGATAGGGAAGAAGTGGTTTGTATTGCCACTGGCTCTCAGCCACGCACATGCTGCACAGGAGGTGATGCAATTCAAATAGTTTGAACAACCTGGGGTTTTTGCCATCAGCACAACTCTTTAACACCCTTTAGATGAAGCATTCCTGTTTTTTTCTAGATCAGAGAAAACTGTTCCAATGTGACATGCAAAGCACACGAGATAAACATCTTCAGTTCTTCCATGGCACAAAAGTAAAAAAGAGAGGCAAAGCTACAGGGCCAAGAGGGTTCACAGAATCACAGTTGGAATATAGGATTCATAGAATCGTGAGTTGAACAGGACACACAAGGATCATCAAGACCAACCCCATGTCCTACACAGGAAGCCCCAACAATCCCATCATGTGCCTAAGAGCCTTATCCAAACACTCCTTGAGCTCTGGCAGGTTTGGGGCTGTGACCACTGCCCTGGGGAGCCTGTTCCAGTGCCCAAGCACCCTCTGGGTGAAGAGGCTTTTTCTAATATCCAATCTAGCCCCTGTGACACAGCTTCATGGCATTCCCTTGGGTCCTGTCACCAGAGAGCAGAGTGCCTGCCCTTCCTCTTCCCCTCATGAGGAAGCTGTTGATCAGGGTTAGCATCCTCCTCACTGTAAGGAGTACACCTCAGTCTCCACCTGAAAAACAGGTAGCTTTAAGAATTTGGCCACTCTGCCCACAATACTTAACACTGCCTATCCTACCCCACTGAGGGCAGTTTAAGGATGGAGAGCCAGTCAGTTATCTAATCTCCCAGAGGACAGCCTTCCTGCCAGGCTGACTTGCCCGCAGCAAGAGCTCCATGGAAGTTGTTCCAGCAGCAGTCATCTTCCTGTTAGTGCTAGCGATAGGCGCTTGAGCTCAGCTCTGGGTACCAGCCAACTTCCCGGGGTCTCCCCCACGCTTTACCAACACCACTGGGCATAAACCCTTTATGCTCAAACATCACAGCCAGCTGTCCCTCATCAGACTTTTATCAGGACCAGAGACCTGGAAATGCAACCCTTTTGCTCCCATGCAGAACTACCACTGCACAATGGCACATAGATTTCCTTTGGATCGGCTAGGAAGTTGAATTCCCCCCATGCTTTGTTATCTGGAATAGCCATATTTATCAAGCATACTGTGAAGTATTTTACAGTGTTAGGTCTCTATGGAATCTGTCCAAGGTGTCTCCCAAACATAGCCACAAGCCTGGTGAAGTTCCAGTATTTAAAAACCATATAGAACTATTCTACAGGGCTGCAACGAGAAAGAAAACAGGTGAGAGGATGGAAAGATTTGCTCAGTGACTAGCTCTGAGGACCTGGAGGGGTTAAACACACCATCAGAAAACTGGATGTGGTCAGCAAGCAAAAATACAATTTAAATGGGGTGAAGAGTCTCCCTCTTTTCTTCATTGCACTCTCGGATCCCCAGGCACTCTCATCTCTGGGATGGAGCTCCAGCCTCCTCATGGGTATTCTCACTGCAGCAGAGCACCCCATATTCCTCAAAAAAACATGCAGATTTCAGAGCATTTCCACAGTTCTTCCACTTAGTGACTCAAAAGGGACACTCACACTAACACCTTTAAGAATCACTTTCCTTTTTTTTCCTTAAATAAAAAAAGTACTAAACTTTAGAGGAACTCTTCAAATGTCAGCCACAGGAATACCTTGTTAGACTGGTGAAAATCTATTCAGTGTTCCAAAAAAAGCCACTTTTCACTCATGACTAATGTAAGATCAAAATCTACAGATGATCCTTTCATGAGGCTCTGCAGCAACAGTAACAGCAGCAGCTCGGTGTCCCCTGTGATACTGTTCTTCCCCAGCACTATCCCCGAGATCAGAGGAAGTTATTAATACGACTAAAGTGACTGTTATTCTTGTCCTGGTTTTATTTGCCGAGCAGGCCCTGCAGTGTCCCTTCCCCAGAGCTGTCACTCGGGAATTTCACTGCCTGTGTGGCATTCACACTATTTATCCGCCTTTCTCACATTGTGTGTCACCATGACAGCCAGCAGAACGAGCCAGAAAGAGACTATGAAACCACATGAGAAAAGACTGGACAGAGGGGTTCTCCCAGCAAGTAAGAGTCCCAGTGCAGGTCAGTGTGTCTCTACCTAATGAAAGAGGCTTTAAGGGCTTACATGCCTTTTGATGATATCTCCAGGACTAGAGCCTCAGCTGGCTTATACTCAGCTTTAGTATAAGTCAGTTTTACAGTTCTCCATCCCTGTAGAAGTGTGGATCCTTGAATCTCAAGTTACATGAACCAAAGTTACCCAAAATTCCAGGGAAGAGTTCACTGGCTTATTCCCAAGTTTTTATTGACCGCACTCTTTAAATGTCTGAAGCAAGTCCATTAGCTCTGAGATATTTACATGGAAATGATGAAGACTGACAGGGCTGAGGTCACTCTGGTACAGAAAGACAGCTGCAGTCTTGGTTAACTTTGTTTTAAACCCAAGTTTCTCCTTCCAACAAAAGAAAAGTGCATCCACAGCCTATGGAAGATAAAGGCTCAAGAGACTCATGACTTCCCCAGGACACAGGAAAGCAGTTTACTCTAAGACACGTCGGTCCAGGGAGAATGAAAAGGAAGCCCTTCAGCCTCCCTGTCGAGGTTGTTCCGTAGTGGTACCTGCTGCAGGACTTGCATGAGGGTCCCCTCCTCGGCACATGGAGAGAACCCCTCTCCCTCTCACCGGACAGCAGAAAGAGGATGAGCTGTTGGTGATGGATGTGGAGGGCTTGGCAGTCACATCCTCTTTCCAGAGCATGTCCATCAGGGTCAAACCAATCTTTCAGTCTGCTTTTCCTGTTACCAGAACAGCCAGGCCATGGGGGCAGGGGGAGGAGGAAATTCCCTCCTGATTTTCATATGTCTGTTGTCACTGCTGGAGGCAGAAGATGGAGACAGCCGGCTGGGCTCCTCACCTGCAACAGCAGGGCACAGCTTATGCTCTTGTTCTCACCAGATGTAGGGGAGCCCTGAAACAAGGGAAGAGCAGACATCTCCAATACCTGGGCCTGTGGCTGGTCCCCCTGCCCAGGAGGGCTCCAGCAGCCATCCAGCCGCAGACAGGACAGGACAGGGGAACATGCCTCAGCAGCCCTCCTCTGCACTTTCCCAGGACATCGGCTCCATTAACTTTTCTCTCTCAAGGACTCCATTGGCAGGGGCAGAGGAGCACAGTCTACTGTGATGCCCAGGCCAGGTTCAGGGTGACACTAGTGTGATGCATCCCTCAGCATAAGCTGGAATTGCGTCTGGCCAGTGCACATGCGCAGTGAAGACACATCATCTTGCTCCAAATTCCTCAAAAGGCCTGGCTGCCATCCATGCTGGGTGAAATGGGCACACATCACCAGGCAAGACAATCCATTCATAGGGCTTCCCACTGCGTAAACTAGTATGCACAGGAACTAACAACAGCAGGGAATGGAAAACTGGTCCAGAAGGGAATGAACAAAACAGAAAAAGCTCCAAAACTTCTGCTCACAGAGATGGAACAAAAGGATATGGAAAAAGTGAAGAGCTGCTTAGAAGGCATTATAAAAAATAAGAAATACAAGTTGCAGACTCAAGGCCAGCCATGGAGCTGAAAGTATGTAAACACTGGCGAGCCCAGGGGAAAATGAATTAGCAGGAGAGGAGTTCTCTTGAAACTGTTCCTGCTCATATGAGCTTGTCTGCCCCAGGGGAGAGCTCAAGAAGCCATGAGACATGGCTGTGTGGTCTCAGAGCACCACACTACCCGAGGTTACTCAAATAAACTTCCCTCTGCTCCACTCGGCATCAAAGCCTCACTCGCAAGTCAGACCTAAGAGAAACATGATCCGGTGCTACATTTCAACAGCGGGAAGAATACAGCCAGACACAATATAATCTGGTGGAGAGAAAGAAGCCAAGAGGGATGTGCATGAGGCAGGGAGCTCGAGTCATAAGGCCTAAGCAATGAGGGAGTGGTAGGATGCATTTCTAACAGCATTCCACAGAATGACAGAATGGTTTGGGCTGGAAGAGAACTCCAAGCTCATCTTGTTCCACTCCAGAATCACAGAATCAACTAGGTTAGAAAAGATCTCTGAGATCATCAAGTCCAATTTATGACCTGACACCACCTTGTCAACCAGACCATGGCACTGAGTGCCACATCCAGTCTTTCACCAGCCTAGCAGTTCTTACAAACAGCAGGGAACTGTTTCCTTAGGAAAGGAAAACACCTGTCCCTTTTCTACTTTTGTTTCTCCACCAAGTGATCCCTTTCTTCTGGGATTTATTCGAACAGCCAATCTAAATGTCAGCTCAGCTAGGCCCCAATCCACAGCCTGTTAAAGTCAGGGGAAAGTCTCCTGCTGCCTGCAGAGCAGCTTTGAAGCACACATCAGAACCAACGGTAACATCACAGAGGTGATACTGCTGCAGATCCTTCACCATCCAAAGCAGACCAGGGCTCTGAAGTGCACATGTCCACACAGATGAGCTCTTCTCACCCTGAAGAATTAATGTGTTGTTTGGAAATTGGGGAGAAAATTACAGCTTGAGCTTTATCATAGTCTCTTCTCCCAGATGACAAGCAACTGGACAAAAAGAAATGGCCTCAAGTTGCACCAGGGGAGGTTTAGATTGGATATTAGGAAAAATTTCTTCACTGAAAGGGTGGTCAGGCACTGAAGCAGGCTGCCCAGGGCTTAGTCAAGACTTGTAGACAGCATGGACAAGAATGAGCACAGCCAGAGCTACACTGTAAAGACTCAAAACCAGACTGGAGCATGGAAGACAGACATGTGAAAGATTAAGGAGAAAACCTCTCCAGCAAAAAGGGATCAAAATCCCCCACTCCCTTGCAGGAAAGGCATTGTGAGTGACTAGTGGAGCTCCCCAGGCTGTCTGGGCACTGCAGTACCAGACTGTAGCTGTTTTCTCAATAAACTGCACAGTGAAAAACAGCCTGAGATGGTTTAGCCCTTGGTAATTGGCATGAAAACTCAGACAGAACTGGAGTGTCTGGTTTCCTTTGCTCAGTAAGAGCCTCTTTCCTCTGAACTATGAAAAAAAGTAAGGAATGAATGTCTGGCTGTCACAGCCAGCTCTGATTTGCTGGATTTAACATTAAATGCTGAGTCTTGAGACTGCAGTGAGATCCAGGAATGTTAAAAATCAGCATACTCCTCTGCCACTCAGCAACTTCCACCAAGAGAAATTACAATAACAAGTTGATAAAAGCAATTGAATACACAACCCCAGCAGAGATGAAAAGGAATTAAAGATGGGGCATAGAGAACATCGGGAAGGTTTGAATCCATCCCCTGTGCAGCCATCCCACTGCCAGCCATTTCTGCAGCACGGTGTCCCCAGACAAGGTACAGCACTGGCAACACAGCTTGAGCCTGGGTTTTTACCATGCTCCCAAAGCCTCCAGCATTGCCAACCTCACAGGGCTGAGCTCAGATTCCATTCTTACTACCCTGAAAACCAAGAGTTTAGTACCAAGAGTTATGATTTCTAGCTTTAATTTTAAACTATCCACACTTTGCATTTGACTCCTGAGCTGAGGAGTTGAAGAGCACCAAAAAGTGCAGCACTCAATGAATTTGTCAATATGCATTGAGAGCAGGATTCCTAGAAGGCAGTAGGGCTTTCTCCTCAGCATCATGTTTATGCAGCATAGCAGCACACACAGTTTGCTCTACTTGCAGCCATCCACCTTTCTGGCTTAGGTCCCTGTGTCACTTCAGCTCTGGAGGTGGGCCAGTTGTGATGCAGTCAGCTCTAGTCATCTAAGAAGATCACCTACTCACCTGCAATGCAAATACCTGAGCCTGCCAACTTGACCCTTGTTTTTCTGTAAGCCTTTAAGCAAGTAAAGCTCAGCACCAAGTGACAAGACAGGTCACCCGCCCTTGAACACAGCCACACTCAGACATTCCTGCCATACTTGCCCGGCTCTTGCTTTCTGAGCTCACAGGGCCTCCCAGGCCAGGCCCATGCAAAGGCAATCTGCATCCCAGGCATCTCTGAAAGGCTGCTGAGGGCTGCAGGACTAGCCACCCCATTCAATTCCATCCATTTCCTATGACATAGCATCGATTTCCCTAACTCAGGGAGTAAATCTGCCCTGCTCGACCTGCCAGGAGCCCTGCCTGAGCCGTCCCTCTCAGAGATCTATTTTGCCATTGCTGTGATTCTGGGGAGGAC
Source organism: Cephalopterus ornatus (assembly GCA_013396775.1). Classification (NCBI taxonomy): domain Eukaryota; kingdom Metazoa; phylum Chordata; class Aves; order Passeriformes; family Cotingidae; genus Cephalopterus; species Cephalopterus ornatus. Next base: position 57,764 of record VZRE01007039.1, on the reverse strand, counting down.
CCCTTCTCTCCACCACAACACCACTTACACCTTCTCCATGTCAGGGCTTCTGCAGGGTGTCAGTGGTTCCACATAAAGAAGCACAGCTGATTGTGAAGGAAGTCTGTTTGAAAGTACAACAGAAACCTGGACTTCTATGCTGTAGTAACTATTCCCAATGTGACAAGAGTCACTGTGTCCTGTGACACTCGGCAGGTCATTGTCACTGGTTCCAGTGCCTTCACACTGCTATGCAAGATGCTGTCTTTGGTTGTTTTTCTGGGTTTTTTTGGTTTTGTTTCCAGTCTCTAAGATCTGCTGTCCTTCCACAGACAACACATGACATTGTAGAAAACCAAGGACAATGTCAGGACCTGCCTGACATCAATGTCTGTGTAAAAGGTTTCTCTTCCCTCAATTCCCACAGGCTGCATTTCCAGTCACTGGCAAGGACTGTTTCCAGGGGAAACTGAGGTTCCCTTGCAGGAACACAGCACAGGGCATAGCTTTGCTTTTGACCATCATTGCTGGAACCAGCCTAACAGCAGCAGCAGAACACTCACATCTAAGCAGAGAGAAAGTTCAAAGCATCTGCCCATCTGGAACAGCCTTCAGGGCCAAGACTCTACCAATATGAGAAAGGAGAAGCATCAGACTCCATTGCAGTTCTGGCTATTGCTGTGGGAAAGGAAGCCAGGAGGAGAGGAACTCCCTTGTGATGAGTTGGTGCTGGCTCCCACCATCAGCAGCATGAGCTGGAACGAGGGAGACTCCCATGCAATGAATCTTCTGCAAGTTGCCAACGGTAAGCAAAGGAGCTTGGAATGAGTGACCTACCCACGCAATGAGGTAACACCACCTCCTGTCGAGGAAGGGCAGGAGGTGCCTTCTAGAATGAGCCAGAACCTGCTGGGAGGATATAACAACATAGGGCATTTCCCTGCCAGAACAGAGCTGAGAGGAGCTCTCATTAAATCATTAAAGCAGGGCACACTGCCAAACTGCCCACAGCCCTTTCAGAAACCAGGCCCCACCTTGCAGACTACCCCAGAAACATGCCTTCTTGGAGACAGGTGGCTCCATCCTGTTCTTTTCCACCCAGCCCTGTCTGTGTATCTGTCCGGGCACATTACCTGCGGTGAAAATCTGGGCAGCCACTGCCAGGAAGGCGTCTGTCACCACCGTCTCCGAGTGTAGCGAGATGTTCAGTTGGCGGGCGATATTCCGGTACACATTGGGGCGAATGTATTCCAGCTCATCCCCTGGAAACAAACAGCCAGGAGTCAGCACACACAACACCAAGGCCTGCTCTCACCGTGTAGGAATTATGACTGAGGCCACCCCACGGATCCCTTCAGCCAAACAGACTGAACCCCAGCTCCACCTGAATTTAAGCAGGCAGCAGAGTGCTTAGGGTTGTTTAGATGCAATTCCCTACCATTTGCACCCTGCTTTCCCAATATCCTCTGTGCCTGGCACTTCTAAACAGAGTGGGGACAGCCCATGGCCCTGTGTCAGTGATGTAGCTGCAGTAATCCCTGAAATGCTGTTCCCAGGCTGGCTGCCTGGCTTTCCCTCAACGCAGGAGACAGTCTCCAGATAAGCAAAGCCATGTCACTTTATTTCAGAAGTGAGAAGGAGGCATGCACATCCATGTAAGCTTTTGAGAGATACGCCCTTTCCCAGCACCCCATCAGGCTTGTACAAAAACGCCTGAAAGCACATGAGAGCAACTCAAGAATGCTGAAGGCTGATGAAAGCCAAGGATCCACCCAGAGCTGCACAACACTAATTGAGCAAAGAGACTCTCAGCTCAGCTATTTTACACTCACCTTGTCAACCAGACCGAGTTCTTTCTCTCTGGAGTTCTTTCTCTCCTTCAAATGGTTAAAGAGATGTTCATTTGCATGACTGACTCCTCAGCAGCAAGGTTCCTGACACACACAGACGTATGCTTTCACCTCCAGAGTGTTTTTTCCCCAGCTGGGAAATGGCTGGAGGTGTTAGGCCAGCTTGAAGACCAAGATGGAATTACCAAGGACAAACAGAGAACCTCCTCCCCCAGGACTGAGCAGTGGAGCTTGGGAAATAATAACAGTAAAGCTTTTCCTCTGTAGCAAAACAAACCATTTTTGAGAAATAGAATTAATAAAGCCCAGTTTCCAAGGGAATTTTCGCTCTATAGGGGATCACAGATATTTAATGAAGGTTTCATAGCTGCTGTAGGAGCATGACGCAACACATCACATGCGATCAAGGCCCTTTGTGCACAGAGTCCTACTTGGCTTAGATTTAGGACACACTGTGCTCTTCTGCACAAAGGTGCTCTGGGAAGAGGAAGAGCTATCCCAACAGCCTTACATCCCACTGCAAGATCCAGGTGACTTGTCCCAGGCAGAGGGCAACTGTTCCCCCTCAAAATTTCATTTATATGGGAGATAAAAAGGGAGATGCCACCACAATCAGGAGCTTGTTCCAAAGTAATTAGCTACTGATCCTTAGTTCATTTAACTGGCACCCAGCACAGACAAAATCCAGTTCTACAGAATTCCACAGCTGAGCTCTTCTGGCTCTTTCTGAGTGTGGGATTGTCCCAGTCCAATGGCAAGAGGAAATCCTGCCAACACATGGTCAGCCTCGATAAGAAGAAACCGTAGTTGCACTACTCAACAGCTGTTTTCTCCTCACAGCCAGCACAAAGGCTTCCTGGCAAATGTAAGGAAATGGGGATAGCCCTAGTTAGCTGAGAGGGAGGCATGGGAGGCTGGGATCAGCCCTTGGTAGCCTGCCATTGTTACAGCTTGTAATAAGCAGTGCCTGGAGGCCTCAGATGAGATCAGGGTTTGTTTGGAGGCACACATGCCCCGCCCTACAGCAAGGCACAGGACAGACAGGAGCATCTGGGGGGGGAAAGCGTTCCCTGTCCCAGCAGCAGTCCCAGGACCTCTCCTGCAGCATGTTACATTGGTGCTGATCCTCAGTGCCCTTGTTCAGATGTCCGACTTTGCAACACTTAGAGCAATTCTGGGACTTCTCCTCCTTTCTTCAGTGATTATGGAGGAGTCAGCAGGGAAGCTGTGACTGTTCCCATGTGCAGAAGCTCACTGCAGTGGTCAAAGGGCTCCCCTGGGCCTTGGCCAGAGGAAATACAAGTTCAGATAAACCAGAGCTCTGACACACACAGCAGGTTGGTCTGGGGTGCCTCATTTGGCCACATCATTAGGTTTTACCACTTCTGACTCATTAATTGCACGAATTAGCTGCTAAGCCTCACTGAGCTGATGGGCTCTTGCTCCCCAAGACTGCAACTGCATTGCCTGTGCCCAGCACCTCTGCTGGCCCATCAGTCAGTTCATTGGACTCTCTACATCCAAGATAGCTAGCAAATACTCCAACTTCTTACGTCCACAGGCTTCTCAGCACTATCACGGTGGAAAAAACTGGCCTGGCTTGTTGCACTGCTTAGGAAGTGGCTAAGGACTACTATTCCTGGCAGGTGGCTGGATACCACTCGGCCTTGGGCTGGTGAGAGTAGCAAAGGGGAAAAGAAGGGAATGGGCCATGTGGCAAGTGGAGTTTCTGAAGAAACAGGACAGAAAAAACTCTTCATTCTAATGAGGAGGAACTGCTCACCCTTCTTGTTGCACAGGTACCACATAGCGCTCTCCGAACAGATTTGCTCAGAGAAGGCGCCAAGTTCCAAGGACTATCAGCCAAATCTTTCCATCTGGACATAGATAAGTAACAGGAGAGTCATCCAGGAGACGCCTTCAGATCCAGTGTGCCACCTGCTTGCCCTTTAACATGTTGCTGGCCACCCACAGAAGATCTGGTTGAAAGCAAATAAATCTCAACCCTCAACCCAGGCAGAAAGGGAGGACAAAGAGGCAGCAAGATTGACAGAAGAATAAAAAAAAAAAAAAGAAGCCCAAAGACCAAACAACCACTGGAAACAAAAACAGAAGTCAGCATAGGAAAGAAAAAGTGAAAAAGAACAAATTTAAAAAAAAAGAAAAAGTCAGTTAAAAGAAACACAGCTATGCCTTAAAAAGAAACTTGGGATAATATCAAACAGAGGTAGAAATGGGAGAAAGGGGGGAGATCAGCCCTGGTCCTGAGTTTGTTAAGCCCAGCTAAAGGTTACTTCACCAAACTTATTTGAACTCGGGTGTAATTAAATCAGATGCAAATGCTGGTGGTAGTTTCCAAGGCAGCTATGAACTAAAGCACCAGCCTGCAGGCAAAGAGGGGTGTTGGAAGCAGCCAAAAATAAGGGTGCTGGGATCCCAAAAGACAAATAGCTAGACTTGAGCACAAAGGATGCTATAACCCAAAACAAAAGGCCAGGCAACTGACAGCATTAGAGGGTGCTCCTGGTACAGGCACAGTTCTAGAGCATGTCTTCAAATCACAACCTTCAGGCATGACCTTCAAACTGCTCTCCCTGCAGCCCCCACAGTTGCTATGCCGGGGGAGGGGGGCACCAAATGGCAGCATATGACAGGCAACATAGCCAACTCCTTCTTGCTCCAGCAAAAATCAAGAAACTCAGGTCTGGTGGAATGATTAAGGTAGACGAAGGAGAATTAAAAACACACTGTCATTCAAAAGCAGCTTTCATAAAATCTCCAATGCACATTTTGTAAGCCAACTACCCCCAGATTAAAGGTCCTTGCAGCTGGGTGAGCTACTGCTGAAGCCCAAGTCTAGAGGCAGCAGTGCCCTACAAGATGCCAGGCTGGGTTGCTGGAGTGCATCACGGCAGCCAAATCACTGAGATCTGGAGAAAATACTGCAAGACCGCCTAAAATGCCCAGCTGAGAAAGACTTCTGGAAATACTGTGAGAACTGTTACACAGCTGGAGTCCTGTGCAGACAGAATTAGTTTGCTGTTGGGCTTTCTTGGACTGCATCACGATTTTGAGTTGTTGCAAGTCCTCAGCAAAAGGCAGCTCTGCAGAAACCCTGTTCTGAGCAGTGCTCCAAGGGACTGAGGAAACCCAAGCAAAGGAGCTGTTTAGGGAAGATCACCAAAACCAAAACCAAACGCCCAAAGCACAAAAGAAAAAAAAAAACATCTCTATATCATCACAGAAACCTTAGTCAGGTGCAAATTGCTGCACAAAGTTTCAGTTCCCCCCCGTACCGGCAGGGACTCACCTAGTCGCAGCAGGATGGTGGACACCTCGGCCAGCTTACCCCCAGGCACCGGGACGTTGTACTCGGGTTTGCTCCAGCTGACACCCGCCCGAATCAGCCTCGAGTTTATGTAGTCTCTGCAGAGAGCCTTGGCTTGGGATACAAGCTCCTTGTCCGTGGGAGACCTGTCAAAAACCTCCATCACTTCTGCAGCAAAGACTGAGGAACGGCGTAGCACTTCCATCCTCAACTGCTGAACCCACACCTCTGCATGCATCGGCTGGAGGGCTGAGCCAATGCCTTTGATGAGCAGTCCTCTGGTCTGGTAGTTTGTCACAACTCCCAGCAGCTCTTCTCCACAGGCCAGTTTTTCATTTTACCTGGTGAATAGAAGCATCTGTAAGTCCTCTAGCATCGCAAAGATGTAACTCGGAAGCCCAAGAATATAGCTACACTAAAGTCAGTAGTATCACATCTGTCTCAGTCCATCTTACAGACAAAGGGCAAAGTCTTGAGTCTTTAAGCCACTCTGACCTCCCTTCTAGAATCCCGGCAGCATGGTCGGGGCTGCAGTTTTGAACTCTCAAGGTGTTTCCTCTTTTCCAGTTCAGATCTGGCAGTTCTAGAATTACCCGTCAAAGAGACTACATGGTCAGAGCATGGAAACAATTCATACAATCTGTAGACAATCTCAGCTTGTTTCAATTAGACTGGGGAAAAAAAAAAAAAGAATCCCAAATACCGGCTACAGTTACCTCAACCAGATGTCAACAGACATTTCCAGCTCAGTAGGTCATGGATCTTTCTGAAGAAATGGCACTATTGCAAAAACAGGGGTATGGGAGCATTTGAAATGTTTCAATAGAGACAGTTCACCACATTCTCAGTTTAAGGTTTTGGTTCTGCCACTCTTTTCCCCCAGAGCAACGTGAATACTACTTCTTGAAAACCCCTTGGAGAGCAGAGAGAGCAAAGCAGAAAAGCAGATTTTTACAAAGCTTTAAAAAGAGCGACTTCAAAATTTCTTCAGAGGCACCTCAATTCATCTGAGTTTTTAACCCAGTGCTGCTTTTGAAGTCAGAGTCAGACCAGTCTTTATTCAGATGCTAGTAAATGCATTTTTCAGTCTGCAGTTTCAGACACCTACTTACAATGACGATTTTCAAACAAAATAAAGCCAGTTATTTCTGTTTATCCCAAGGAAAAATATATTTACCTCTCATGTTGCACTTTTTCCCCCTCAGTGATTTCTTTTTGGGTTTGGTTTCATGTTTCTTTAGAAGATCTGCATCACTGAATACCTGGTTTAGGATTCATAGGTTACTGTCACACTCCTCTGGAGAGCACTAGCCTCCTCTGCTGTGCTCTCCGCAGGGCTCACGCCAGTGCCTCCTTCCCCATCTGTGTCATCCCTGCATCCTGGCTGCACTCCACTGGGATCCTTGGGGCTTGCTCTCCTGCTTTTAAGGGACCCAGGCACAGAGGAAAGCTTCTGGCTTTAGCCTTGTAAGGAAGATGAAATAACCGGGAGGTGGGGTTGCTACAGCCAGAGAGCGACGTTTTCTCCTCCCCTTTCTTCTCTCTTAAGGAGGTTCTTCGTTTTTCTTTGTTGGGCTTTGTTCAAGGACTCGGCTTTGGGGTGAGAGTGAGAGCGTAATTTCTGGACCAGGTTACCCCATGTAACAGACAGTGATGAATGCACTGCTGAAACGGGAACAGCTCCTGCTGAATTCCCACAGCAGCTTTTGCAGAGCTGATGTTGGCCAGTCATTTTTGTATGGTAGCCGAGTGGGGGAACCACACATCGTCATACTTCAACCGTGGGTTAGTCCTACCAATTCAGTCCCCTCCATCGTTTTGGACTTTGTCCCTGCCTGTGGCAGGGGGTTGGAACTAGATAATCTGTAACGTCCCGTCACACCCAAACCATTCTGTGATTCTATGATGATTTTATGATTAACAACAGAGCCATAGCTTGGGGCTAAGGCAAGTGGTGTTTGCATTCCCCCAAGCTACGAGTAGTCTTGTTAAAAAAAAAATTCAATGCGTTTGCTGACAGGAAACAGTTTTTCCAAAATGAGGCATTTTGCAGGAACATGTCCATTTTATCTCAGTGTGTTAAGAAAACTAACATATAAAGTTGAAGGAAAACATTTCAGCTGGTTCCAACATATTTATCACTTAATTTCAACATCAACTTCTTGTTGCAACATTATGGTATTTATGCCACAATGCTCAACTTTCTTACATGTGCATGTGTGATACCATTTCATCTCAATAAACCACATACAAATGTTGGCTTTTCATGTTATGATTTGAAAGAAAACAAGTTTTAGTAATAGAAGTTTCCTGCAGCCAAGAAATTCTACCAGCCCAAACACAAATTCTCCCCAACAAATAACAATGTGTAGATTAACAACCAGGTATGTGGCATGTTCAAAACACAGAAGTGAGAAGAAACTGTTGTGATCTTGTTGCCTTCAAGAAAAGACAGAGGCAAGTACACCTCTGCAAGGTGTTGATCACAAAAATACCTCGAGCATAACCTGCACCACTGCTGGCCTCAAAATTGAGGGATAAAAAGGAACAAAAGAACTGCATGAAAAAGCCTTATTATGTGACGTATCAAACACTCTGGCCAGCATCCAACACACAACTCACGCACAGATTAACACAGAGCATGTTGGCTGCCATTAACTGGATTGCTGGAGACTGCTTTGCTGTGTTGGAAGAGGGCTGAGGTACCTGATACTCTGCAGCAATGGATCTTCTTTCTGAGCTGGCTTTTTCTGGGAAAGGAGCCGGGTTAAGGAGAGGTGCATGTATGCAGCAGTAGCCAGCTGGGACCTCAGCTCAGCTCGATGTGATAATGGTAAGGTGACAACAGTGACTGTGCATGTCCAGCATCAGATGTGTTTGCTCAAAGATTCTCTCAGAAATCTGCACACATCCAGCAGCCTTCCTGAAATTTAAATATAGACAGAGACCCATCCCATAGAAGCTGAAACCAAGACCCCAGAGATCCTGTGCTACTGCCCACCCCTAACCCAGCCCTTCCCTGCAGAGTGGGCCTGATATTCTCTTGGAAAATCATATTTTCGCCTTTGCAACCCTGATGGCTGAAAAAAATCAGTAAAAATTATGTCTTAACTTCCTGTGGCAGCTGACAGCTTGAAACAGGAGCCCTATCTAAACTGTCCCTATTCAGCAGGGCTCTGAAACAAAGATGAGTGCTTAAATATCAGTATTGCTTAACTAATGATAACATTTCCCAGAATTCTGGCAAATATGCGAGTGCCACAGTGCCTCCCAGCTCCCTGCCAGTGCCAATCTCATCCCACGTGTTCCCTGCCCAACTGTCACAGCATGCAGCACCCCCTCAACTTCCACTCTGCTGCAAAGACACAAAAACTAGAAGCATGAGGGCTGTGTATAATAAACCAAACTTTGTATTATGAAAAAAACCCCAACCAACAGTTCATGGTATTCCACCTGTGTTATTTACACACTAAAAATACAGCCTCACACTGAAAGATGCCTCTGTAAGTAAAAATAGGTGAAACTACAGCATACAATGCTCAGCTGACTGCAAAAGGACGGGGCGTTACAATCCAAGGAGCTGTCAGTGTAATTGGAGCCCTGTGGCAAAGAAGTGGCAGGAAACAGTGCAAAAGCAGCTTATATCACCCCAACCCACTGTTCCCAGTGTAGCTATTACTGGCATGACAGTGTTCCGGCTGGAACGACAGGCTTCATACCACAGCTCTTGCCTTTCTCAGGTGGGGTGACCAAAACAACTTGGAGCACTCCTTTAATAAAACCAGGGGACCACAGAGATATGACTACATTTTATAAGCATGTCAAGTGGGAACAAACCCTGAGGAAGCCACATCAGCGAGAACACAGCAATAGTCTAAATGTGGACAGCTTCTGCTCAATATTAAATAGTTTAACCACAAAAGAAGGCAGTCTCTGGAAAGGCTTTTTAGCAGTCACAGTGGAAGCAAAATAACTGTTGCATTGTGAGCACACTGAGTTTATGAAAGGGTCTGCATGATATGAGTGCCCACAAGAGTACAAGAATAGCTCCAAGGGCCCTAGGAGGTCATTCAGCCTTGCGTTCCCACAGCCTGGTTCCTATCGGAGGTATTGTTCTGTCGCACTCTGCAGTGCCTATCCCAGCCACTTCACACAGCCTACAATTCCAGTGGAAACTACACACTGTAACACAGAGATCCCATGTTATAAACACCTGCAGAGCAAGGACTTTGAGAAGCAGAGGGGTGCCAAAGACACACAGTTGATCTCCAGAGAGCCAGGGAACCAACCCCGCTAGCCTCTACCTTCTACAAGAGGTTTCCCTTCAGAGACAAGATGCTCTGGCAAAACCCCGGCACTGCAGGCGGACCAATGCCTTCCACCAAACCATCCCTAAACCACCTTCTGCATTATTTCATCCAGTTTAACATACAGTCTTACCCCCACTGACTCTTACTGTCTGATTTTTGCAGCAATACTTTGAGTCTGTGTTTGTGAAGTTATCACTTACCACTGAGAAAACATGTGCAGTTGTCAGGCTTTGGGCTACAAAGCTGTACAGAGAGGTTGGAAAAAACACTTCTTTTCACATAGAAATATTTTGCCAGCTGCAACAGGAAAACAATACATGGAAGTAGCAGCTTAATGGGACCTAACCAAAACACTGAGGCTTTTTGAACATTTTTCTTGTTTCTGAAGGCCTTGACTCAAAGCCACCTCACAACCAAGCAGTGAGTTGTATCAGTGGCTTGATGGGAGCACCTTGGAGCACCTTTCTTGGAGCAGGATTTTGCAGTGCAAAGTGTCACATGCCAGACCAAAGAGGCTGTGTCACAGTGAATTTATCTTCCACAGCCATTAGACAATTCTCCTTCACGAGGATACAGGTCTAGTGACTTATACACATGAAGTTTATTGACCAATCCATTACTTTGGTTTCTGATGTAGATTTGCACTGATACCCAGTATTTTCTTCTCTTAACCCACTGCCATGCCCACTGTCACTGTAGACACAACTTCTTTGTCATCCATATGTTTTGACAAAGGCAGAACAGAGATATGGTGTACTCCAGAACTGATGCACAAACACAGTGAAGGGGAAACTATAGCAGGAATTTAGCATATGAGAATGTTAGCATAGGAGTTGAATTATAGAACCTGATTCCTGAATCTTGTTCTGGAAATGTTGCCAAAGAAGAGTTTAACCAATTATTATTACACAGGCAGCACTGAAGGACAGCAGCTTCTAGCTACATCTAGGACTTTGATGATGCTGACTCATCTGCTTAAGAACCTAACAGATATAACTGTTTTGTTTGTCTCCTATCTTCTAATTTGTTTCCAAATGGAACATTTTACTGAATGGATCATCTCATAAGCCAATAAGGCAGCAGAGACAAAGAAATGAGAAGTTTTAAGTTATTCAATTGGTGTAGCTTTGTTTTGAAACATAAATAAAATATTTACCACCAAAATTTCTCTTTTGGTAGGAAGAAGAGGTCTAATGAGGTCACTGTCCCCAAGAGAGCAGAATTCTCTTCCTTTTCAAGCTCTAACCAATAAAGGCAGAGAGTAAGTTTCTGTCTCCTTCTAAGAATTGACCACCCACAAGGTTTGGGAATCAGTTCGCACTCACACATGGGATACATGCACATGCAAAGGTAAAGACAGGAAGATGCCTCTGCCTGCAATGATCCCGAAATCTCAAGAGCCTGAAGTGGGTGCAGACAATTCTGCACTGATTCAGCAGCATTCATGAGCTCTGACACTTTTCTATGGCTGTGAGACACGTGCTGGCAACGCAGACTTGTCCTACACAGGCAAAGGGATTGCTGGATCTGATAACCACAGGGCAGGACTCTATGCTGCACACATCTTCATGCCCTAAACCTGCTCCAAGAGATTTAGACTCAAATTTTGCATATCCAGAATGTCATCCTACTTGTAATTTCACCCTTGGTGACTTTTGGAAAACCTCTCCAGGATCTTCAGTCTTAACCTCTGTGGCTGGGCAGGGAAGCAGCTATGCTCTTAAAATAACTGTCTTTTCAAGGTCTCAAACAAGGAAGGGAGGCTGATGCCTCTAGTCTGCACAGATCAATTTTGCAGTGCATGATTTCTTCATACACAGTATTATACCATAGAGCACCTCCATTAGAATGGATTAGTTTAGCTGTTCCAACCTGACTGCCAGCAAAACATTTCTACATACTTAATACACCTCTAGACTTTATACAACTCCACGCTGAGAAAAGTTTTCTTCAAGGTTGCATTGGTAAACAAGGTTTACCCCTCTAACTCGGTGGAGCAGTATAGAGCTGTTTTTGTCAGCAGCAGGGTCAGCTACAGCAACCTTTGTGTCCAGCTGCTCATGCTCATTCCCAAATTGTCCTTCTCAATTGCACCACTATAATTTAGTCGTTGCTGGCGCTGTGGGCCGGTTCAGGGAGCTGACTGGTTATTTTTCATCCGGATGTGATGAACCTTCCATTCAAAGCACATCTGCAGAGATGTATTAGTACAAGCAAGGTAGCTACAAGCAGAAGGCAAGAAATTCAGCTTTGCCATCGAGACAAATGCACATGAAACTATAGCACTAGTGTTGGTTGTCCACATAAAAATGCAGCTGGAGGTTCTTCCTGCAGAAGACAGACAAATGCTGAGAGAAGGTAATGAACAAGTCCTCCTGTGAGAGCAATGATTGCTCAGCATGTCTAGGTTTTCGTGCACTTTTAAGACAACAGCTTTCATGGTTCCTAATGGAAAACACTTTAACTAAAAGCAGGGGGGGGATGGAAGGAACAGGAAGAGATGGCAACGTTCTGTTACCTGACACTGAGGTATCCGAATCCTGTACGTACAATAACCATGACAAAAGCAATTCCTTCCTTCTGGCTGAAACATGAGCTTAATCAAGCAGGTGTCCAAAGCAGGGTTGACTTACATTTGTTGACCATGAGTTTCATTATCTCCCTTACTTCAACTGGAAACCTTTGGGCTGGAGCATTTACATGACTGTGAAAGGCAGTTGGGTGCAGTGGCTGCTCTGAGTGTTTGGGATGAGGTGACACACATGCCCACCCATGCTCAGGCAAGAAGGAAAAGCCCACCATCGTTAGTGGTCCCTTTTTAGGCTCTACAGTGCATCCTGGTCATTTTTCTGGGGTCTCAGGGAAGAACTCCTACAGGTCTTGGACCATCAGTTCAGCAAGAGCCAGTAAGCTCTTGGTGTTCTGTTTCTTGCCCAGCTTGCACATCTCCAGTGCTTCACTTTGCGCTGGCATGACAACAGCAAACATCTGGCCGATGTTAAAAAAATATTGCCAAAGACACTCAGGGTGGATCCACTTCAGTCAAAGTGATTCAAGTCAATTTTAATCATATTTAAGAATCAGCGAGCAGCAAATCCTGTTTTGATGTCACTGATTTTAATCTGAGTTTATATTTATTTCTAAGAGAGGGTGAGTCTCAGACTCACTTGTTTATTTGTATCTAAACACAGCCCATTGGTATGTTTCTCTCTCAGCAAAAAACGAGAAAAGTGATGTGTATTTAAGCAATTCTACAGCTCATACCATTAAGAAATCTGAATGTGTCCAGGGTGTTTTCTACTTAGGCTATTTCAACTTCATCTTGCTACCGTATGCCCCTTTGAACATCCATACAAATGCAATTGAATGAAAATAGAAATAAAATTATGTTTTCAAGTGCTAAATTAATCTATCAAACGTGACATTGAAAAGGTCTCTAGAATGCAGAAAAGGACCTGAGACAAAAAGAAACACAACCCAGAACTGTTCTTATTCAGGTACTGAACTGAGTCAGCTGTTGAAATGAATAAGCAGCTGGAGACCAAAAGCCTTCTCTGGGGACAAAATCAAGACTTCTGAGATGTTGCAAGCTCAGAGAACTCTTTCTTATTGAATTAGTTCAGTTTGTCATTTGATTATGAGGAGCCAGAGAGGCAAGGGGGAAAAAAAATCTACTAGATATTGGGCAAGATTAATTACTTTTCACAAAAAGCCTGAAGAACCACTCAACATAAGCAATGCTGGCTGCTATTTTACAATACTCAAATATTTGCCATGCTTTCCATCACTTCAGACTTTCAACAGATGCTCACGGCTCTAATATTTTTGTTTTACAGCAAAGAAAGGGCTTAAATTGGACCTGATCATCTTAGGTTTTTTCCAACCTAAATGATTCTATGAGAAATATTTACTGACGTACATGAATAAACTCTTAAGTGAAAACTTGAGCTAAAAGGTCCTTTAACATTAGAGAAATTTCACCTGGGCAAGGTGCACATGAACTGGCAATGAGTGCAATGTCCCACAGGTGATTTGGAGGAGAAACCACCAATACTCTAGCCAGGTTAAATCTGAAGTCTCTGAGCAGCAAGGAGGAGGTTAATAAGCGAAACTAGAATTAGAGGAAATGTTTCCAAGGAATGAAGTAGAAGTGCATAAAACTACAGTTCTGGGGAGAAGAGGTGTCTCGTTCCAGTGACCAATTGTCAGCTGAAGTGTGGAGTTACTTCAATAATTTCAAGTGAAGTGTTAGTGGTTTAAGGGAGGGAGTCAGTGGTGTTCAGCATCATTGCATGTGGCAAAGACAGTGAGAAATAACGCGCAGTCAGCTCCCACATTTAAGAACTGCTGCACTGGAGAGGAGCAAGCAATGAGGGAAACACTCCCAGGTAGCTTTCCATTGCTACCCAGACACTGTGAGCAGCTAAGCACATCTCCTTCTCTGTGAGGAAGACAGGCAGCCGCTGAGCTGTCTTGTATGCTTCCTGCCAAACATCTGCTGTTTAAGCACAGCAGTGCCCCTCTAGTAGAAGCCTCAAAGCAAGGTAGATGTACAGCATGAGTCATTTAATCGATGTTCTTGATATAAAAGGAGCAGATGCTGCTAACTGTGAGTTATCAGCAAAATCAGCAAAATTCAAACAGACCTGCACAGGATCTGTGTCTCTCACCAACTCCCAAAGTATATTTTCACTTCAGGTCTGATTTCTCATTTCCTGGAAATTACAGACCAGTTTCTCCGGACAGAAGCCAAAGCAGCATAAAATGTCTTGCTGGCACTAACATACACACAGCATTTTGTTAGGAGGAATATAATCTTTGTGACTTCAGTTCTAGAAGTAGCCGTGAGATCATCAGTCTCACACTGCAGTGGCCTGCAGCAGTTTACATAAATTATGATTGAACCTTGCAGAAACTCATGGGATAGAGCTGTTAATGGTGGCTTTGGCCCACACAGCAGAGGCCAAGGAAGTGTTCATCAAGTTGATGAACAAGTGGTCATCAAGCTGATGATCGAGATGCTGGCACTAAGTCCCTCAGCACAAAGAGGCCTAAAAGAGCACGTAACTTTGCACATTCTTGCTTTACAAGAGGACAGAAAACAAGCTTTTCAGAATCCTAATTCACTCAACTATTCATTCAACCAGGTAGCTCTACATGTTCCTGTCTAGAAATGTTTCTGGACAAATCTAGTTGAAGATGTCCCTGCTTTTTCAGGGGGTTTGGACTAGATGACCTTTAAAAGGCCCCTTCCAACTGAAACTATTCTGTGAAATAAAAGAGGATTCATTCATTTACATGAACTGCTAGTTTTCCCTTCCACAAGGTGTCTTGGGAGTTCATGGGAGCATGGCAGTTCTTTCCTCTGAAGTACATGCATGTGAATAATTGGTTTTATTTAGTATTATATTTTAGTTTAATGGCTTGAAAAACGCATATTGATAAGAAAATAATGCTGTCAGCAAGGGGAATGTCAGCTGTCAAGCCCTCTAACCTCCCCTCCCGTCTAAAACCACTAGGGTTTTGTCCGTAAGACCTCCCATGCTGAACTCAGACGCAGGGATCAGCACTACAATGGCTTTACTCCACTGTGGTTCTCCACACACAGTTGAAACCATGAGTTTCCTTTCCAAGGGGTCTCCAAATGGCTTGCACATGCTGAAACTGTCCTCACGAAGCAGCAGTTCAGGCAGTACAAGTTCAGAAAGTGCCGTGGAATTTTCACAGAGGACAGCTGCAACACAGAGGGGTCAGAAGCACCTCAGATGACTGAGTTAGGTGATCATTTTGAATTGCAGAGACCTTTCTATACGCAAGTGTGACCACACTGTGGTTTTACCAGAATTATAGCTGAGTACTTCTGTTCCTAATTTGGACATGGGTGAGAAAGTAGGTGTTTGGCCAATCTGCACGTACAATAAGCAGGAAGTCAAAGCAAGCTTATTTTTCTCCAGCAGTTCCAGATAGTACTATCTTTCTCCTTATTTTCCTGGGTGGGTAACTCAGAGGGCATTCAACCACATTTAGCAGCTCCAGTTTAAAAGCAGGAAGGCAACTGAAGCACAGTGCCATGCTATAAGTTTCAGCAGAGTGTTTTTTTCTCTGTTTCAAGGAGCATCTACACTAATTTTTATAGGTATTCAGTGGTTCCAGACAGGAGTTATCCCTGAAGTACTCAGTAAGTATCAGGTCCATCCCCCAGATGGGTGCCAGCACCTTTATGGCGAGATCTACCCACTCGCCTTCATACAGCTTCCACAAGAGACTAGCAGGAAAGCAACAATCTCGCCAGGAATTACATTAGCCACATCCATTCCTGCCTCAGCACAGCACAGCACAGAGGCCTGCGAGAACCTAGGATTCAGCCTCATCCTCTTGAACTGTCTTCTACCATTACCAGAAACCCCGCTTGGAAGAACAAGCACTCCATGCTCTTGGCTTGGAAGAACGCTAGTTTAATTTAGGGATTAGTCACTGTGGGAAGCAAAGGGATGCTGAGCCAACAGGAGCATCAGCTGCCCTCTGAGCTTTACAGCTGCAAGCGTCACACTCTTGCTTATGCCACTCTGCCAGCAAGATGGGGAGATAAAGGCTCTTTGCTCAACACTCGAGACAGCCTTAAGAGCCACAATATCAGCAGAAAGCAAGCCCTGTGCAGCCAGTATTGCAAGATTTGTAGTGATACAATCTGAAAGCAGGAAGGAGACTGCTGTAGCTTTAACAGTGTGCTGCAGTCCCCCTACAAGCAGGGATCTCCTAAAGAGCCATCATCAAAGCAAGTGGATTTCCACAGTACCACCTCAGCCTGATCTATCTTGGTGTTATTAGCACCAGGCTCTAACAACCTGAGCTGATATCTTGTAAGGTAGGGATTCCTCTTTGAATTACCTCTGGCTTTCCTAGAATGAGCACAGTTTAAGGCCTGGAGCACAACATTACTGCCAAAATAAAGCAATCACTTTACGCTTATTAGTAGCTGTGATGCCCCCAAATAGAGCAGAACCAATAAACCCTAGACCTATGCCTTACACAAAAGAGAGGTGCAATTCAGATTCAAAGTGATCTCTGCTCCTCATTTCCTTTGCTAAATTCAGGTAAGATACAGCTGCACTTCAAAACCTTCACCAAAATGAAAGGTGAGTGGGAAGAACTTCCCAATTTAAAACCTTCAACGTAGCTTGCAAGTTCAGGCAGAGACTGTTTAGGCATGACCTTGAGTAGCACCTAGTATACAGAAGCTCAGGGGACCAAGTCCAGACACAAACTATAAACCACAGCAAAGAGTAAAACCACTCATGAGTCCAGCTCTTGCTTCTCTCTATGAAACTGCATTCTTTCCTATGGCTGGAAAGCTCCATTTTGCACTGGGCAAAGCCATATACCTTGGGAACATGACAAATTCTAAAGGATCCTCTTGTCAGAAAGATAACTTGCCTTTT
The DNA here is from genome assembly GCA_013396775.1 of Cephalopterus ornatus. Taxonomy (NCBI): domain Eukaryota; kingdom Metazoa; phylum Chordata; class Aves; order Passeriformes; family Cotingidae; genus Cephalopterus; species Cephalopterus ornatus. The sequence continues at coordinate 40,858 of VZRE01007039.1, read as the reverse complement.
GTTCTTACAGTGTTACCGCTTAACTGCATAATGCAGCAATAGTGCTCTTCCACACCACTGCTCTCCAGAAAAACAATACAGAAAATCACTCCAGTCTCTCAGTATCCGAATGGAGCTAGAAATAGCTCCTCTCCAAACAAGCATCACAGCACCAAGAGAGTTGTTCTGTTGCACATTTTACAGGAGGATCTGACCCCATCTATCCTGCTAAGTGACTCTACCTTCAGGAAGAGCACTTAACACCCAGCTCTCAGGCTAACTGCTCTGCTCCACAGCTCTGTTTAGGCTAGAAAAGTACTACTACTTGTCAGGGCTCTCCAGGCTCAAGGTGCCTAAGCTGCTGCTGCAAATAATCATAGAATCATGGAATAGTTTGGGTTGGAAGGGACCTTAAAGGTCATCCCATTCCAACCCTCACCATGTCACACAGTGACTCCAAAGCTAAGGTGCCAGACCTAACACCACCCAGCCACCACGTACCCACTCGCTCGGCAGCTGTATCCATCTGTGTGCACAGTCATTATCACTCCTCTCTCCACTGGTTTACCCTCACCATGCCTGAATTCCTAATGTGGTACCCAGGGCAGCCAGAAGAAATGGAACCAGGATTGGCCTTGCTCATGCAGCAGGAAACCTCAGAGTTCCAGGGCAGATCCAGGCACCAGCCACCACCCGCCCTGCACCCCAGCCAGCTGCTCCCTCCTTTGGGAGCGAGATGCCTGCTTGAAGGCTGAGTGAACAGCTTTGCGTGCCTGGCTGCTTCATGCACCAGCACGAAGGGCTGCATGATCCACGCAGGAAAGGGATGAGCAGCAACCGAGCAGCGCGGGGCTGGCAGCACTGACACTGCTGTGCGCTGCAGGGAGCCGGGGCTGCAAGGCGCTGTTGCCACCTGCTGGCACCAGCACAGAGCAAACCAGGTTGGCTTCCAAAAAGTCTTACCTGTCCCAGAGCCATCAGTGGTCCCCGACAGCACGGTCAAGCATGGCGAGGGCGCTGCAAGGGCTCTCCAGACCCGCTGCACGCATGGGAGGGGGGAACAGAGTGGAGAGCACTGAGATGCTGCAGGCTGAGCAACCTCAGGACTCAGAGAAAGCGCCAGGCTCGTGTCCTTGTCTCAAACACAGTCCAGCTGCCCCATACCCCAAGGGACTGCATGATATCTCACAGCAGACCACACTGCTCTGCCCAGCTCTCCCAGGGATGCTTGCACAGCCTCTCTGACAGCAGTGTCATGACGAGTTTCTCGAGAGGGAAAGAACGACGTAAATCCAGGTGTTTTGAATAATTCATACAGAAAAATCTATCAGTGTTTGAACCAACCACAAGCAGATGGTTCCTTGGCAGATTTCACAATCCAGAGCAGAGTACGTAGAGCAGTAGCTCTTGAGGTTCCTTCCTCATGGTTTGTCTTGGCCAAAAATAGTTAGCACAGGCCTGCAGCAAGACTGGACACTGTCTACTCACCAGTGTTCTTTGCTTTTATCAGTACAGGGGGCTCCAGGCTGACCTTCCTTAGGAGTGTGTCCAAGGGAGGGCAATGAAGCTGGGGAAGGATCTGGAGCTCAAGTCTGATGAGGAGCGGCTGAGGAAGCTGGTGGTGATCTTCTTACTCCCTGCAACTCCCTGACAGGAGGTAGGAGCCAGGGGGAGGTTGTCTCTTCTCCCAAGGAGCAAGTGAGAGGATGAGAGGAAACAGCCTCAAGTTGTGCCAGAGCAGATTTAGATTGGATGTCACAAAAAATTTCTTCCCCAAAAGGGTGGTCAGGCACCGGCACAGGCTGTCCAGGGAAGTGGTGGGATACCTGGAGGGATTTAAAAGCTATGTGCGTGTGGCACCTGGGGACATAGGTTAGTGCTGGGGGAATGGCTGGACTCAAAGATCTTAGAGGGTTTTTCCAACCTATAGGATTCTATGAGTCCACATCTTACCACACATTTTCACACCGACCCCCACTCCTTTCTGTCTGACCCAAGCCACCTATAGGTGGGGAAACGGTGTTTATGCCACACTGTCAGCAGAAAACATCACTTTTCAGAAATAAACATCAGCAGAAAACATCACTTTTCAGAACCTTTTTATAGAGAGAATGTTTGGCAATTTTGATACACTCACCCTTGACAAAGTCTCCCATTCTGTGGACAGGAACAGAGCAGGCTCCATGGTTAGGCAAAACTTCCTTGGGAATGGGGACTGCAGCACAGCTTACTTGTAAGCAGCTTTCAGAACTGAGGTGGGGTTTGGGGGCTGGGTGTTGAGCAGAAGACTTGTTTAAATACTATAATTTTTTCATGTCACCAGCTTTTAACCTAGTTTTTGTTTATTCTAGATTTTTTATCCCTCTGCTTTAACAGAAAGAACTAGAAAAGGGCGAAGAGAAAAATTAACAAGCTTATCCTCTTGAAAGCCATACAAGAGAAGAAATAACTTTTAAAAAGTGAGAAGAGACCCCAACAACATACCCCAACAACAGAAGAACCCCCCCACAACAGATGCTTTTGGTTTTTAGCCTGATTTCCCTACAGTATACAGGGCAGCCACTCAGCACACACAGACAGCTTACAGGTGTATGTATTTGACTAGTCCCTACTCATAGCTTTTGACCAATTTTAAACAGCTTGGGGAGTAGGAACCCACAAAGCATGAAGTTCCTAAAATTTTGCGAAGCAAAAGGTAACAACAGGTAAGACCTTACTAATACTGCCATTAAGGCAAATTCTAACCAATAGCATCAGAACTAGCATAGAAGAAAGGCACAGCAGTAAGGCCCAGCTCAGCTCCAAGAGCCACCTGCTCCATCAGCAACAGGAGAATCCCTGTCATGCCCACCTGCTCCAGGAACTTCCAGGGCAATCTTCCATACTGCCCCAACAGATTCAGGAAGAGCTTACAGCCAGAGCCAGAAGACAACACAATCCTGCCCAAGGCTCCCTTTCCAGCAGCCCTGCTTCCCAGGGCCAGGTGAAAGCTGTAACCCTAAACACCCAATGGCAGGCGTTTCATAGGCTTGGGCACTCCAGCGTGTAATTTACTCTCTGCTGCTTTCCTCTACCTGAAATATTTCCTCCCTTGCACTTGCTTAGCTGGCTTTTTCCAAACGTTGATCTCCTGGAGGCAGGGACTGGGTTTCTTTCACTGGAGGCGGAGCTCATCGCGCAATGCACAGGTGGTGAAGCAAAAGTTTCATATATAGATATATATATATTTAACACATATATACAACTTGTAGTACAATTGTTCTGTAGTCACAATTGCTAATGTTTAAATAAATTTAAAAAAATAAAAGGAAAAGAGAGAACTACTCTGTTAGGAATACAGCACTGACTGAAAAACAGGAGAGTAAGGCTTTGGCCCCAGTTGACATATTCTGGGAATCACATGGAGGTGGTGATGGACATGCCACAAACAGCCTCAGGAACATCAGGGACGCCTGGTTCCCCAGGGTCAGCATTTGTTTCTGCATTTTTCTGAGCACATAAATAATCCTCCCCCACAAGTAACCCTTATGAAAGACTTATCCCAAATTAACCTGACAAAACAAGTCAATAGCTGCTTGTGTGTGTATATTCAGACTTCACACATTAATTAATATATGCTTCTTTTTGTGAGACTTCTACCCTTTGGCCTCACGCCAAGAATGAAACTACATGGAAACTAAATTAATGAGTGCTCAGGACAGGAGGTGGAGAGCTGAGCCATTGGGGTGAAATGATTTCAAAGTAACATACAGAGGGCCCTCGGCCCTTCCTGCAGCCAGAAGCATAGCAGAACTCCATTCTCCTTCCTTTTCCCACTTCACAAAAAGCTTTGGTTCCTCTGCCTGTTCATAGACCTCTTAAGCCAAGGTATCATGCTGGAATAGGGATGTTTATGTGACAAGATGATCATATTTTACGTGGCTAGAAGGCTGGTCCTTTAGGTATAAACTCAAAGCTCCAGCAATCCAAGGATCCAACAGTTAAGACTTCTGTGAAAACCTTCCAGAGAGGTACAGTTGATTTAAATACAAAGATATGATCTCATTACAGGGGTATTTGACACCAGTCCTCCAGCTAATTGATGCTTTCACTCAAGTACCTCGAAGTGCTGGATGGTTTGATCAGGGGCAGGGAAAGAGAGGGATGGGAGATGGATGGGGAGGGAATCAGAGGGATGTGGGAAGAAATCAGAGGAACGAATGTGAGGGAGCTGCTGGCTGCTGCCCAGACCCATCCGTCCACACAGCGATAGGTGCCAGGGTTGTTCCTTTTGCTCCAGTCAGCTGTGCTACAGAGCAGCAACAGCTCGCTATCAGAAGCAGCAGCTTGTGACAAAGGCGTTGCGTGCCAGAGCTTTGTCCGCTGCAGGGAAGAAATGCAGGGCCAGTGTTAAAGCTGCCTGGCAACAGAGGCTGGGAAAATTGGTTTGGTTGCTTTAGTTTTTTTTTTTCCCCTTTGAAAACGTGAATCAGTCACTGACATTAAAGCACGTGGAGGAAAACCCAACCCCGCAGAGGCAGCGCCGGGAAAGGGGCCATGAGGGACCTCCCATCCCCTCGCCTCGCCTCTGCCGGTCCCTCACGGCCCGGTGCGCTCGGCCGGCTCCGCCGGGGACCGGCGCCCCGCGGAGGGGTGGGGAGCACCGGCAGCCCCGGAGGGCGCCCGGCCCCGCGCCCTTACGGGGGGCAGCGGGCAGGAGAGCTGCTGAGGGGGAGCCTGCCCGGTATCTCCCGTCGGGCTCCCGGACGCAGCCCCCTGAGAGCCGGCGAGGCGGGGCCGGGAGGACAAAGGCGGCTCCTCCCGCCGGCGGGCACGGCGGTCCCGGGCCCGCCCCACCGCGGG
>VZRE01007039.1:0-35590 GCA_013396775.1 Cephalopterus ornatus | reverse complement strand
GGGCCGGGCTGGGGGCGGCTCAGGCGTTGCCAGCGCCGGGGGGAGGGTTCGCCGGGGAGTTCTGCTGGGGACAGAACCGGACAAGCGCCGGTGGGGGAGCAGCCGGGGATGGGGCGGGTTTGGGGTTCCCTGAGCGGGAAGAGGTGCGCTGGGGAGCTGAGCTGTGCCAGCGAGTGTACTGGGGAGAGCGGGAGCAGAGGGGTACCCTCAGCGGAAGGATCGATGGGGAGCAGCAGCAGGAAAGGGGAGTCTGGGGACGATGCTGTGGGTTGTGGTGGGGAAGGTGCTGGGGATGATGCTGGGAGTGGTGATGAGGGGATAGAGCTATGGGGAGTCGTACTGGGGAGCATGCCGAGGGTGGGGAAAATGGTGCCTGAGACTTGGTCAGTGTATGTCGTTTCAGTGAGGCCTCTTGACACAGCTGGAAGGCATTTCTGTAAAGAATTGAGGAATGGGGTTTGTGAGAAGGGGCTGGCATACTTAGGATGGGCTGGCAGGTTCAAAGAGAACTGCAAATCAAGGAGAGAAAAGAGATGCAGGTAACTCTTCAGGGGAATGAGGCAGGCTCTGAGAACCTCACATGAGAGCTGTGGTGTTCTTGCTTGTCGCAGTTAACCAGTGGATGAGAAATCATCGCTTTCCCACTGTGCTGCAACATCCCAACCCTCCCTGATTTTGCAGAAGCGAATGTCTGACCATCCTGTAGGCATGGCTCACCTGAGAGAGTTTGCCAGCCAGGTAAGTGATGATTAAAAATTCGTTTTAAACTCATTTCAAGGGCAAACATAACAGTGGTTGCTCTTGATATGAGAGTTCCAAACGAATCACCAGAAAATCACTTTTTGCCACTCTTTATCTCTCTTGCACGTGTCTCAGCTTACTCCTGTTAGCTCATTTAGTGAGACTTGTGTCTCGCTCCATGCTGGTGTTGACTGATAGTGTTGTGTTGCCAGACACAGGTAGTTCTTCACACACTATGGGGCCTTCCTCTGAGATGAAATTTGCTTTTCTTAGGGTGACAGGAGTCACTGGGAGGCAGTCTGAGTATTTTTGGGAGCGGAAGTCTGGAAATGGGAACAGAAAAACTGTGTGTACCGGCTCTGCCAGAGGTACCTTCCTAAAGTGTTCATGGCATTAGTCTCAGAAAAACAGTGCTTGTGACCTCACTGCATAAGAGGCAGTGATATTTGATACTGAGGAGTAACTCTTCCGAGAGATCTCAGCCTCCCTGGATGCAGTTAAATGCTGCTGTTGTGATGGCATTTTCCTACAGAGGAATGTGCAAGGATGATGTCATGACTTGGGACTAAAAGCTAAACCACATTAGTAGTATTGGCTTGCATCTTCTTCCCTCTGAATCGAGTTGTGGGGTGTGTTTGATTATTGGCAGATGTCAGTACCAAGTGTAGGTCTTCTTAAGCCATGATTTGTGAGAATTTCAGGCATTTTTTCTGTTCTCCTCCTAGGTGTAGAATTACTAAAAGCTTTAGTGGTTTGAGATGACGCCTTCTCTAAACCTTTTCTGATTTAAAATTGATTTGCAATGCATCTTACTTCACATGCTGTTTTTCACATCCAGTGTTTCCCTAAAGTGTGTGTGGAATTAAATGCAAATATAGTGCCTGAGTGAGTCACTGTACAGGGAGAGAAAGGGAAGGATACTCTCTGGTTAGGGCTGAGAATTGAGTTCTGTAGCTACAGGAGAGGTTGCTCTGAAGTTTTTTTATCAGAGTTCCAGTGGTCTCAGCTCTGAATTTATTATGGAAATGTAAGGCATTCCTAGATCCTGTCACCCCATGCCTCTTTGGTCTTGGAACAGGAAACCAGTCTGTGTTGTCCATTCCTCCGGTCTTTTCAGGAATCCTTGGTGCAACCTTGAAATCTGTGTAACCGAGGCTTGCTGGGAGGGCAGCAGGAACTGGCCCGAAGTTCTGTTCACCAGGATTTAGGGAACAGTGGGAAGTACTGTGAAAATCGAGAGACTAAGACTTGGATTGGGATGTCAGAGGCTTGACTTGTCTGATTCCCAGTTCTGGTGCTGATGGGCTGGGTTACCTTAGGCTGATCCATGGGTTGTTCTGCGTCTGTGCCTCCATTTCACAGGCTCAGGAGGCTGTTTCTCTCTTTCCTTGACTCTCCTTTGCTGTGTACATAAAGCACTGTAGGTCTTCAGGCTTTGTCTGGAGCTCTATCTGCCAGGTGATATATGTGCATTACCCTATGTAAACCTCTGATCTGAGCTCTGTTTCTAGTTTTGTTGTTCCTTATGTGACCTTGAAGAAGCCATTCAGGTTTTTTGGCTAAGTAGTGCTTTACTCCCTGAAGCAAAAGAATACTGCCTGTGAAGCGAGTTGGGAGTCTCAAATTAGCGTGTATCAAAGTGTTGAACACAAACTTCCCTCTTGTCTATAGTCCAGGAATTCAAAACTGCCTCAGGTTTTGACAGTTGCAAAGAGCTGGGCACAGATTTCATATAGAAGGGCAGCTTTCAGATGGTTCCAGATACAAGGCTGGTTTCCTCAAAGAGAACACAATGCCCGCTGCAGACACCTCTGTTGGTGGCCCAGAGGTGAGCGTGCAGCATGCAGTGTGGGTAAATGCTGGGTGGGAGGTTGGGGAGCAGAGGAGGCAATGGGGAAAGATCAGAGGTTTATTAATACCGACTTCCTCCTCCCACTGTGTTTTGGCAGAGGAAAGTTATGTTTGTTTGTTTGGCTGTTTGGAAAGTGCTCTAGTCAGAAATAACACTAAATGCTTCTGTAGTTCTATATAAACCCTTGGAGGTTGCCAAGCTCCCAGTCTGCTTCAGCTCGTAAAGTATTGTGGCCTTGGCAATCTTCTGCTACAGACCTCTCCCGTATAGAACAGTCATTCCAATTCCAACCTGCCACAGACCAAGGAATTCTCATTTCCAAAAGTGTTTAAACACCCCTCAGCGTTTTATGCAGCAGATGCAGGCATGGTTCTTGCTCTCGAATATTTTGAGAATGAGATCCAGCTGGACATAGCCCAGAGAGATCTTCAGCTGGTTCAAGTGGTGTTTGCTTCTGTTCCCAGTACACAGCTTATCTTTCCAGGCAGCAACTTTGAAATGAGGGCAGATACTTACTCTAGGCTTTCTCTAGTCTTCTCTCAAAGACTATGGATATCACGTCTCTGCAGCTGGAGGTGGCAAAGTTGCCAAAACCCATTCTTTCCCCATGAAGCAGCTGGTGTTACTGCCAGGCTTGTCTCATAACACACTGCAGTTCCTAATTCCTGATGGCTGCAGCGAGTTGCTCTGTTTTAAAACATGGCATCATCAGTCAGGATGGCAAACACCCCCACACCTGTCAGGACCTTCTTTCCTGTGCTGTGAGATTAGATCCCGGAGGGCAGAAGTGGAGCACATTACTAGGAGATTGTCATCATCCCTCTCATACTTTTTCCCTTCCTGCACTTAAAACGGGGATAGTGCATTGTGTGCTCCCCCTCCAAAGTCAGCCCAGGCCTGCCTGAACCATCTCTGGTGCCTGACTGCTCTCAGTGGGGAGGAACAGCAAGAGGCTTTTTGCTCCAGAACTGCTGTGTAATAAACATTCAGTCAAGCAAAAAAGTACAATGCAGTGACCATCCCTTAACGGTTTTACATGTAGTAGTAGAACAAAAAGCAGCAGCTGCTGGCCTGGAGCTCTGTTTTGCAGCCCTGGTGTGTTCTGTGAATATGGAAGAAAATGGAAAGAACCCTAGCTGGAGAGCAGTTGCAAAGGTGACAGGTGCTAATAAGCCTCTTTGTGTTGTCTGTGCTCATTTAAGCAGGTGTAAAGCATTTCATCTGGATTATGGTACTTCCTACTAATGTTTTCCAGGTGTGTTTGTAGCAGCGCAGTTCCAGAACATGGATTTGCAGCCAGGGTGATTCTCTGACAAGACAACTGGCACTGAGATAATTTGCTTTTAGGAGAGGGATGGATGGTGCTTGTTACACCTCTCACTGTGGTGCTCGGAGGGTGCAGATATGTTGGGGTAGAGGAGAGTCAGGCTCATGGAGTGCATTCTTCTCCTCCTCTGCCCCTCCAGCTCAAGCCCCCAAGTGTGACTGTGCTTCTCTCCTGACAGAGCAGTGCAGTTCCATAGCTCTCCATTCCTGGCAGAACTGCATTTGTGCTGTTGTCTGGTGCATGCTGAGACTTTTATGCCTATGGATCTGAGCATTTGTTTGTCAGCAGCAAGTTACCATGTGGCAGCTCAAAACAGATTTTTTTTAACGGACAAGTGCTTTTGAGCAGATGTCCTGCAGGCTGCCATAATTTTATATATCTTAGTTTGTCATGGGAGTTCAGGATTGCTGCAAATGCCAGTTGGCAATGTCTTCTGTGGTTTCCACAATGATGGTTTACAAGGTGTTCCCCTGGGCAGACACTGACCTGCTTACATCAGGGATGGGCCTGTTTCCTCCTCTCTGTTTACAGAAAGTGAAGAAATTTGTCAGCAGACTCTGATCCTGCAGCAGAATCCAGAGACTGTAACCATGGCTGGAATGACTCTGTACCTCTTGGCCCTATACTGGCTCCCTGGGTTCTGGCTGTTGCTGGGCCTGACTTGTGTGGTTTTGGCCACTGTGTCAAGGTATATAGGTCCTCAGGTCCTCCATAGAGTCAGATTCTTGCCCTGTCACCTGAGAGGTCTGAAACATTTCCAGGTTGGTTTTGAAGTGGCAGGTACTGGGAAGGTAAATCCAGTACCTACAAAGGAAGCTTCTTGTTCCACCCTAATGTGGTGGGCTTGTCTCATCTGCCCATCAGGGTTGTATTGTTTTCCCTATTCCCTTGGGCAGAATTTCTTGTGTGCTTGTCAGGAAGCTGTATCTCCTTCACCACCCCTACCTGAGCTGCTTTGTTCCACAGAAAACAGGATAAGCCACCATCCAAGTCTGGAAGCTTGTTTACGAAGCTGTCCATGATTATAGAGCCTGCCACATAAAGTGATGGTTGTCCCAGAAGCTGCCTGCCATAGCCAGTGTTCTTATGTTTGGTGTCCCGTTCTTGAGGAATCAGTCCTGATTCTCTGTGCCATGCCATGCCAAGGAGGGCAGCAGTCACTTCCACCTTGCAGTTTCTTACCTCATGGAAAAGTTATTTACATGGGAGGGGAGGAAGGTTTTCTTGCAGTGTTGCTTCCCTGCAGGATGTGGGTAGTGTTTCCTTTAGGAACTGAGCAGGTGCTTTGAGGAGGTGATGCTCTTTCTCTCCCTTCTCCCTGATGTTTGGGAGTGGCTGATGTGGTGAGTGACATTTTTAGGGTGCAGTAGGTGACTGTGCAAAGTAACATCTGGGGCACAATGTTTCCCCTTCCTGCAGATAGGTCAAGAGGTGGAAACTGCTCCTGGTCTGTAGTGAGCCTGGACTAGCCAGACTGTTCTCCCTGCCTGCAATTATCATTCTCATATTGTCTCCTGGCATTTCTCAAGCTCACATCCTCTTCCTTTACCCTGCCTCCCTCTCTCCAGTCCCTGTTATGTGTCTCCAGTTCTTTTCATGTCTGCACATCCCCTCCAGTCTGTTGTCAGTGCATTTGTTCAAAGTACAGCCTGTTTAGGTGTTGCTATGGATGCAAAAGGATATTTGGTTACCCTTCAGTATCTTGGACTGGAGTTTGTGTGGAAATCCTGTTAAGTGAGCTGACTGTAAAGCTTACGTGGGTCTGGCTTATAGCAATGCACTGGGCACAGAAGGCAAACAACCTGTAATGATGGGCTGGCTTAATCATTAAGCAGCACCTTGGGCTGCTCAGTGACGGCCTGCTGCTAGAACCTGGTATGAGATGTAAAAATGCCGCTTCCCTGTTCTGTGATAAAATCTGCCAGCTCAAGGCTCTTGCAAGGGAGTGGTCTTGTGACACTTAGAGGTGAGACTGAGAAGTTCTGGGTGTGGAAAACTCCCTATAGCAGCTTGGCTGCTTCCTGTAGGTCAGGCCATATTTTCCAGATTATTTTTTTTTGACTGTTAAAAAAACAAGGCAGAAAAACTAATCACAAAAAGCATTTTAGTAACATGAAGCAGAGCAGGACCTCCTGCTGTGCAGCTGGACTGAATAAAATAGCATTAGAAAGTGATTGTGGTTTGTCTGCTTTTTCATCCAGACTCATCTTAATAAAGAGTTAACTGTGTGGCTACTGTTAGAATCAGTATTTCTCTGTTAGTAGCTTCCCAGTTGATGTGCTTATCTAACGAAGGAAATGCTGTTTGCCTTTGCATGTGGGCATGCCAGCCATGGGAGAGGCTATTCCAGAAAAGCAGGTCAGGCAGATGGAGTGTCCATTCTGCTCTCCTGCCTCTTCCTTGCTGCTGACCTTCCAAAAGACGTGAGGTTCCCTCTGCAAGCATCTTGAGGAGAGCTGGGCTGGGCGCTGCCTGGAAATCAGGCTGCAGCAGAGAAGACAGCTAATGTGAACTGGTATTGATACTCCTGGAGTATTTCATTCTCCAGATAAGTAAGGAAGGGTGCAAATCTCTCAAGTCGTTTCAGTCTTTGAGTGCAGGAAGGCTGACTAGGGAAACATTCTTAAGGCCTCTTGCTTGTTGTTTTCATTGCCAAAAGAAGGCTGGTTCTGGTACACCTTGCTGGTGCTTGCTCGTGGAGCTGCTTTGGCACCAGTTAGTGCCTCCAGCTGAGCAGTCCTGTCCCAGAGGGGCTGACACTTTCCATAAAGAGACTTGCTGACATTCTCTTGCTGGACTTCCCTCCTCTTTCTCTCCCGCTCCTGCAGGGGCAGAAAGCCTGTGGAAAAGGTTCCTTGAGTTCTAATCTTGGATATATTCTGTGTCAAGTTTCTCAGACTTTTTTGGATATGTGAGTTTCGGATGAATTGATGAACACAGTAGGTGCACAGATATGGAGATGAGCTGGGTATGTGTGGTGCTTTGCAGCCCTGGGATCTAATGGAGTTTTCCCGTCTCTGCTTTCTGGTTTAGCACTCCAGAGTGGACCCTGAGGAGCTGTTCACCAAGTTGGAGCGGATCGGCAAAGGATCATTTGGTGAAGTGTATAAAGGGATCGACAACCGCAGCAAGGAGGTGGTTGCTATCAAGATCATTGATCTGGAGGAGGCTGAGGATGAGATCGAGGACATTCAGCAGGAGATTACGGTGCTCAGCCAGTGTGATAGTCCCTACATCACCCGGTACTATGGCTCATACTTGAAGGTAGGACAGACCGTGGAGATTTCTTGCCAGCAGTTTGGGAATGGTGTGGGCTCCTCTGTGGGTGCTGCAGAGGATGGTGGCACACAGCACTGGAAGGTGCCCGATGTGTGAGTGTCAGTGTGGCAACAGGAACAGCAGTGGCTCTGCTTACTGCATTGGTGTGCTCTTAATAGCAGACTGGACTTTAAGACACTTGCTAGGCACATGGAAATGAGGTGCCTGGTACAGTGTGGTACCAGGAGCAGGGCACTTCACTGGAGATAAAATTGTTCATTGAAGACTGACCTCTCCCTTGTCTGACCATTCCTGAAAGGAAGTTTGTGGAATACTTTTCCAGAATAGCACAGTCTAAGGTAGTACCACTGAGGGATTTATGCCTCTGGAAAGAAGAGAAGGTTGAAACTGTACTTTGTGATCTTGTGATCAGCATTTTATCAGAAATGGTGAAAAGAGTAAGAATATGAAGGAGTGCTGATACTGCTTCCATTGAGAACAGGCTTAGGAATCCCTAATGGAAGCTACTAGTAGTGATGATCTGAGATGGCCTCTGCATGCTGTCTGCTGGAGGTGAAAGTAACACTGGGACTGCAGCAAACAGTTCCTGAGCAATTTGGATCCTGAATATTCCTCACATATTTTTCAAAGGCCAGAATACATTTTCTCAGCCTTCTGATGTAGTTTCATGGGCCTGCTGTTTTTTCCTACCAGGACCTTGTGAACCTCAATGTGGAAATCTCTTCTCTGAAGAGTAAGTGTCTTGTCGATTGTACCCTTCAAGATGGCAGCCCTGTTAATGAGATCAAAGGCTGCAGAGCTCCCCTGCCACTGCCAAGAAGGAGTTATGCTGGATGTGCTGTTGGAGAGATGCTAAATGGCTCCAACCTGAGAATAAGCTTAATTCTGTGGGCTGGGCAGTCTGGTGCCTGTAGGGGCACTTGCTCAGATAAAACTGCAGACTGAGAGTTAGAAATGTACTGGAGCCAGATCCTCCTATATAAAACTGTGTCAGCAGAAAAGAGGGAGCTGGGACCTCCTTCCTTAGGCCTCTGAGAGCTGTGATGTGCAGCATCTCTTGGATTGTATACAGGACTACTCCTGTGTCCTGCTGCCTCCCGGGCATTTCACTTTTCTGCCTGCTTTTATTACTGCCTTTGCTCTTGACTTGTGCTCTTGCTTGCAGGGCACTAAGCTGTGGATAATCATGGAGTACCTGGGAGGAGGTTCAGCCCTGGATTTGGTAAGTACATGGCAAGCTCTGCACTATGAAAACCACTGTCTGGAGCCTTGGTTTGTGAAATGCCCATAAGCCAGACGCTTACTTGCCACATACCATCTTTTTGGCAGTCCTGTGCCTGAGGGGTGCGCAGTGCAGGACAGACAATGCTGGTTATGCTTATCCCAGGACAGAGGAAATGTTTGCACAGAGCTCAGCTGTCCAAGCACTGTCCTCCAACATGCTCTGCTGCTGTACGATGGGAAGAGCCAGTGAACTGAAAAGTGACAGCAGCCAGTTTGTTTTGAGCATTGTGAACCTGTGCTTCACCATGGCAGAGTTATAGTATTGTTCAGTGCTTGCATGGCTCAACAGGGACATGGTTTGTGATCAAGTTACCCCAAATGTTAAGAGAATACAAATGCAGAACATGCCCGTTTTTCCAGAGCAGTAGCCTGTCATGTAGGGGAAAAATGCTGAGCCTGCAGTGACTCAGAGGAAGCTGTAGTTCAGGGCTGTCATCAGAAGTCATCTGAGTGTCAGAACCTTGGTTATTGCATTGGGAAGGCAGGACTTGGTTAGAGGAGAACTGATGGAAAGGAGAAGAGCTTTGATAAAATACTCCAAAGCCTGAGGGTTGATGTTGTCTCCAGGCTGTTGCAGAGGCTGAAATTCAGTTCTTGCGTGCTAGCAGAGAGACCCGAACAAGAGAAACTGTTAAGATGTTCTGTTCACCAGTGTATTTCCAGGCCAAAACAAGAGTTGAGCATCCTGCTGTTTGTTTGAGAAGCCTTTAATGGACTGATAGACTAGCAGAAAATCCCCCCAAGTTTCTCCATTTAATGCTGCCAGGTGCAAAGTCCAGCATTCTGCTTGCAGAATGTGCACCAGGCATACAAGTAGGTGCTTCCTGCTGAGTATGACCTTCTTGGCCAAGGTTTCCAAGTAATAAACTGAGGGCCTGAAAAATCCAAGGCATCAGTCACCTTCTTTTAAGTCATCTTTCTGCCCTTCATCAGCTGAAGCCGGGACCGCTGGAGGAGACTTATATAGCTACTATCCTGAGAGAAATCCTAAAAGGTTTGGATTATTTACACTCAGAGAGGAAGATCCACAGGGACATCAAAGGTAAGACTGGGGAGCTCAGCTCCCTTTCTTGTCAGGGCCATTAGTAACATAAAATTTAGAAGTATTATAGAGCGATAATCTCTGAGATTTCAAAGACTGTTTCTCAGTGCTGCTTTTCCTGTTAGATTTCTGTTTTCTGAATCTGATGCTTGTCACTGTATCACGACCCATGCTTTTCATGTCTTTAGGTGTTTAGAGTGACAGGATCTGTAGCTCTCCTCTGGCACCTGGAGTTTGGACAGGGAGGGAGCTAAAGCAAAGTAGTCGATGAAAGGCATGCTCACATAGTAGCTGACTCATGTCTGGACGTTTGCTTTGCTGCTGGACCCCAAGGGTGCGTGTGCTGGTCATCATGGTTATAGCTCACAGTGAAGGTGAGCTGTCCTCATGCAGGGTTCACAGCCCTAGAAAACGAGGGCAGCTTGCATCAGCTTATCCTGTTACTGGTTTTTATAGTCATTGGCCTCGTGCAGTGTAGAGAGAGCTGGCATCTGCCTCCTGAAGAGCAGTGTCACAGTGAGCCAGAGCATCAAAAGACAGTGGGAGGACGGAGGGGCAGTGCTGGGGAGTCATGGCCAGTGCTGGATGCTCACTCCTCTGACCCACTGCAGGAGGGGATGTGAGCAGGCAGAGCACAGAAACCTCATGCAGGGAGATAAGGAGAAAAGATTCTGTTTTGTATGTGTGAGACTGCACATTTCTAGGGCTGCAAGATGTGCAGGGCTGTTGGCTGCCAGCAGTGGGAAAATGCTGGAAGTTTGTAGGTAGAGTCTCTCTCATGATGAAAAGTCCTACAGAAAACTCCCATTCCCAAACCTGCACAATGTTACTGTCTTATGAGTGAGTGGGAAGAAGCACAAGATTGGCACTTGAGCTCTTCAGAAGGATCTGCAATTTCATCTGTGCTGAATACTACTCCAAAAAAAAAATCAAGACCATTAGGGGCCCTGTTGCCCTCCCTTCTTTGTGTGGCCAGGCGTCACAGGTAGTTGATTGTGTGGCCCTTCACATCTATTCTCTGCTCCTACCCTAGCAACATTCCTGTTATGATCCAGCTAAGTGCATGAACTTGTTCCATGTTACCTGGTGGAGTTCAGAGCACGAGAATGGGTGTGAGGCTGAAAATGCAAGCTGAGGGTTATCACTGGAAGTGAAGGAGAATGGCATAGGAGGGCCCTTCTCAGTGTTCAGTTCTGTGTGGGCTGGAGATTCAGAAGGCAGCAGACTTAATGCTTATTTGTGTGAACAGCTGCCAACGTGCTGCTTTCGGAACAAGGAGATGTGAAACTGGCTGACTTTGGGGTGGCTGGGCAGTTGACGGACACCCAAATCAAGAGAAACACCTTTGTGGGGACTCCATTCTGGATGGCACCAGAGGTCATCAAACAGTCTGCTTATGACTTCAAGGTGAGTTTGGGAGCAAGAGGGTTGCTACTTGGGCCTACTATACGTGAGGTGGTGCTAGGACTGGAACAGGGACTGGAATGGTTCAGGGTCTGCTGGAGAAGTTTGTGTATTAGACATGAAATGCTCCATCTGATTTTATGTAATTAGCCTTTTGGCTGTCCTAAAACTGTGTGCTTTCATGTTGTAGAATTGCTCCTCACTCTTCTGCTCTCGTTCTTCTTCTTTCAGGCAGACATCTGGTCCCTTGGAATTACAGCCATTGAACTAGCAAAGGGAGAGCCTCCAAATTCTGATTTGCATCCTATGAGGGTTCTCTTCTTGATCCCCAAAAACAATCCTCCAACACTTGAGGGTCACCACAGCAAGCCCTTCAAGGAGTTTGTGGAAGCCTGTCTCAATAAGGATCCTAGATTTGTGAGTATTGCTGCCCACCCGTGGACTCAATGATCCTTGTGGGTCCTTTCCAGCTCACAATATTCTGTGATTCCACTTGAAGTCAGTGTGCTGCATGTTTAGTGTGCAGAGATGATTAGATGTGACATGCTTTCCTTATCTGCTCCAGAGGCCAACAGCTAAAGAATTGCTAAAGCACAAGTTCATCACACGCTACACCAAGAAAACCTCATTCCTAATGGAGCTGATCGATCGATTCAAGCGCTGGAAGTCAGAGGGCCATGGAGAAGATTCCAGTTCTGGTGATTCCGATATGTACGTACGTGTTCTGCACAGAGGAGTGCCTACTGCAAACAGCTCAGGGCCTTTTCCCACCAGGGTTGGAGATCTTACAGTAGGTCAGGGAGACCTGTGAGCATCCATTTGTGGGAGCAGGTGACTGCTGCCTGAAGAACCAGGCTGTTACCTCCTGGTCAGTGGGACCCGGTTCTCTGTTCTGGTCTTAACCTGTGGAGCCTTTTTGCTAAGTGTGAGAAGTTCTAATACTGACAATAAACATTTAGTCTGGGTGTAAGCAGTAAAACAGGGCTCTTGTTACCTGTATTTTATGTCCATTCCATTAAGTACAAGAGTGACAGGCTTTAGTAACCGTGGCAAGAGCTGTGTTTGTGTACTCATGGGTAGAGCTTCGCTGCTGCTGTGCAGGACAGTCAGGTTATGGGCCTCGGGTGGAGAAAGGACACGTTATTGCCAGACTGATGTCACAGAGCTGCTCTTTAACTGTAGTGGCAGTGGCTCAAGTGACCAAGGACTCTGGGAGATTGGCTTGTAACATCTAAGCCTGGGCCCTGAAATTTTGAATTTGTATTGTCTTGAAATTCTCCTAAATTTCATTAGCACTAGAAGCTTCTTCAAGCTGAGCAAAAAGGTGACTGCGATGATTTGGAAACGTGATGGAGTACTTGGCTCAGATCTCTCCGATGCTGTGTATGTGCTGTAGAAGTGGTTTCTTTTTAGGACTTCTTTCTGGGATAAGGAAATACTTAGAGCTCTGTGATGATATGGCAACTGGGTGAGGCAGAGCTTGTGACTCCAGGAGTGCATGGGCAAACCCCTGGTGTACAGAGCTGAGGATTTGTGTTGACCTTCCCCTTTTCGTTGGCAGTGACGGAGATGCAGAAGATGGAGACCAGGGTCCAATCTGGACATTCCCACCAACCATTCGCCCCAATTCCTTGAGCAAGCTGCACAAAGGAATGGCTCTTCATGGTTCCCAGAAGGTCTGTGTGCTGTCTGGTCTTTCTGAAGTGGACTGAACTCTAACACAAGCTTTTGGGTGTCTCGGGGAAGCCACAAGGCACTCATGTTCCATCTAAAATTTTTCTTCAGTCTGGCACCAAGGGCTGGTGCTCCAGAATTGCCTCTTCCACATCATCAGAGTACTGAGACCTGTGGCTTTCCTAAGACCTGGTGAGGGGACTGCCATGGAAGTGCTGTGAATTCACCAAAGCCTTAGTACTTTGTGTGCCCTGGGAGCTTCTGCCTGTGCTTGTAACTTCTTTTCCTGTTGCTTTGCAGCCTGCTGAACCCATCAAGAGGCAACCACGATCACAGTGTCTCTCCACACTTGTTCACCCAGTTTTTGGGGAGGTGAGTAGAACCTTCTTGGTGTCTGTGCTGGTTGGAGATGAAGAGATACTTGACATGCGTGAGTAAACGGGAAGGGTTTGGAGAAGGGAGGTGCGATGAAGTATCCGGTAGGGTTAGGGGATCCTGAAGCATTTGTGCCTCTGTTCAGAGGATTGGACTGTATGTGGGGAAAGTGAGTATGTCCCTGGTGTGTCCTCCCCACAACAGTTGTATTTGGAAGCAGAGCATTACCCTGTTGTCTTCTGGTGAGGATCAGATAGAGGAGTCTGATCCTCACCTCTCTCTTACTTGTGTCTTAGGCAACTCTGGACTCTGATGTCTGTGGCTGAAGTGCAGCTTCTGTTAGGGCAGACAGGTACTTGTGCTGGCCTGTCACCGTGCATGTCCCCTGCAGGGTCATTGAGGGGAAGGCAGGTGGGTTAGAGCAGGAGTCGGCTTTGCTGGTTACTAGGCTATTTCTTGATCTACACAGCCTGCTACTGGTAGGATGCCAAGGCCAAGGAGTTCCCTGCCACATATCCTCTGGAAGGCAGGCAGAGAAAATGTGTTTGGAAAAACCCCGCCCTGTTGCCTGCCTTATGTTCAGGGTGGGGATGTGGAGCTGAAGTAAAAGCTGCCATTAATGATAGGATGGTATCTGTATCAGCAGAGAGGTGACTTCTCTTTCCCCGTGGGGGATGTTCTCAGGGAAGAGAAGAGGAGGATAATCATAAGGGGGGCCTGGCTATGGGCTCTAATTACTCTTTCCAGCAGGAGTGTAGGAAAGTAGGTTCTGCTTTGGAAGAAATCACGTAGACACTGCACGTCGGGGTTCTTCTTGGGGTGCTGGTCACAGAGACCCTTCCTTCGGTCCTGAGGACTTATTCTTTTCTGGATCCCAATGGGGTGGCCCAGCAGAGAGCTGTGCTTTTTCAGGGATAGTTTCTGGACTTAACTCCCTTTTCTCAAGTCTAGTGCTATGTGGAAAGAGGGTTTGCTGCATGGCAAGAACCAGAGGTCATCCCAAAAAAGCAGGTTACTGAGACAGCTCCACTTTGTAAATTGAGACTTTATCTAACTGAGCTCTTCTGTACTGCACTGGGCTTGACTTCCAGAGGTCAGAGCGGGAGGCCAGTGGTCTGGGTCTTGTAGGCCTAGACCTATGAGATGAAACCAAATTAAAACTATGTTGGTTGCTGATGAAGATATCCGGGTCTCTGTTTGGTTTAGGAGCCTCCTGGGACAGGGTGCACGGGGCTGTGAGTGTGAGTGCATTTTTGTGCTTCTCCTTATTTTGTGCTTCTCCCTGTTGCACCAGTTCCAGGCAGGAAGTGGCTTCTTGGGCATTTCATTTCTGCTAGTTTGACTCCCTTGCCCCAGTTTGTTGATCCTCCTTTCCTTTGATTAGGCTTCCCTGCCGGCTCTGTGGATCCCACCGAGCAAAATCAGGTGCAGGAAAGGTTTTGAGCAGTCTCTGAAATAACTTGACTTTTGTGTGCATAGAGGGGGCTTGGAGGAAAACTCCCAAGTTGGAAATCTGCTTCACTGCTGGTTGCACGTGGTGTTCTTTTAAGTTCTAATTTCCTACCGGTGGCAGATTTCCTCCTCCTCGCTGTTGTGCCTCAGACCAGCTGGGTTCGATCCCCTCTTTCCACAAAAGGGCTGAAGCTGGGCTTTGTGAATGGAAATCTGGCTGAAATGCTGTTTGTAATCTTTTATATACCCTCCCTGCATGTGCGTTATCGGATGCTAATATTGAAAATGGCCCATGGGGAGTCAGTTAACAGATGTGGGCAACTGCAAATCTGGAAACTTTTTGGGGGCAGAGAGGGAAAATGACATTTGGGCTTGGAGGACCAAGCAGTGAGTTGGAGGCAACCTGTAAGGCTGAGCACAGTGCAGTGCTCCAATTCCCTGCTAGCCTCCAGAGAGCTCTTGTGCAGTGGGAGAAGACAGGCCAGCACAGGCTGCTCCCATCACAGGCTGCTGGGCAAGCTGAAGGTCAGGAATGTGGCATCCAAGGCTGATGATAAACTGGCAGCTTACCTGCAGGACAGGCTCTGTGTTTGTTCTGGGGCAGGAAGCCTTTGGTAGGTGGACATCAAATCTTTGGCTTTAGCATCACAGCTGTTTTTGGCCTAAGAAATCTGTATCCTTGATGTGTAACTGAGTTGCCCTCCATGCCCCTGCCACTTCTGACTGAGCAGAGGTGTGTGTGGGTTCCTCCCACAACTTTGTGTTAGGCAGCAGGTGCCCCGCTGAGGTGACAGCAGCCCTTTTTGGCTGGGAACTGTTTGTTCACAGTGGGGGACTCAGAGCACAGGGACAGCTGCAGCTGGGGATTAGTGTTCACATTTGTCCTGCTTTCCAGAGCATGGAGAAAAGGTGAGCTCCAACAACAGGAAAGGCTGATCCTAAAATTGCAGGTAAAGAACTGGGAGGCTTATGTAAAGCCCTTTAATCAGTGTGGCCTAATGGGAGCTTAATTGAACTGGACAGTGGTAGGCTGGGAGACATCGCTTGTGCAGCAGGAGGTTTGATTGTTGTTCAGCTCCTTGTGTGATGGTGAACTGGGGAAGGGGCTGTCATATCAGAACTTTTGGGAAGGAGGTGGGGAACTGTGGCAGGGGGCGGGAATGTGGTGTTTCCAAGGACAGACTCCTCCAGGGTCAGCACCAGTGACCTGTCAGGAGTTCCTTCTCCACAGAGATGTAGCTGTTTGAAATTAACTACTGGAAACATGTGTGAGTAGAGGCCCAGTTGGAGTGCACCGAGCATGAAAGATGTGAACTGAGGCTTTTCATCAGGGCAGATGCTCCATTTGGGCTTCCTTCCCCTGGGTAGAGCTCTCTTGGAGAAGAGTATTGGAGGCCAAGCAGGGCTCAGGATCCCTGGCATGGCCATCGTTTGCCTCGGCCTCCCAGTCACTAGAAGCAACTGAGGCTTTTCTGGGGTTATTAAAAGTGGTGGTGACTAACTCGTGGTGTTGGATATTTTCTGCCTTGCCTGCCTGTGACTCTGTGTGTGTGTCTGGGCACTGGGCTGTCATTAGCAGCAAAGGCGACTGTACTGCTTCAGGTACACCTGGAGTTCTTTGTGCTGTTAGTACTCTAAGAGTTTTCAGGGCTGTTGATCCATCTTTTATATCATTTAATTTGTTTAAGGGTACCTCCTGTTTTGGTAAGGACTTCGATTGCCATTAGTACCTAGAGGAAAATCTGAATCCCAGACATTGGATTTCCACCTTCCTGATCTACAGACAGAGACCTTTTTTGTTTGTTTAAGTAGAATGTGAGTGGCCTTCTCCACCCTGGTGGAGTCATACTAAAAGGGAAAGGGCCTTAGTGCTGGACTGCTTGACCAGTGCTTTCTGCAACAAAATAAGGACCTAATGCACTATTTCTGGGTTGCAGCTCAAAGATAAGCACAAGCAGACTGGAGGCAACGTGGGAGCCATGGAGGAGCTGGAGAATGCATTTAGCTTGGCTGAGGAGTCCTGCCCAGGCATCTCTGACAAACTGATAGCACACATGGTGGAGCGGGTACAAAGGTGAGTGTCCTGAGTGTGAGCTGGCAGCTGTACTCCATGGGTGGGGGAAAGGTTGGTGCCAAGCAGTGAAGACAGACAAAAGCAATTACTGATGACAAGCTGCCTTAATAGTCCCTACATCACTTCTTTTAACTGCTTTCATGTAATGGAAGCCAGTTCTTCATGCCCCAGAGGTCCTTCCTCACGGTGAACAGGTTTCTGTAGTGTAGATGTATGTTGCAGAGCACAAGAAGATGCTACTATTCACCTTCATTTTGCACATGTACCTGTATACATACGATGTCCTGCTGGTCCTATTACCCAGGTAGCAAGGACTATGCAAAATCTCATCAGGATCACTTCTGGAATAGTAAGTTTTTGTTAATATGTATCTGATTCATTGCAAGGAATGTGCTTTTAGAGCACTATGTGCAGCCGGTCACTGCTTGCCCAGCATCAGGTATACAGGAAATACACAGGAAAGTGTGTTTTTCCTAAAGGGAATTAGTTATTAAAGCAGTAAAGGAGTGTAATCTGGTAGAATTTAGTTCTTTGCTCTGTCAGACTTGCCTCTGCTGCTGGCACCAAGTTCAGTCACATCCTTGTGTTGGAGGCAGTAATGTCAGACCCTGATCACAGGTTTATCAGGCTTTATTTAAGATTAATTTGGATTTTCTCCCTTTCACAAGAGGCTATCCTAAATCTCATCCTTTCCAGCAGAGAAACTTAACATTTGGCCCTCCCCTGCTTAGCAGGCTGGAAGTGTTTTGCCATACATGTGACCAAAGGAGCCATCCTGTGCTCTGTCTGCCCGTGTAGACGCAACCCAGGCTTTGAAGATTTTACACCCTTGAACTTGGGCTTTCTAAGCATTTATTTCTGATAGGTTTGAGTTTGTGCCTTGTAGCTCAAGTACCCGTTGAATAGAACAGAATCATTAAGGGTGGAAAAGACCTCCAATATTGAGTCCACCTGTGACCGATCCCCACCTTGTCAACCAGACCCCAGAGCACTGAGTGCCACTTAGAGTTGTTCCTTGGACACCTCCAGGGATGGGGACTCCGCCACCTCCCTGGGCAGCCCCTTCCAATGTCTGACAACTGTTTCCATGAGGAATTTCTTCCTTATGTCCAACCTGAACATCCCACAGTGCAGCCTGAAGCCATTTCCTCTTGTTCTGTCATTTGTTGCCTGGGAGCAGAACCTGAACTCCACCTTGCTACAACCTCCTGTCAAGAAGTTGTAGAGTGCAAAAAGGTCCCCCCTGAGCCTCCTTTTCTCCAGGCTGAGCCCCCCCAGCTCCCTCAGCCACTCTTTATCTGACTTCTGCCTCAGACCCTTCCCCAGCTCCATTGCTCTTCTCTGGACACACTCCAGCAATGTCCTTCTTGTCATGAAGGGCCCAGAACTGGACACAGGACTTGAAGTGGGGCCTCAGCAGTGCCAGCACAGGGGGACAGTCACTGCCCTGGTCCTGCTGGCCACCCTATTGCTGACACAAGCCGGGATGCCATTGGCCTTCTTGGCCACCTGGGCACATGCTGGCTCATGTTCAGCTGCTGTTAACCAGCACCCCCACGTCCTCTCCCATCGGACAGCTTTCCAGCCACTCTGCCCCAAACCTGTAGCACTGCAGGGGGGGTTGTTGTGACCCACATGCAGGACTTGGCACTTGGCCTTGTTGAATTTCACACCGTTGGCCTCAGCCTGTCCTGATCTGTCTGCAGAGCCTTCCTGCCCTCCAGCAGATCAACACTCCCACCCAAACTGGTGTCGCCTGTGAGTGTGCTGAGGGTGCATGCAATCCCCTCATCCAAATCATTGATAAAGATGTTAAACACTGAGCCCTGGGCACCTCCACTAGTGACTGGCCCCAGCTGGATGTAACTGCATTCCCCATCGCCAATCCAGCCAGTTTTTAAAACAGCAAAGAGTGCAATGTCCAAGCCATGGCCTGCAGCTTTTCCGGGAGAAGCTGTGGGAGACAGCAGACTACATCCACAGCCTTTCCCTCTTCCTCTAGGTGGGTCACCTGGTCATAGGAGATCAGCTTGGTCAGGCAGGACCTGCTTTTCCTAAACACACACTGGCTGGACCTGACCTCCGGGTTGTGCTGTACATGCTGCTGTCAAGCAAAGAAGAGCCGTGGATATTAAGGACCAGATGTACTGGCCATACTGGAGGCCTTCTGTTTCTATGTCATTCAGGCTTTCAAGCAAATATGCCATGGTTCTGTGTAGATCCCTCATCTAATGATCTTTTAATGCTGTGAAGAGAACGCTCTCATCGTTCTGGCTGACCCACAGAGGTCACAGAAGGTGTCCTGGTGATACCTGGAAAACCTGAGCGTCTGGCTGAGCAAGAGGTGCTCACAAATGCACATGGGTGACTGCAGGGTAGATGTTTCAGCATCAGTCACTTCTGTCAGCCTAGGAAGGACACTGCTGGATGGGGCAGAAGCTCAAGATACTTTTTGGGAGGGGGGCTTGCAAAACCTCAGAGACCCTGTTGCTTTCTTACTGTAAACCACCAGTGCTGAAAATTTCTTACTAGGTTAAAACAATCTTAAAAGCCTGAAAAAAGTGCCAACCTTGGATTTTTGTTAAATTGCTGGTTTTTGCTTTCAAGACTGTTTTTTTTTTATCCAGCAAAAACTGCAGCGGCAATGGGAATGGGGACAGACCTACACAGACTGACCCCCTTCCCCCACCCCATTCTTCCTCCTTGCAGGTTTTCACACAGTCGGAACCACCTGACCTCTGCCCGCTGACACCCACATTCCCTGCTGCTGTCGTGAGGGGGGAAGGATTTTTTCCAGCTTCATAAGAACTACATCTCTAATCCAGACCACCATCTGCCGTTGGATGTGACATTGTGTGACGGACTCCAGGACATTTCAGAGCCTTCATGTTAGCCGTGTTTTCATGATAACCCAGGGTGGGGTTTGCGATGCAAGTACAATTTAGACCTTTTGCAGAACCCGAGATGGGTGGTCTAATTGTTTTTACAATGTAATCAATGCAGTTTTTAATTGTTTCCCTATGGATGTGTCCATTTTGGCTTGGTTTGATTCACAGCTTGTTTCTGGTAAATGCCTGGCTGCTGGAAAAGAGGGAGATTCTCTTCCACTGAGATGTGTTTCACAGGCGAGTCTGATGGGTTTGAGCCTCCTGTCCTTCCTAAAGAAGTGTTTGTGAGCAGTCATGTGTGAGTGTAGGGATGTTGGGAAGCTCTCCAGGCACTAGGGCCTCTGGGAGGGCGAGAGCAGCTCTCCAGTTGTTCTGGAGGATCGCTTCAACCCCTTCACACACAAGTAACAAAACACTTTTCAGAGCAGCAGCAGCAGCTGAGCTGATGCACTGCCGCTCTTTCCCAGCCTGTTGTTTCACAGGAGGATGGGTTTGCTGACTGTACTTTTTTTGGCTCTGGGACATAATTTTGTATTAAGCCTTGGTTCATCTACTTCAGGCAACAGCAGAACTTGCTGCCAGTCTCCGGGAACCAGAAGGCAAAGTGGGAGCTGGGGGGTTCCTGTCCTTGGCGCTTCCAGCAGCAGAAGCAACCAGACAGGCAGGCTGGGCAGTGCTGGTCTCGGAGGTGAGCGGACACGCACTGTGCAGGCCCAAATGGGGCAGAAGGGTTAAAAAAAAGGGGAGTGGGGGGAACACAGCAGCCGAAGGCACTGGCAGGGCTTTGGTTCACGAGGTGGAGGGACACTGCATAGCAGTTCTCGAGGCAACAACCTGTCCTCTACAGGAAGGCATAAACTGGATGGCTGGCAGCAGTGTGGTGGGGCTGGGATTTCCCAAAAGCTGCTCTAGGGCGTCCCCTTCTCAACCTTTCCTTTCTGGCTTCTCCTTCAGCCTGGGATCTAAACTCGCTGCAGCCAGGGCTCTGCTCCAGTTGACAAGCTGGGGTGGTGTTTGCTAGCAATTAAAGCATCTGTTGTGTTGGTTGCTTAAGGTATTCCAGCAGAGCCATCCCCAAGGTGTTTTGCTTTCTGTATCATACTAGTTTATAAAGCAAATCTTTAATTCAGGTAAGCGCACAGATCTTAAATCTACACTTTAAAGGTCTAGAAAAACAGACTTAGGAAAATAACCCCTGATAGCTGGTTGCCTAGAGACCTGCCCTCTAATTATATAAAGGTTCCCATGAAGTCAGCAAGACCTCAGTTATCCAGATCTTTCTGTCTGGGTCTTTGTGTGTGGATGATGTGGCTCACCCCAGAGCTGCTGAGAACAGAGGCTGGAGCTGTTCAGCTTTTTTTTTAAAGACAGGCCACTTGGTTAGAAGTAAGGCTTGATTTTTGGTACTTGGATTCAGACCTGCATATTTTAAGTGCTCAGGAGGACCGTATGTTCCCTCATCCTGGTGTGCAGTGTTCACTTTAGCTTATGACTATCCTTTATTCTTCCTGATGGATAAATCCAGGCTCAGCAACACTATGAACCTGTCCCGTAGAGCAGAGGTGCTGCTGTTGGGGTTTTGCTGAATCTCTGCTGCAGAGTGGTGTTCTGCTGTGGTGAGAGCCAGCTCAGAGCCTGCAGTTAGGAAGAGCAGAACAAACCCATTTTTCCCTTAGGAGAAGTTAATGTATAGACAGGAAACTTGGAGAGGGGGAAGGTGGAGGCTGCAGGCCAGCAGAAGGGCTCCTGCTGCTTTTAAAGTTGCTGTTCACGACGGTAGCAAACCGTGTTGATAAGGTACCTGTATCGTTACTCACACTCTCTGCAGTGTAATGAGTAAACTTTTTAAAGGAAACAATCCCCACAACGTTTGTCCAGTACTCAAAGCAACAATGGGTTTAGTTTTTAAAAACGTTGAAAGGGATCTGCCACTTTCAATAAAGCAACGAAACAAATGAGGCTGGTGTGACTTTGTGTTATTAGGGGAGAAGGATTGGTTCCAGCTGCTTTTTGCTGCATTCTTCTTGGTCTTCCCCCGAATCACCCAGGAGACAGACCCAAGTACTTTGTGTGTGGGGAGGAACTACAGCTGAAGGCACGTCTGTCCTTTGTGCTGGTGCTGTGGGAGTGCACACAGCTTTGCAGAGGTGTGACTGTGCTGGGGAACGGGCGGTGCAGGTTTTGCTGGAGACTGTTCATTATCTGCAGTATTTAGACTCGGGCTCGACTGTAAAAGCTGACAGCAGGGTATCTCTGCCTTCCTCTGTCTCCCTTTGCAGCTGGGAGGGGGCCCAGGTTGCCCAGGGATAATCTGCTGCCCAGACACAGCCTTGCTTGAGCAGGGGTTGGATCAGACACCCCTGAGAGTGTGACCTCAGGGACAGGATGAACACTTTGGAGATGCCACTTTAGGCGTGTTTAAACCCTCGAGTGTGACTGTCTCTTCTCTGAGCAGGAACAGAGGTAAAGGGCATAGCTGGGGCTGGGACCAAGCTCTGCAGTGCTACCTCACCTTTTCCCCCTTGCAGCCAGGAAGACAGACTGACAAATGTGCTTCTGACTCTGCTTTTTTTGGGGAATTTTGGTAAATGCCACGTGCTTGGAACCAGTCTTGGAAAACTATTGAGTAAAACTTGACTATGGGATGGTGTGCTCAGGAAGAAGAGGCTGAGAGAGTTTTATACCAAGATGCTATTTACTTTGAACAGTCATATTCAGCCACAGTATAACATCTAATCAATCCACATGAATACACCTACAACAGGTAATTAAAAAAATAGTAAACGAAGATGCTAATAAATTAAGTACATTTAACTTAGATGGGACAATGGTCTTTGTGACAGCGGTGGCAAAGGCTGGTTCTGCAGTCACTCCTCTAGGATGCAAATGCCAGGCGAGACAAATTCCTCTGGATTCCCCCTCCCTGCAGTCCTCATCCCGCACGTTTGACACCGTGACAGAATGCAGGTGCTGGCCTCTGTCCTTCCCGTTGTCACAGGGACCTCCACATTCCTCCACCCTCACAAACATGCAACACTTTCCTTTTGCTTTCACTCCACCACTGCATTGTTCCTTCTGCTAGTACACAAACACTTTTCTATCTAATAATATAAAGCAGAGTCCCCAGAGCCCATCAAAGCCACGTCCAACGGCATCTTGTGGCACTTAGCGTGTATCAGTCCTTCTGTGGAGGCACCCAAAGGTGACAGCTTTACAAAAACAGAACAAGCTGCGAACTTTTCAGATTTAATACAGAGATTATTTAATAGAGTTCACAGACACTAATGCTCCATCTGGAATCCAGTGACTTTTACACCTTCAGGAGAAACAGAAGATGGATCCCACCTCAAATTCAAAGGCAAGAATAGGGATTTTCAGAAGTCTTTGCATAACAAAAGCATAAGCAACGGTGACTTTCAGAGAGGCTTGTTCTCCTATGGTGCTTGAATGCCTCGAAAACATCACCCACGCTGGAGCAGAGAGTGAATGCCATCCTGTGCCTTACATAATTCCTACTACAGGATAAAGAAATGGGAGCTGATATGAGAACAGTGATTGAGTTCAGAGGAAAAACCATGCACCCCCTGCACCGACCCACAATACACCAACACCTTGACAGCTCAGCAGAGGTCCAGCTCTCCTGCTTCCCTGGGAAACTGCTGCCGTGGCAGCTTCTGAGGAACGGAGCTGTTTTAGGAGAGCTGCAATTCCTGTTTGGAATGAACTGTGTGTCAGCTAACACACCTGTGTGTCCCCATTAGTCTGAGATGGCTGTGCCAGCAGGGTGACGTTGACAGCAGCAGGACAGGGGCTGTGCAGCCAGGGACACGGAGCACCCGGGGCAGGCGATGTCTGGGAGAGGTGAGCGAGCCCTGGCACTCGCTGCTGTGAGCCTCTACACCACTGGCAGCTGATGAGTTTCTCCCATGTACGCTGATCATCCAGTCAAAATGTAAAAACAAGGTGGCACCGGCCTTCAGAGCAGGTGAAGGTGTTACTGTACAGGTACAACAGAACAAGAACCCTTTCGTGATGTGTGCGCACTGGAGCGCTGCTGTTGTTGGGTTCAGCTGGAACAGACTTGACCCTCCTCCATACCATCAGGAAGGGATGTGATCCCTGTCTGCAGCTCCCTCACTCCCATTTTCCATACCGGGGGAAACAGGCCTTCTTGAGTCTTTGCTTTATCAACTCCAGAGACTCCTGTTCCCACCTGCCTCTTTTGTTGGTGTTGCCAGCAGAGATCCAGCTCTGCCCTGCCTCAGTCAGTGTGACTGTCCTTCTCCTCCTTGGGGAGCAGCAGGCTTGACCTGGCTGGAGAGCTGGTGGCTCTCTTGATCACCTCCATCCACCTGCCAAGAAAGGACATGAGAAATGCTGACCCTCTCACTCCCAGATAATCTTGTCCTTTGGTTATGAGCTGTACCCCTTTCCCCAAACCTCTCAAAACAGACAAACAAGTCTTTTAGGAAATTATCTCTTCAAATGAACAGCTTGAGATGTGGTAAATACCCTGCAGAACATGGTTGCCTGTCCAAGTAACAGCTCTGCAGTGCTCTGAGCTCCAGAGAACTCCCATGAGAGCTCACCATGTTCTCAGTGTTTATCAAGGACGACAAGCTGACAATAATTGTTGCTTTTCATATGATAAATTAGGAATTAGACAACAGCCTTACTCACGTGGAAGAAAGCAAAGCAACAGTGAAAAAAGCAAGACAAACCCATTGTGAATGAGTCGGTTTTCCCTTGAAATCACTACATGAGCCCAGTGGATTAAAGAGCACAACTTACAGCTCGGGTAGCTGATACCTAAGCTGCTCACAAGTGTGTGACGCTCTCCCAAGGGAGGGGGACATATGTGACACCCACATTCCAAAGCAACCAAAATGACCCTGCATGGCAGGAACCAGTGCAAGTGGTTTTCAACAGTTAATATAACAGCAAAGTTTTGTATGTGATGCATTTGATACACAATTTGGACCCTGTGTGGAAGCCCCTAAGAGCAGTTAATTGCAACTATAGAGACTAATAATAATTTAAAAATGTAATTACAGAGAAAGTAGCCAAGTGAAAGGCAGCTCTGGACTTGTTGTTCTCAGCCTTGTTATAAATCCTGCTTCCAGAGATTGAAGAGAAAAAAAATATCTTTCCAGAACCTGGAAATATGACTCCCAAAGAGATGGTGGGGCTGATCACCCCCCAGCCCTTCCTCCCACATGCCTCCCTGGCTCCAAGAAGCCTCAGACTCCTGGCACAAGGCACAGCTCACAGCTCTGCCCCACACAGAGAAGGGTTCTGGCAGGGGAGGGATCTCCAAATATCATCGGTGGGAAGAGAAAGGGAATGTTATTCCTAAGAACATGCTGGAAGCTCACTTGGACTAGGAGGAAAGAGAGGTCTCAGGATGACCAAACACTGAGTTAACAGCAGGTTATACATCAGGATGGAGGAAACAGAAAATTACCTCTCAAAGGTGTATTTGCTCTCAGCCCTGAAGAAATACACGTGGGACTTGAACTGAAGCTTGAAGACATAATCCTTCTGAATCCCATCCGCCTCCACGGGGGAGCTGACCGTGTAGCCGAGCAGTGGGAGGCTGGCCAAGGGATAATCGTCCTGGAAGAGCCCAAGAGCCTGGCCCTTAGTGCAAGGCCCCCTGCCACACGGCTCAGCCCAACACGCAGGCACGCTCGTGTGCACTTCAGGAGGGAACAGGAGGAGGAGCAGCCTGCCTCTTCTGCAAGGCCACCAACAGCTTTTAATGAAACCTTCCCCCAACTCCTTTCACCGTTTTTATAGTTATTTGCTTCTGTTCCCCTGCCCGTCGCTACCTCTTAGGCTCCCTCTTCCCTCTCTGCACCCTTTCTATGGAACTTCAAGCACAGATCTGACACAGAAGGTAAAATAACCCTCCCAAATGAAATGTGCCCTGAAGGCAAGAAGCCAGAATAACCCAGTTATTGGGTTAATAAACACAGTTTATTGGGTTAATAAGATCAAAAGGTTGAGCTGCAGCACAGTTTGTTATCGAGCAGGTGCTGAATACACCGTGGGCAGGAAAATCGCTGGAGCCTGTTGAGCTGAGCTAAAGCCCAGCAGGGAGAGGAGTGGACCAATACTGCCCAAAGGCTGCCAGGTCCATCACCTCCTTTAGTCACTGAGGAGACCCACAGAAGGTCAGTACCACCAGAACTGGAAATCCTGATTAAATTCCACAAGGAGGGCCCACAGCCATTCAGAGACCGGCTTTATTACGAACTGCCTCCCCTTCCACTTGTTACTCTGCTTCAAACAGCAGTGAGCTGCCCCTGGAGCTGAAAGACAAGGACCTCCAGGTGCCCCCAACACCCTAAACACCATCCCCTCACCTACCCCTGCTCACCTGGTGCGTTTTGTAGAAAAACAAACAGAAGTTGGTGAAGACAACCCACAGTTTCTGCCAGCCATTGCTGTTCTTGAACTTCCTCAGCAAATATCCAGAGAGCTGGTTCTAGCACAGAAGGAAAAGAGAACTGCTGTGAGACCACAGGTTGCCATCCTGCTGCAGGTAAACAGCCCCAGGCTGCCTGCATCAACTGCTCCTGCCCTTGCTCCCCAGTGTGAAAGGCCTCCCAGGTCTGGTGACAGCCACCAGGGTCCATCCCTTCAGCCACCCTTTCAAACGTGCAGAAAACCCACGTGAAACACCCTGTGTGAGAGAAGGGAAATAAAGCAGGAGAGGAAACAGAGAGGGTGGCAGAGCTGGGGACAAGTGACATGTGGCAGCTATGCAAAGCCAAGCCAGCGTGGAAGTGGGCTGCAGGGAGGGGAACACCACTGCCTTGGCATCAGTCAGGGGGATAAGGAAACCTACTCCATGGAATGGCAGCGCAGGGATTTTGTGATTTGAGAAACACACAGGATACACGGCAGATTTACAGAGAGAATCATTTTGTGAGGCGTAAACGGAAGGAAATCCTGTCTCTACAAGGCAGTAGTACAACTCTGCCGCTGAGGACGAGCATCCTTACACCAGCAAGTGAGCAGTTAGGAGGCAGGACATTTTTCTGGGCATCCCATGGCTCCTCCCCACCAGTGCAGAACGTGAGAGGCATCTTTACCTGGATCATGCACAGGTAATCAGACAGGGATAGGCTCTGGTTCCGGTACCAACAAACATGGGTGATTGTGTTGGGCCGTTGGGCCTGGCCCAGCAAATAGCGAGGAGGAAGCTCTGGAGAAACAGCAAGAGAGCAGAAAACTGAGCAGAGAAAGGGGGAGAGAAATAGAAAAACAGAATATTAGGGTGAGAGAAGTGATGCAAGAAAGGTGGCTGTTAAAGGAAAAAGGATTGTGAAAAACATGATGGTGTTAGAACACGGAACAAGATCAGAGCAAGAGGGAGTGCAAGAACTCACACATTCAATCCCAGAACCTGTAGCAGGGTGGGCTTGTTATCCAGGCACAAAACTGTGAGATGGTGCCTTTCCCAGAGGTGTCAGCAGGGAAAGGCAGGCCTCTCCTCTCCAACAGAAATCATAACAGAAACCAGCTCAAGTGCCCAACTTCTGGACTCCAAGCCCAGGTCACATCTACAGCATTTCTCTGACCCAGCAGACCCACATGCACTCTGTATCAGGAAAACCCAGGAGCTCCACTGGCCAAACTTTTAACTCCTATTAAACAAGTTCCTCAGGAGCAGGGCAGGGCAGGCAGGCAGGGACAGACAGCAGTGCACTAGAACACTGCCCCATTGCTTTTGTCTAGTTAGTGACCTCCTTTTTCTCTCCACAGTATTTAGGGTCCTTCCCACTTCTGAAAGCCTTCCAAGCATGCCAGCCTCCAGGAAGGTGTCCTACCTGCCAAACTGCTGCCTAAACTGAAACCACAGAGGTGGGGCAAGCAGTGTAAGGAGTGCTGAACTGATCTGTCTTGAAATCTGCAGGATTCAGGACTCAGTACCCAAACGTGCCACCAGTGCCACATTGCGCCACACCAAATGGCAAGATCCGAGGTACCAGCAGCTCACAGAATCAGAGGATCCCAGATTGGTTTTGGTTGGAAGGTCATCTCGTTCCACCCCTCTGCCAAGGGCAGGGACACCTTCCACTAAAGCAGGTTGCTCAGAGCTCCATCCAGCCTGCTCTTGAACACCTCAGCAGGGCCATAATAAACAACTCTGCTCAGCATAACACGATGCTGCCATGAAAAGGCACTTGGCTGTTCAATCCTGCCAGCAAGGGAAGGGCAGAGAAGGTGTATTCCCACTGAACTGAACTCCCTCTTCTTAATTCTGGGTGCAGTACAGCAGCTAACCAGAGCTCAGTATGGCAGAGTCAATCTCTAAAGGGAAGTATCATGGATAGGTAACTCATTGAATCATAGAACCATTAAGGTTGGAAAAGACCTCCAAGATCATCAAGTCCAACCTTTGGACTAAATCCCACTAAACCATAAAGTGAAGTGCCACATTCACACATTTTTTGAACACTTCCAGGGATGGTGACTCCACCAATGCTTGGGCAGCCTGTTCCCATGCTTAACCACTCTTTCAGTGAAGAAATTTTCCTTAATATCCAATCTAAACTTCCCCTGGCACAACTTGAGGCTGTTTCTTCTTGTCCTGTCCCTTGTTCCCTAGGAGCAGAGCCTGACCCTCACCTGGCTCCATCCTCCTTTCAGGAGGCTGTAGAGAGCGAGAAGGTCTCCCCTGCGGTCTCCTTTTCTCCAGGCTGAGCCCTCCCAGCTCCCTAAACTGCTTCTCATCAGACCTGTGCTCCTGACCCTTCCCCAGCTCCACTGCCCTTCTCTGGACACACTCTAGCTCCTAAATGTCTTTCTTGTTATGAGGGGCCCAAAACCGAATCCAGGAGTCGATGCTCCTCACCAGTGCCCCGTGCAGGGCGATGGTCAGTCCTCCAGCAAGAAGGCTGAAAGCCAAAGGAACAACTCAGTCCTAGGATATCCCGGCTTTCCTTTCAACTTTCCCTGCTTTGGTGCCGCTGCCGAAGCAAAGCCCTGCTGCATGGAGAGCGGAGCATGAGTACGGACACACAGACATGCAGAGAGGGGAAAGCATGCGGTGGCGTTTGATGGCCCGTGCTCTCCCTGGATACAGAAACGCTGCCCAGGAGGAATGGGAGATGGAGGCCGAGGCAGGAGGGACAGAGTGAGGCGAGCGCTGCCCCCGCGGTACCTCGACGGCCACACTGTGGTCAGTCATGGAGACGCTGGTGTTGCGGTACCAGCACACGTGCATGGTTGTGTTGGCACGGTGGTGACTCTGCCTGTCCAAGGAGCTACGAGAGGAGTGTATGTCATCTTCAGACTCCTGTTCTAGAGAGACCTCATCAGAGGATCCTGGGGGAGGAGAATTGGGCAGCGGTTTAAGAAAACTGTGCAGTACAAAGAGCAAGAAAGGCTGGGATTCCTGAGAAAGGCTCTTTTCTCTTGCCATGGTCCAGTTTTAAATATGTCAAGTTGAACTGGTTACACAGCTCCTGTGCACACACTCTGAGCACATCAATCTGACTTTTGCCACTCAGCTCTGCCTGGGGCAGCTGATTCATAGGATCACAGGATGGTTTGAGTTGGACCTTAAAGCTCATCTCGTTCCAACCCCCTGCCATGGGCAGGGGCACCTTCCACTAGAATAAAATCACAGAATGGTTTGATTCAGTGCTGTGTCAAACAAACAAAACTGACCAAACTTCATCTTGAGTCAGGAGGAACAACACAGAGGGCTCCAAGAACGGATACTCCGTGTTTCAGCACAGCCATAACACCACCAGACAGGCACAGGAATGTAAAAGCCGACCTCCAAAGATACCACAGTTTGGACAGAAAAAAATCACTACGTGGTTAAAATTGAGAAAAATCTATGCAAGAAATGAATAAGTACCTTACAAAATTAACAATTCTGCAATGGGAGGATCTCTGCTGCATTTAAAGCTACCTTGAACATGAATCTAGGAAGACAGGCATATTTTTCTTGATTAAAACCAAAGCCCCATTAACTCTCCGTTACCATATGAATTATAAAAATACTTCATTTATGTCATCAAATTCACAACAGGGAAGGTGAAAAGGTCAGGACAACTGCTGCTTTTCAAGGAGGCAGGAAACACCACTTACTGTTGGAGCGGTTGCACACAGAGTTTTCCAGAAGCATCTCGGATTTCTCAGTCGATTTCTTGGCCATTTCAATTGCCACATTTAGGTCTTCCATCCACTTGCCCATCTCCAGGCGGGTACTGCAAGAGAAGCAGTGGGAATGGGGATCTGGCAGCCCAGAGCTGTGACTGAGTGCCTGTGTGCTGAAGGGAGGCACAGGTCACCACCCAAAACAAGGGGCAGTCCCTTTCCATTAGATAAATCAAAACAAAATTAGAATTTCTCCAAAGCAGGAGCTTTCCAGAGAGGAAACTGACCTCACACAGCCTTCATCTCTATACCCAAGCCTTGAAATAAGACTAAAATAACCATCAAACACTTGGACTTTACAGCAAAGAGAACGAACAGACACCTAGTGGGGCACAGAGCATCCCCTCTGGAGCTTTTGGGCTCAGAAGAGGAATCAAACGTTTTGGAGATGGAGGGGTATGAGCAATAATTTTTTTGAAGGATAAAAGGCAACCTGAAAGACATCCCATCTTCTAAAGGGATCTGACATCTCACGTGAAGGAAGAGGAGATGTCCTTCAACCCTCACAGGTTCCATTACAGGATGAGAGATTCACAGCTCCTCAGCTGTGTCTCTGTATCCATGGATATTGCAACAGCCTTTAGACAAGGCCACATTTCTTTTTTTTTTTTGGTAACCATCTCTTTTTTTCTGAAAGTTTTTAATTTAGACTGAAAATTTCACACATGGTATAAAGCCCAGCTGCAATTATTTCTGACAGGTAAACTTTGAGCGATTTCAAAGTTATGACGACGTAAAAATTATATTTATTTTTCCAAATTTAAGAATCTTCCAAGCACCTTATGATTCGTAGCTGCTGAGAAATGGTTGATCTTAAATAAAAAAAAGGACATTTTCAGTTGTTAGGCTGGAATTTAGAAAACCACATCTGCATACCAAAAGTATTGGTTCCTGTGCCACTACACACCTGATCTGTGAATATTCTGTAGTGGTCATTTTTTAAGAACAGGTAAAAAAGCAGTAAAAACCTCTATGATTTAAGGTTGAGATATAGTGCTCCCACCCTGCATCCTTAGCATTCTCAACCCCATCTACCTTTTCAGGAGACCTGCAGAAGGACAAAACCTCCTAAAGCTGATCCTGAGACACCAAGAACAGGAGAAAACCTAAGTACAGTTCAGATAGAAAGCAACAAAAAGGCACCAAACTCACTGCCCAAGGGTAAGTTAGACTGAAAATGGATTGCTTTTATCTCCAAGTCAGCCTTCAATTTTTCCTCTCCCTTTCCAGCTTCCTCCGTCAGATCCTGCAGGAACTCTCCCCTCCTTACAGGAATTTGCATGTTCTGGATTTTAATTCTTTTGAGTCTCTAAAATATTTGTATGTTTGGATTTCATTTTGTCTCCTGCAGTGGTTTGAAGGATGACACTGGCAACTCACAAGTAAACCAACACGATGGCAATGTTATTGCTGCTGTTTTGTGTTTTGGGTGAGATGGAAGCACAGAATTAGGTTGGAAGGGACCTTAAAGCTCACCTTGTTCCACCCCCTGCCATGGACAGGGACACCTTCCATTATCTCAGGTTGCTCCAAGCCCCATCCAATCTGGCCTTGGACACTTTCAGAGATGGGGCAGCCACAGCTTCTCTGGGCAACCTGTGCCAGGGCCTCACCACCCCTACGTCCAATCTAACCCTGCCCTCTGTCAGTGTGAAGCCATTCCCCCTTGTCCTGTCACTCCAGGCTCTTGTAAACAGTCTCTCTCCATCTTCCTTTTGTTGGCTCCCTTCATGTACTCAAAGGCTGCAACTAGGTCACCCAAAAGCTTCTCTTCTCCAGGCTGAACAACCCCAACTCTCTCAGCCTTTCCTCCCAGCAGAGCTGCTCTAGCCCTCTGATCATCTTGGTCCCTCTTCTGGACTCGCTCCAGCAGCTCCATGTCCATGTGCTGGGGACCCCGGAGCTGGAGCTGCAGGAGGCATCTCACCTGAGCGGGGGCAGAATCTCCTCCTCACCTCTTGCCCATGCTGTGGAGATTAGCCCAGGATAAACCACTCCTTCCCAAAACTCAACACTGAAAAAAGGAGTTGTGGAGCGTCCTGGGCTTATTTTGAAGTCCAGAGGGTGCACAAAACACCCCTCTAGCACTGCACCAGTCAAGCAGTAACTTTCTGGAGAAGGAATCCCTCAAAGCCACAAGCAACTGAGGAAAACCAGGGTTACCTGGCTGCCACCACTATGGTTTTCTGTGCAGAATAGATGGTGAAGCAGTGTGGGACGGCCCACTCATTCTCACTCTCCTCCACCTGCAGGAAAAGAAAAGATTTTTCTCATCACTGCTCAGTAACCAATAAACACCAAAACTGTCCTCCTTTGCTGGCTGGGATTGGAGACAAACTTGGTTGCAGGAAGTGCAGAACAGCTACTTTTTGAGGAAAACCACCTACTTCCAAGTTTATTTTGGCTCTACATTAAAATCTATTGCGTGGTTCTACTGCAGAAGCACAACACCACATCCAACAGGGCAAAGAAAGTGGTCAGAGAAGGTTTGACTCATTACTTACCGGAGGGTCGAGCACTATCAGCTGCAAACCAAAGACAGAAAGAACAATCCTGTCAGAACAGGGGATGGGGAAGCAGGAGGGCTGGTTATATGCCTAGGTGCGTGCAGGGGGGCAAAACACCAGGATAAATAAATCCCTATTTCCAGATCAGCCTCTGACAGCAGTGTGAAAATGAATGGACAAGAGGGTGTGCTCCAGCTGTTTTGCTAATGTGGAAGGAACAGGCTCACCACCTGCAGAGAAGGCTCTGTTTGACACACCTGAAGGTCCAGTTGCTGCTGAGACCTGCCTGGGAGCAGTTTGTGGCTTTGGTCCTCGTGCCCTGAAGGAATTCCTCAACCTGCCCTAGGCAACGCCATTTCCTTAACCCTGTGATGCAACTTGGAACCACTTACCAACATGCCATGCAGAGAGAGGTGTCCGTGGATTTTGAACTGATTTGTCCCTGTGACCCCTTTGCTTGTGTACAGTAACATATCTGAGAACTGGAAAGGCAGGAAGAGGACAATCAGTGTTCTGAAAGCAGCAGGCAGGGACAAGGATTTTTTGACATCTCCTTAAAAATCTGTTGTTTAAAGTCCACTATAGATGCATGAAAAATGCCATTTCTCAGTCAGTTTGGCCGACTTTCCTTAAAACCACTGTTGTTTATTTACAAGAGAGGCAATTAAATTTTAAAATTCTATTAAAACTCTGTGCCATTAAGGAACCAAGTTGACCAGAAGTAGTGCCACAGTCACACTTTCTAAATATCCCTCA
Source organism: Cephalopterus ornatus (assembly GCA_013396775.1). NCBI lineage: Eukaryota > Metazoa > Chordata > Aves > Passeriformes > Cotingidae > Cephalopterus > Cephalopterus ornatus. Next base: position 2,753 of record VZRE01007039.1, on the reverse strand, counting down.
GAGTGAGTTTTCAGTCTCAAGTGCTGATTTTTGACACAAGCACATGAAAACACACTTTCCCAAAAACTTTACGTTGAAGACTGGGTTTATGAAAGCCAGAAGCAACACCCACCAGGAAGAACATCCGCTGCTGTAAGCCCTTCTTAGTGAGCTTGTACAAGCAACCTTCCCGAATAAACTCCTGCAGCAGAAAAGAGAAAGTTAGACAAAGCTTGATCTTTCCCAACTCAAGAGAATTTTACTTTCATCCCAGAGTACACAGATGTTGATTGGTGCCCAGCAATGATCACTAACAGATTTGTTAAAGGCCAGATGACACTTTTGCTCCTGTTTTGTGACATGCTCCTTGCTGCAGCCAGCATTTAAATCAGTGAAGGAAGAGAAAGGAAAGAAGCAGAATTCCTGATGGACACCAGCAGTTCACCTATCACACTTACATCCCACCGCAGTGACTGCCATAGCCTCCCCAAAGCAATGCGATGCTCCTGTACTTATGCCCAATACATCTATCGAAAACAAAGAAACAAAACACCAGGCAGGAGCTACATGAATTCCTGTAAAACAGAGACACCAGTTTAGCCCAGTGCCGTGGCTCAACCATCCCTACGTTCCCACAGGCTGCACCAGCAGAGCTGGGAGTGGATTTCCTATCCAGTGCGACACACCAGTTCCCGCTCAAACACAGAGCACCATGTCCCAGTGTACCCAGTATCTGTACTGGAAACACAGAACTGCAGCCAGAGTCTCAGCAGAAGCATTTTTGATCTATTCCTCAGGACGTCACCAAGGTGATGGTCCCATCATCCACGGGATTTTACTATGAGACGGTTACAGGAAGACTTTACAGTCATCCCATAAACCAGAGGGGCAGCAACGGCAAATCCATGGTTCAAAGGCACTTCCCTTGGCAATAAAGCCAATAAGGGCTCTAAAAATGAAGCAGAGGCACCTACCCTGCCAGGTGCTGTGAGATTGTCTATCCCAATCAGGTCATGCTGCAGCTCTGTCAGCTTCTGGAAGTTCTCCAGGCGGATGAGGCTGTGCTGCAGCTGCGATGTCATCTCTGTGACTTCCTTCAGCGCGCCTGTACGGAAAACAGCACCGACGGGATCGGAGCAGAGCAGAGAAAACCAGGCCTCCCATTTCACCCACCCCTGGAAAACTGAATCTGAAACTTATATCTGAAATTCATAGACAGCTTTGGAACAGAATAGTTTAGGAAGGGACCTACAGTGATCAGCCAGTCCAACTGCCACCTTCTTAAAGTGTGTTTTAGAGCTACCCAGCGGGTAAGTAGAGACTAACAAGCAACTTCATAGCACTTCCTATGCTTCTGGAGTTCATTGTGTATCTCAGATATTGCTCATATAAAAAAGCATTTACCATGTAGCCAAAAGTAAACTAAAAAAATCAAAGCCAATTATTTCTGCCAAAGATTACTTTGTCATGAAACGAATTTAACATGTACGTTTTTGATACTACAAAACAAGCATTTTTTTGGTCACATTTTTACTTCTAAATGACGAAGAGTTCCTAAAAATCTACTTTTTTCTCTGCTAAAAAGGGAGACCAAGAAAAGGACTAATTTTCAGCTTTGGCTGAAATCTTGGGATCCATTAAGATTACCATGAGAAAACCACTTCCCGGAATGGCAGACAAAAAGCATTTACATTGAATTTGTGGACATAATCGAACATAAGTGTTCCAGGCCAGGTTGGACAGGGCGCTCTGAGCACCCTGGTCTAGTGGGAGGTGTCCCAGCTCACAGCAGCAGAGTGCAACGAGGTGAGCTTTAATGTCCTTTCCAACCCAAACCGTTCCATGATTCTATGATTCTACAGTTCTCGTCTCCCCAGGGTACAGACAACATTCTGGATGTCCGTGGCAGGGGTGTCTGCCAGCAGGCACACAGCTGGGGGCTCACTCACTCCGGCAGTCGGCAAAGTCCCGGTGCTCCGCCGTGTAGTGCTTGCACAGCCTACCCAGAATCAGCTTGTAGTGCATCAGTCTCTGGATGGGTTTGAGCAGAAAGGTGTTGAGGGGCAGGTAGCAAACCTTCTGCAGCTCAAACTCCTTATAAACCATCTCCAGCTTCTTGAGGCGCTTGGTTGCTTTCTCCAGTTCTGTCAGGACCTCGTCGTGCTTCTGCAGGTAACTGGTGAACTCCTGTGGAATCACACAAAGAATTACTTGGATTAAAGGAAAAGAGTCTCTCATAATTCAAGGAAGTGGCAGACAGCTCCCAGTCAGGGTCAAAACAGGTCTGCACGGCACTGTGCCTGTGCCTGCTGGGAATATCAAACGCTGGTAGTCAAAATAGCAGCCCCACACTCCTGCAGTCCCACTCCAGCCACTGGATTCAGTGGAATAATTACTCCACTACCACAGCACAAGTGTAACTGTTCCACAGAGGCACTCTGCACCAAATAAAGGTGACTTCATTTCAGAAGCTCTGTCTTTAAAAAATACATATATTTTTGAATTAAATAACCTAATGAACCAGGGTCTCAATAGGGGAGCTAAAGAAACAATTTTTCTCTCTTTTCTGCTGAATAAGCAACAAACAAACACCTTTTCTCAAGGTAAATGTAAGTGGCTAAACAAAAAACAGTGATACAAAGCCTTCATGCAATTATTTTATTATGTTTTCTTTTTAAATTGTTATCAACAATAATTGTTTGCAAGTTACTTCAAGACTGACTGAAATAGGTTAGATCGGATTTAGGGAAGAATTTCTTCCCTGTGAGGGTGGG
>VZRE01007036.1:757-35502 GCA_013396775.1 Cephalopterus ornatus | reverse complement strand
TGATTTCAGTGTGTTTGGGTCCACAAACTAAATCAGTAAAACAGGATTTGTTGTAGGGTAGGGAGAGTATCTCTGTGCATGTGTGTCTATCTGTGCTTATATTTCGTTTTTATGCATGGTTTCTAGTTATTAAATTATATGGGATATTTCAGAATTTTTCAGTGCAATATATATTCTCCTTGAACATAAGTTTTTAAAATGTAAAAGAAATTGATTACTAAGTCTGTGCTCAAAATTCTAAGTTGCACTATAATGTTTCCCCTTTACCTGGACCTCCTTAGGAAACCAGATGTAAACCTTAACAAGGGTTATCCAGGTTAAATACTATTGCAGTAAACTGTACAGCAATGGGTAATCTGGCTCTAATTAAAGTTAAAACTTTTTCCTCTTCCCTGCCCCCCAAAAGCTTTGCCTGTGATCTTTTCGAATTTATAGCAGGGAATAAAAGGGAATTCCTGCCAAACCTATTGCTCCTCACCTCCAAAGTATGATTTTATATTCTTCTTGACTGTGATAAAATGACAAATACAGATGCATTTATGTATGAATTTAAAACTCGCAGTTGAGGCATGTAGTTCACTTCTTTTCTCCTAATGAAATTACATTTTCTATCCCAATATTGTTGTCATTTGAGTTCAGACCAGACATCTAGTACCCAGTGTTTCACTTCACAGTTTTGAATCTATGTAGGTGGTTCAGAAGAGACAGAGTCAGTCTCTAACTATGTGTTATGGAAGTACTCTAGTAGTGAGTTCTCTTATTAAACATTAGAAATGGTTATTTTGGTGCTTTCTTACTTGAGGCATAAATACAAGATCATGTATTTATGAGTGAAACAATCAAGAGCTGATGCCACCCTCATAATCTATTGACATATATTTTAAAAGCAAAATAAAAATGGCTATGAATACTTTTTAGATCAGGCTCCAGGACACTTCATTTCAGGAGGGAGCGAAGTTGGATACAGACATTCACAGAATTATGGAATTGTTGAGTTTGGAAGGGACCCCTTGAGACCATCTCCCCCTCCAACCTCCCCACACAGGGCTCCTACAGCACATTACACAGGATGGTGATTTGATTTCACAAACTCTCTAGTAACCTGTTCCAGCACTCGGTCACCCTCAGCAAAAGCGTATTTCCTTATGTTCAGAGGAAACTTCCTGTGTCTGTTCTTGTTGCCTCGTCCTTACGCTAAACAACACTGGCCCATCCTCTTTACAACCTCCTTTCAGATTTTTGTATACATTGATAAGATTCCCACTTTTATAGTCACTGCTCCTAGAGCCTGTAATCCTCTTTGTTCTGAGGGGCATGCATTTGCTTGCGTTTTAATTCAGTGAGAAGAAGCCTGCTTGCGTTTACATTATTTAGTTCTTTTTAAGGTCAAATGTTTAACAAACACACTGCATGTATGCTGAAGTCAGTATGGCTGAAGCTAGCCCAGTCCTAGACCCAGGAAAAGCTAATGACAAGACCTTCAGAATGTTTAGTCCCTGTATTACAGGAATGATTGAGGAAGAGTTTTTTTCATATTTCTTTATCTGGGGAAGTAAAATTTATTTTAGGCAGCAATAATTTTGAGTCTTGAATACTCCTCATATGCTATAGCATTTCCAGTAAACCTAATGTGAATCTAATTAGACACATCTTTTTCTTTTTTTTGGTTGTGTTTCTTGAGCATGTACCAGCATAAATTCCATATCAAGGAGAAAACACACTATTTTGCCACTATATACCTCCATTCATGGTCAGGGAAATGAATGTATGTATCTTTGCAAGATGTTGTATTGTGAAGAACCAAGCACTTTATTGCAAATTGAACTATCAAAACTGAAGGTAGCCCATGGGCTTCAGCCTTCACAGATATGTGGACAGCCCACCTATAGTAATTAGTTTACAGTGCCTGCAGGTAGAGCATTTGTTCAGTTACAGTTCATTTCTTGATCACATCTTATCCTCTCTATGAAAACAGCAGCACGGTTTCAGGAGTGCAGATGTAAGGAGTGTATTACACTAATTTGAATTGCATGTTCATTTGCGGGGAGAGGGGAGAAGGTGTGGTGGTGGGGAAAGACACTAAATTATCTAATTCCATGCTTGAATTGGTGATTAAACTTCATTTACCCTTTTTGTTGTTCTGCAATGCCAATACAATTGATTTATTACACTTCAGGAAAGGGATCCTACTTTTATTCTTTCCACCTTTTACTTTGCGTGCATTGAAGCATTAGATTCAATTTTGATGTAAATTTTCTTTCAAGATATACCTACTGCAATCCATGAACTAGATCCACTAAGTGAAAAATTATACTCAGTATTAAGTATGTACTTTTGGGATATTTCTTGTGCCTGGCTCTGTCAGTCTATCTGTTTTTTTTTTTTATTTGGTACATAAATAAATAGAACTTTTAAATTACTGGGAATCTTCACTACCAGTGTTTAAAACCAATTTGGATTCCCTCTTTTTCTTGGAGTACTAAATGCCACAGATATCAAATTATTTGAGTAATCTGTTATGGTATTATTACAAAGCATTAATAAATCACCTGTAGGATGTTACTTATCTTTACCTTGGTTTCCACAGTTGTAAACAAGGATGCTTTATCACCAAAGAAATAGCAGAATGGTTATTATTTAATTATTTAAACATTTCTGACTTGATAAATATTTTACAGATACATTAAAATTATACATCATCTTTGGACAACTTAATTTTTATTGGCTACCAATTAATAACTGAAAATATAACTGGCCTTCAACATAAAATATATGGATTACTTAAAATAAATTCTGTTTGCAGAATATCCATTATCTAATCATCCTGATTTAACAAAATGATTTAGAGGAGTAACCAGACTTTAGCAAAAATGAACCCCCTAATAATCCTTCCACTACAGATGGTGATTTCCAACCAATCATGGCAGAGAGAAGCTATTACTTTATTCTACAAATAAAGGTATACTTTAAAGGTTAAAGAAAAATGAATGGTATAACTCACTCCAGTGACTTCTTCCCAGCTTACTCCCCCAGATGCAACTGCTCTCCATTTTAAACCCAGACTTCATTTTTAATTAATATATATCAAGCTGTTCTTAACCTGTTTTCAACACAGTACTCCCAGTCACACTTTAAACTTCAGTTGTCCTTTAATAAAAATAAGCTGTGTGAAGATCTCAGCCAGCTCAGGCAGTCACATACACTCACTGTTTTCTGTTCCCAATCAAAAAACTGTGCTATATAGTAAATCTTTTTTCACTGTGACCCTTTGTAAAATGTTAACTGAAAAGCTTAAGTCTCATGGACTCAAAGTGCTATGTGATCACATAGGCTGTATTGCAACTCTGAGGCTTACAACCAGACCATCAGAAACAGGCTGAAGTTAAATTTTTCCTTGGAGCCTGACAGCTTTTGGGTGACTACATCATGCCAAAACCAGGCAGAGCCAAAGCCCTCACTCCCTCTGTGAATTTGACTTTAAAAGTAGATTGAGGGAAAGTTCAGAGCTCTAAAGCAGAACTGAAACATCTAAACCCAAGCTTGCAAACTGAAAAAAAACCCCTTACTCTGTAATCATAGAAATGGTCAAACTAATCAGGTTTCTTTTTAACATTTTTGATTGATGATCTGTTCATAGCTACCATCGGGAACTTAATACCTGTGTCCTGACTGGAGTCTGGTATTCAGGTCTTCTTTAACATCATTTTCATGTACACCTACCCAACCGAAGTTCTCCAGAGAGATCAGTCAATGAGCTACAGTAATGCTAAAAACTTATTCAGAACTACCTAAGGATACACCTTTTTTTGGTATACTGGGCTGTCCCTCAGGGAACTGGAATTCAAGCAAGTAGGCATCTGAAGCACTCAGAAACCTGGGGCAGTGGAGGTGAAATTTTCCACCAATCTCAACTTTCTCAGCTTCACCAAAGGCCTGCTCAGGCACAGAAGTCCTTCACTGAATGTTTTAATAACTTCTTGACCTGGAAAAATGGTGTCTCAAAATAAGGAAGTTATAAGGAAACATTTGTTACTGCCATTAAGGAAACATTTATTACTGTAATTGCTACTGTTATTAGTAATAGATTTTGCTTAGTTATGCAAATATGCTATATTTTATAGAGAGTGAAACTTAATTTGAAGCAGATCCTTTTAATTCCTGCAAATGTATGAGATAAAATTTATCATCATAAAATTATAAAATTATGTTAAAATTATTAGTTCTTCCCCAGTTTTTAGCATCAGTATAATTCAATTCATTTTAACACTCAGTGCTTCAAGGTATCCCCAAAGTACTTGAATTTGAGAAAGCAACAGAAAAGAACAGATGAACGCACACTAGGGATCTTTAGCTGTTGAAAGCTAAAACCATTAAAATGCCAGCTAAATATAAGATTTATGCTTTTAATATGTTTAGACGCTGTAACAATCTACAGAGAAGTACAGCAAATCCATAATCACCTGAAGCCAATGTGTCAACATTGACTTTATCTATTTTCCTTCCACTAGGCTCCATATGCAGGCTAATATTCAATGATGATTCTCTGTCTTTTATACAAGGCATGAAAACAAATTAGATATTAATACCAGTCATGATTACAAATATATAAATTGATGACTAGAAAATGTATTTTAGTTAATATAATGTCTAAATTTATGTGCTTGTGGTGTTATTTATGCCACATATTGTAACTCCTGATCTGGATGCCTATTTTGGAAGTGAAGTTCTGGAGTGATGTTTCTAATACAGTTCTTAGAGCTGCCAGAAACCAAGGGACATACATGAAACTGATTAAGATTAAAGATGGTGTAGATTATTCACTGGTTAAATAAATATGTGAAATAAGGCATTACCTTTCAGTGATGGTAATTGTAAAATTAATTTCAATTCATCTTATAATTAATTCTGGGTAAAGAAATTGTTTCATCTCAAATGTCTTTGAATTTTACTTTCCTTCAGTTTCATCAGTCTTTGTATCAGAATCTGGAAAGATCTGGCATTGCATATTCAGTAAGTCAGAGTGTTCAATAAGTTCATTAACTTTAAGATGATATTTTTTCATACAGAAGAGTAAACACCATGTTAAAAGTTAAAAAGTTATTCAAGTAACAATAAGCTTAATAGTCTGATTCAATAATATGCAAAGCTTTTCAAAGTTACATATATATTTTTTTTTTTAAAGAATAAGAATAAATTTAGGGAGATAAATAGAAAACAGGGTGAAATGCAAAACATCTTTGTCAAAGGTAGATCATGTCAGATTAACACTGCTACCCTGGGTTTTAAATGGCAGTTGACAGGGAAATGTGTTCTGTGTAGTCAGTCTAGATTTCAGTGAAACGTTTGATAGGGTGCCACAAGGGAAATTACCAATTGAATTTGATAATATGGGGCTAGTACAAGAACTTTTAAAGTGGATAAGAAGAGCTAAGTGGGAGGTGATAATGGATTATGCTGCAAAGGGAATTACTAGCTTGGAATAAAGTAATGCCATGAATAACCTATGGACCCATTTTGAGGCCAGTCTTATTAAATATATCCTTTAATGCCATGGGAAAAGACAATTTTAACAGATTGTTAATGATGGTTTCTGATAGTAATTTTGCAAGACACCATCAATACAGGACTTGATTGGACTATTATATGGGAAAAACAGCATGATGAATAGTATGTTGGAGATGGAATTATTTGCATTGTCACAGGAAACCTGAGGACATACACATTTTCAGAAAGTGATTGCACTGAAGAAGGTGTAGAGAACAGCAGATAGAAATATATGTGTTTTAACAAGATGAGAAAGGCAGTAAGGATTGAAATGGAGACCAGCGAGGCTGCTCATGAGGACCTGGAAGCCTTAAGTGTAATGAAGTTTGACCTATCTCTAATCTGGTCTCACAGATTGAAAGTACATTGATAGAGTACATTAGATGTTCTCAGAAGTGCATATTTGGGTTTGTTTTCAATTTAAAAATCTTCCACACTCCAAAAAGATCCACAATACAAACCAGAGCACAGTAAGAAGGGACAATCAGTTTTATTCAAATGTGGATTCCAGATCTATGAAAGTACCAAGAATTTGTCCTGTTTGTACAGAGACAATTGGATCTATTTTCTTTAAATACACATGAAATTGAATGCAGCAACTTAATTTTAAAAAGGATATTCACACAAGGAGAAGTAGGTACCAAACAAAGGAAAACAAGAGTCTTAAACTAGATGGAATTTTCTAATTATAAAAGAGTAAGATTTAAGTCAGTTCAGAAGACACAGAGGTGGTTCAAGGTAATTTCACAGCACATGGTGAAACCTGCTTTAAATTTTTGTGAAATTCATCAATCATAACCTCTGGAAAATGGAAATAGAATTTCCAAGGACTTCATCACAGTGGGAAAACACAAAAGCAAGCTGTCTCAGATATATCTTAATCTTTTTTTCCTTAAAGTTAATGCAGAAGAATGTAAGGATGGGTGAAAAGTAATTAGTAATATAACAACTGTATTTATTAATTCTTTCTCCATCCGAAAGTGTTCGGATTTGTGTTCAGCTCCAGTGTGACTCAGGCTCAAGGAGATCACACTGATCTATACTGATCTCTGCTATTCATTCTAAATAGAAGTCATTTTTTCAAAAAATCAAGCACAGGCTGCTGTGCTGTTCAAACATCTTTAAGACTCCTGAACTCTGTCTTTTTTATCATAAAAATATTTCAGTTGTTTCTTTGCTTACATTATTTGGAAGAATTTAATTTTGATACATTGGAGAAGCAAGAACTACAAGATATTAAAAAAAAAAAAAAGATAGACCAAACTTATTGTACTGTTATTCAAGAGAAGAAGGATTCTTTGCCTGAGATAAGAGTAACAAAATTCTGTTTATAGAGCATATTTGACTAGAAATATTTGGAAGGGAACTTATTGCTAAGATGGCACGCAGAAACTATCTTTTCTATCTAAGACATAAGAGAAATACCCAGAAGCAAATCTTCTTTCTGAATACATTACCAATATACACTACATGCATGCACAATATGTATATGTATATTGAGCATAATAACTGTATATATCAGCTATGCATATTATTGCTATGCATTTCTTTTAGCTGTGGTCAATTTATGTTTCGTATCTTTTATCTAGGGATTTGTTCTTGGGAGAAAAGGACTACTCAGTCCATTAGCTGATCTGAGTTTATGATGATAAATCCCTTGATGTTCAGCCATGACAGGAATTACTCTGCTCTAATGAGTAATAAATGTGGATAAGTCATGTGTCCCTATGGATTTCTTGGCCAGAAATTGCATTTAGAATAAGGCTAATTGTCTAAAATTTATCCAAATTCAATACAAATTTTATTGCTGCTAATTGCCTTTCCAGGTTTCTCAGCATTAAAGATATTTAAATGTATTTGTCATAGCACTCCTGTAAGTGTGTTATGCTTAAGACTAGTAGAAACTGCCGTCATATTTAGGATTTTCAACAATTTCTGTAATTCAGGACTAAATCATTATGACTTGGAACACAATTTTCCATTTTTAATACTGTAGCAGATCATGCTTTAAAAATTTTGTTAATGTCTCTGTCATAAAATGTGTCTTTACTAGCCTTGTTTTGTGGTTCTGACATGCTTTAATTACCATGGCAGTGTTATAAGCGGGAGATACTGTAATCAAATGACCCCTGCCACTAGAGTTAAGGTTGTATCAGAATTACCATGATAGACTACATTTTTCAAGTGTTTGCATGTCAAATGGTATAAATCACTCTAAGCTTGAACTATAGTACAGAAAGCTTCATAGCTTTAAACTCTGTGTAAGTATTATGCACGGTAAAGAAGAGATTACTATTATAGCACTAACAATGAATTCAGGATTGAGAAAACATATTACTGTACCTGAGTCTCTGTTCCCAAGATGCAGCTCCCAAGGCCCTTGCAAACACTGTATTTCACATAAGTGCTATTGTTTAGGACAAATGTTTATTGTAAAAAATAAAAGCTACAATGTGCTTAAGAAAGATGGTTCCATTAGGACACAGGATCATTGTCTGTTTGACAAGTATGTTCACTGCATCCTTGAGATAATGTGGAAAACCTACTGTAGGAAGTCTGTTACAATTAGGGTCACAATTGTTTTGGAATACACCAAACTCAAACTTTATGTTCTTGAAATTATGCTTTCACTCAGTTCTGTGGCATATTACAGTGAAATCAAAGGAAACATGAAAACTTTCCAATTCGTGTTATATGATGCACTGAAAACATCAGTGCACCAAATTCAATAAGGACAGGTTAACATTTTTGTTATTGTTATTGCTGATCTGCTAAAATCAGGTGTTTATTTTGGTTTTCTTTTTGCACTGGTAGTCTTTGACCTTGCTGTAAAGATGGTATCAGATAGAACTGATCAGTTTCCTAACAATTATTTTCTTGCAGAGGCCAGGAATGAGCCGAGTTTCTTGGTATTCTTACCTTCTAAACCAAGAACAATGAAATCAGAACCTCAGTCACTGAGAGCAGGGAATGAGTTTCTTTGGGTTTTTTAGATATTCAGGTTCTGTGTCAAGATTTCACTTCTTTCCGTCTAAATTATGATCTTAGTCCGTGTGTTGAAGTAAAACAGGAGATGACTTTACAAAGTCAGGAATCCCACGAAAGGTTAACTTTCAAAGGGTGGAAGAACAGTGTGTTGTGATCTTCAGATTGCCATCTCTTTGAAGGAGGTGGGCAGGGGCAGAGCCATTGGTGCTTCACACTCCTATGTGCTTACACCTGGATGAGTGACATCCCAGAGTTCTCATCTCCCATTGTCAGGGATTATGTGGTCCCTTTTGGGGGTGGGGCTACCTGTACGTTTATATATTTTTGAAAAGTCACCTTCTTTGTTCTGTGCCCATAAGTTCTCAAGTGACATCAAACTGAAGATGTAGGTTGTCTCACCATGAGTTTCATGCCCTGTTGTTTTCAGAGTGCTCAACTGGGCTTTGTTTCAACCAATGACTAAAGTTTACTTTCAAAGTATGGGAGAGCCGCTACTAGGTTCCATTGAAATAAACAGTACTTTCTTGCATGCTTAAGAACTGGATTTACTGAATCTACAGGGAAGACAGAAAGAAAGCATGCTAACTGTCTTTAAGTATGCAAAGATCCTTGTGAAAAGAAAGAGATTGATCTGCTTGACATGTCTGTAACATGTAGCACAAAGTGTAGTAGGTTTACATTTCATTGAGGCAGAATCTTGGATAGAAGAGAACTTTGGAAGTATTAAGAATAATGGGGATAGACATGGGCAGAGACAATGAAGGTCTTCATCATCTGAGTACACTGGTGTAATATGTTTTTGTTAAGGAAAATAGCCTACACAATTTCTTTAGGCTTCTTTTGCCCTTTTGAATAACTCTTTCTCTGCAGCTGGAAGAAAAACAATTTAAAAATGTGTATGTAGTGAATGATACCTAAAAGTTCTTGAACTGTGGGCATTTGAGCCAAATAAACATAAAGTATCAGGTTTTCCCAATATCTTAATTTCCAAATACTTCTGATCTTTCCATTGATGAAAAACAAGGCTGCTCCAATTGGCTGATCAGTGACAATGTGCAGTGAGAACATTCAGTTAAAAATCATTGTCAAAATATCTCAATCTCAGTGATGAAAAAGGCACAGGTGTGCTCTGTGTAACTACGGGATGAATAATAACTACCCTATTTACAGTCTATTTTTACACTTCTTTAGAATTTTTCAGCCAACATTCTCTATCAGACCACAGTTATTTCTAACAATAATGAACTTGTAGTATTTCCAGTCCTTTGGCCTTCTGCTTGCGATATGTTCAAAATTCTGCCTCCTTTTTAATTTATTATTGTTTTTGCTACTCTCATATTACCCTTTACTTAGGCAATCGCATTGACTACCCCTAAAGCTGAGAATCAACTTCAAAATTTTATTGTTAACATTAAAGGCTCTTCAAACCTTTTCCCCTTTCTATTTGTGAAATCTGGTTCATGTTTATGGCCCCTCTCATAATTTATGTTTGGCTTCTGACCTGTTTCTCCTTCATCCCTACCATTTGCTGTGTCAAAATATCAGGCTTCTCCTCAATTAACACTGCTATTTTGAAAGTTTTTTCCTCTTTGTAGAGTTTTGTGGCTGAATCTTTTGCTCTGTTTATCTTAGAAGTAAACCCTTTTCTGTGGATTTCTGTGAGAATACTATTGAGAGACATATTTTATGCCTTATTGTGTCATTTTTCCTTTATTATTTTGCTGTACTCTGATACTTAAGGGTCAGATGTTATTGAACAACAAAGTAGTTATATTTTGGAATATTCAGCTTATGCTATTGTGGTTTTTATTATCCCTAAATGTAATTGAATTCTCAGGCATGATACACGTGGATACAAAAATATCATTGCAATCCTGGAGTTGTTAATGTCCTCTCAAGAGATAATATCTACAAAGTCGAGAATTCAGGAGCCAATATAAATTAGGCCGGGCAAATAAAGGAAAGCAAACATAGAATTGGGGCAAATTATAAAGACTATAACTTGAGAAAAAAGGGGGGAAAAAAGCCTAATTTATAATCAACTGTAACCCCGCAGTGAAAGCCAAAAAATTAAATAACACATAGTATTTAAGTGATGAAGATATATCAAAGCAAAGTTAAAGCAGAATGCTAAGAAATCTTATGATTTATTTTCATCATTTACTTATTATATTTTATTATTTTATTATATATAATTTTTTCATCAATTTCCAGTTTACTTAATATACCAGTTTACATTCTCCATGCTCCACAATGCAAAGCAGGGCAAAGTCAATGCTAAAGGCTGAAGAAGTTGCTTCAAAATTTTGCTCTTCGCCCACACTGAAACACTAATATTGGCAATCCCAAACTGGGGATGACTTTAACAATTTAAGTAAGTAATGATCAAGCTTCAGCACTTGGAAATACTTCTTAGCGCACTTAATTTGCTAGCTTTCTGTTAGGTTTTCTAATTTTTTCTTGCATTTTGTGAAGTTCAAGCCATGCCACTAGTGAATGTATCAGTAAGCAAGCTGCACTCTGGAAACCCCATGGGAACTGAACATTTCATAAACTCACTGGGTGGTCAACATGAATCTGGTGGAACGCACTAGAGTTTACTGATGCAGCAACCTCTTTCTTGAATACGTTGCTCATTCAGACCAAAGAAGTAACACACACTTACTTTCTTGATAGTGAGATTTTATTCATATGGAAATTCACTGAAGGAAAGACTGACTAAGAGTATATAAAATTTTCTGAAAAGGTTGATAAATCTACAGATTAGAATAAGTGCACACAAAAAGTAAAGAATATATGAGCAAACGAAGTAATTTTTATCAGCTCTTGTATTACTTTGAATAACAGTAAGTGCTTAATCTTTTTTTTCAATATTTTTTTCAATAATTTGATCTCATTCAAACAGTTTTGGATGCCTTTATTACTCAGAATGTAAACTGTGGGGGTCTTTTAATACAAAAATAAAAGTGGTTTAATGCTATAGTTTAGTGGCCAAACATTATGAATAATTCAGGTCTCTAGCTTAGATTATATATTACATAGTACAAATATATTTCTTGAGTCTTCTGATAGATGCATTATAAATTTAGATATTTTGAAAATTATTCTGCTTCCTTAAGATATGCATTATATTTGACCCATAAACCCCAGACTAACTGCACAAAATAGAGTCTTAGGGAAACAGCAAAAAAATCATGCAAGTAAATCAAAGCATATTTGCATAACTTTCAATAAGTTTGTATAAAATCAGGACATTTATTTATCAAAACTCTTCCTAATTTGAAAATAAAATTAAGTTTGCTCTGATTCATGTTATATAAAGTAATATAGACAGGTCAGAATTAACATATTAAATGAGAATTCTGGTCTTATTTAACATACATTTCCCTTTATTTTCTGCTATGTAAGTAATCTATACATTGCAGGTTTGCAGAGAATCATAATCATGACTTCCACAAGAGATCTGGTCTGTTATACTGAAATATACTGGTCCAGTATGATTGGTCAAAAGTATAAATCTGGTATGATGAGAGGACTGTCAAGACTGTGATAATGGGTTTGAAACATGTTTGTACTTTGCAATTGTTTGCCTGTGTTGAGTAGGTACATAGATACAAAAGGTTGAATAGATATAATTTACCTGATTTAGACAAGAATTTTTTAGCTTTATACTGCTGCAGGTGGTGCTGTAAATATATTTCTGTCACAGAAATTTTGTAAGAAAATGTGATCGGCAAAGAAAATATCACCAGTATTACCAGATTTATTATGAATGAGTAGCTTTGAGTACAAAATAGTCTCCAGTGCAACAGTTAAGTAAAAACAAATACACAGTCAAGTTGCTTGAAACATATTCTGATTCCCTGTCATTTTCCACTTTAATCAAAAGGTGAACTAAACAAGTACTTCACTCAAGTCTGAGGCTGCAGATAAGCCCTTGTTTTTGATAAAATCCGGATCACAATATCGAATTTGAAGCCACATTGTTTAGTGTATTTGACTGAACCTCGGCCATTGGCATCGTATGTGCCTATCTCTGTCTCAGTTTTCTAATTTGTTCACTGAGCTATTTACCTGTTTCACAAAAAGTTAAGTTTGAATTAATTGAGGCAGGATTTTGGCTTTTCCTCATATGGCTTTTGAGATGAGAAAGACAAAGCAATGACTTCTCCTGGTACTGACCTCATCACCTGAAATTGAAGTACAAGTTTACAGATCCTGCAAGTTAAGGCCACATACCCAGAGGAATAATGATGCCAAAGGTTGTCAGTGGAGCTATCAGACCACCACTGCTTATTCCTGCACACTCCACGCAGATATGGGGGGACTTTGAGCCGCTCTTAATATCTGTCAAATCCTAGTTGATTGTCATGGGTTAAAATTGAGCATTGAATTGTTTTCCATATTGTATAAGAACCTCCAATAGCTTAACAAAACTACCATCTAAGACTAGGAAGATTGTGTCTTTTCAGAAACGCATGGAAGTCTTTTCATAAATACTTTGTATTTTATGAAATGCTCTTCTAAATTAAAAAATATATATTCTGATATGCCACATATTCATTTATTGTCTTTGATCTGAGGACTTTGAACAGCAATCCACAAAGTCGGTGCAGTAATTTTGGCTTGGGACAAGAATCCTTGTTGCACAGGAAGATAATAATAACCTTGTTACACCCACAATTGCTATCACCAATGGAAAAGAGCTTGGCTGGGGAGCCAAAGCATGGCTGATGTGTTCCCGAGATGTCTGATTGCAATAATGGCTCCAGATGATGGTTAGCAGCTGGCACAAATTAAAGAAACATTTCAGCTTCTGAATCAACTGCTTGCAGCAAAGTGGTGTAGAAGAGCTTGTGCTTTCAGCTGTGTTGGGCCCTACTACCAGTAATTAAATCTTTCTCACTTTAGCCAGATAATGCACTGTTATCTTCCTGAGTCTGCAGACCGTTTCATTTCCTAACTCAGAGGGGTGAACTGTTGCATTAGAAAAAGAGTTAAAATTATGAGGATTTAGAAGTCACTATTCACTGTTTCACATTGATCTACCTAAAACCAGCAAGCTGATGTGCTTGGTTTGCAGTTCCAAGTTAATGCTAACAAATAGGATAGATCACAAGTACTTCTACCTGTCAGACCCTCCATTTTTATTTCAGTTTGTAGTATACTCATGCTGATTGTAAAAAAAACCACTATATCCTAGCCTAGCCTAGCCTAGCCTAGCCTAGCCTAGCCTAGCCTAGCCTAGCCTATCTCCTATCCTATCCTACTGTATTGTATCATATTGTATCATATCATATCATATATTGTATTATATTCACTAAACATATTCATAGCATACAAAAGCCTGCTAAAAAAGGCACCATATATGATTTCACCTGGATGTTATCTCCATATATTGTAATGAACTTTAGGTGCCAGGAAATGGTGGGGTTTCAGGGAAATAGAGGAAGGTGTGTTGAAATGAGTACCCTAATTAGTGCATCTGAGTTGCTTCACACGCCCCAAGAGAACAAATAATATGATTCTATTTTTCATCCATTTGTAAATTCTGAATAATGTAATGGCTTTTAGTTAAGTGAATCTAGACATCTTGCTTTGGCACAGATGTCACAGTTGGATTAGTCAAAAAACACTGAATCCCTCTGAACATTTTTGTTGAGAATTATATGCCATAACACACACATAATTTATTGATGATCCACAGTAACTTTTTTATGTGGTTAATTTAGCTTGTGGTTCTTACCTAAGCCCTGAGATGACCTTTTTTGCCATGTATATGTACAAATTACTGACATATGGTAACTGAACCACCGTGGCTTCACTTTGATTTAGTTTACTTTCCTTTGGGGGTGAAGTAACCTAACTGAACTACTACCACCTTAGGTGCGTGCTCACATATTATTTCAATTCAACTAATATATTTTAATGTGATTGTATTTATTTTATTAGTTCAGACTAATATTTTCCAAATGTCTCCATATAGGCAACTCCTAAGTAAAACTGAGTCTTACATTACATATAGTTCTGGTCTTTTCGTGTGAGTTTGTTGGGGTTTTTTTTGTAAATTTTATCTTCCTGTTTCTTCTTTCCAACTGTGGACAGTTTCTTTGTCACTCTCTAAGGTTGAGCTCCTTACATAAATCACACAGGTGTCCATATTTCTCTTCTGTCTTGAGCAAGCATGGCATACAGTCTCTACTAGCTTTAAATTAGTGTCAAAACAAAGGTTACATTGTTAAATTGGAATGTCTTTGTAAACGTTCTTGGAAAGGCTGAGCCAGACTCAGCTCTATGTAATCTGCAGTGTATATATTGCTCAATTTAGTTGCGTGGGGAACAAGTCTTTAATTTTAAAACCGAGTTCTACTATAACACTTGCTAGCTTTCAATATTTGTGCCTGTGATGCTTAAAAACATAAGTGTATGTGTGTACATGTAACAGATTGTAAATATTAATGCAGCTTTTAGGTAGAACTTACTGCTATATACTAGCAGAAGCTGTATCACGCATAAAATTTCTTTTCCTACACTCACATGTTTCTTCGATACATTGTGAACCTTTCTTTTCCTTGTAATTCTGCTACTGACCTCCCTTTGAAAATGTCCACAGATTTTTCCATATCCCTAAGGATGGTAGCTGGGGAAATGTGGGCTGCTTCTTGATGAAATTTAAGGTTATTTGGGAAAACTGAAAAAAGGAAGACCTTAAAGAGAATGAGCAAAATAAATTAAGAACGCTAACCACTATTGCACAATTTTTCATACTCCAGATGCAGATGTATGTGAGCAAGCTCAGACATTTTTTGGTGAGGCCTCATTGTTATAGCTACATGTATATGTATATCCCATATATTAACAAATGAGTAACATTGCTTTTCAGTATCAAATATATCTAGTATACTTCACAAACTTCTCCACTTCTGGTATCCACTAGCCCAAAGATGCCTGTGCAGATAACACTGGAGAATAGGGTCTGCTTGACAAGCTCGCAGGGAACAGGCTGCCGTACTGACACCCTGCACACTCCTGCATGCTCTCAAGGGCACTCCAGCACTGATGAGTCTCCCAGGGGTCTTCAAGCACTGGTAATTTGCACAGTCACTTGAGGCTGACGCAGAGCTACCTGCTTGACATGTCTATGGGACAAATGCACTTCAGAGACTGAAAAAAATAGCAAGAAACACCTTTATTAGCCATGCCCCACCCCATATGCATATCACTAGAAAGGTATAGATGCCAGCTAAAAGATGAAATAAGAAAAAAAATTATTTTGTCACTTAATTGCAAGAATAGTGTCAAAAGATTCTAGAAATAAACTAGGTGTGAAAGGAAAGTCCCAAATTGCAAGTGGAGAAATGACAAGGACCTCCATTTTCCTGACAACTTCCTTGGGGAAAGGGAATTGTTCTAAGGATGGGTTAGGCAGCGCTGACAGCTTGTCTGTCTGATTTGTGCAAAGCACAGTGCCTCATTCATCTTGATTTTCTCTATAATTTTTTTTCCTCAGTGAAGTAATTAGCAAGAGTGGTTATTTCCATATAGTAGTGGTCAGATGATTTTTTTTAAAAAAGAAGGAAGAAATTCTCATTTTAAAAGCAAGAAATCAAGTACTGTTAGCAGAATATGGAGTAAATTCATCCCTAAACAACACAATTTTGCAGTTAATGTTGCCTCAAAAATTAGCTTGTTTATTCAAATCTATGATCTTGTCATACTTGTTTTCTTCCCTGTACATTTAACAAAGCTTACCAGAATTGAACTCTGAGATCTCAATATTACTTTAAATTAAGTAAATAAGTGAAAAAAGGACATGAAACTAGGAAGTTTGTTTATTTTTTTGTTGAAAAAACAGTTTACTTTGAAGATAATTTGTCCTATATAATATTTTGTAGTAAGATTTGAGACTGTACAACATAACACAGTAACTGTTTGTGATATCCTGACAGCTACTTTTGATTGTAACATAGAGATATTGGATTGCGCTAATTTCTCTGAATCTGGAATTTTTGTAAGATGGTATGTATAAATAACTCATTAAGTTTGCTCAGCAAATTAGTACATTCTAATTAATTTTTGATCTTTTCGAAAAATCAAATTCTGGGTGGTATTTTCTCTGAGTCCTTGACTTTGGAACTTGATTCTTCATTGATCCCAAGTGTTAGCTGTCCCTAGGTCACTCTCCAAGACAAATTTACTGCCTTCTCCTATCTGAAGAAATCTCTTATGAGTGAGTTGGTGACTGTACTTTCCTTGTGAATGATCACTAGCTTCACATCAGATTTCACTGATTTTTGCAAAGTTTAAGTATATGAATCTAATCAGTCAATAAAATACAATTAATTTTTTTTCATTATTATTGGCTACTTGGATTGATCTGACAAGTGGTTGTAATTTATTTTCTCTTTAGTTACTTTCTAAATGAATTCTTCTAAGTCTCTTCTTATTAGCAGGATACAACTATTCTTTTTAACGGATGCAATTTAACAGTATTTTGTTTGCCTGCGCTGTAGGCTATATGTTCTTTGACGAGAGCAGATTTGTCACTTCTATATAGAGCTAATTGGATTTCTTTATTATCTTGCTGTAGCTAACAAAAATGACCTTCCTGTGAAGTGGAAGTCTGAAAGATTTTCTTTCAGTAATAATAGTCTTTTCTTTCTGATAACTATTTATTGCCTAAAGTTAACTAAATATTCATTTTTTTCTTTCCTTTTGTTTTGTTTCTCTGAATTGTAGCTGCCATCTCTTCAGAGTTACATCTCTAGAGTCACACATTCAAAAAACATGACTATTTCTGTATTGTCATTTGCAATGAGAAGTAAGATCATGTATATATGAAGCTAATATTTTAAGCCTAGATTTTAGCCTAGAAGGCATGTTTTAAAAAGTGGGTTAAACCAGACTCACATAACATTTAAAAAGCAGGAAAGTATTATTCGCTAATGTTGTGCATGACGTGAGACACAGGGAAAAGCATAGAAGCGGATTTTTGAAAGTAATTATCAGCATTGGTCAGTTTGCATGTATATTAATCGTTGAAATGGTACGTGTAGAGTTAGATCATTTTTGTAGTCCTATCATACATGACTGTAGCAGAATTACAACATAGGGAAAAAAAATATTATGTTGATTAAAACCAAACTGTGAAAAAGATAATCAGAAACCCTCCCATTCACCTCTGCAGTACTGATGACAATGCTTTAAATCACATTTCATGATACATTTCCTGTGGTGCTTTTATGTTACTTGTTTAATTCAGTTTTTTCAAGTTCCACATAGAAAGAGTCTTTCAAATTTATTGTCAAATGTACTCAACCACATGAATATGTTCCTCAGAACAGGTTGATCTTTATTGCTTTCAAGATTGTCAGGAATGATCTGAAAACAACTCAAATGAATGTGTAACTTTAGGATTCTGTTTACAATTTGTAAGGCTCTATGAATAGCTGACATATAATTACAGAGACCGCCCACTGAGCAATATTGGCATTACCCAGGAAGGAGGTCACTCCCTAGCCTATGGACCTGAGCTGTGATTGTTGGTAGCTGTTTCTGGGACTGGTCTCTGGGCTCAGGGTCTACTTGTGGTCAGGATGGTTCAGAAGAGCTGGCTGCAGATTCTTCTCCACCTGATCCATAAACTTTCTGGTGCTTTTTCATTGCAAAGTAGCTAAACCTTTGCAGCAATGGATAATTTGAAAATGGGAGAACAAAGTGGAGAGGGAATGCATCTAGTCCATTATATCTGTTGTTTCAGGCAGGAAGATCCCTAGATGTCCCTAGAAGATCCCAGTTATCAACCCTTCCTTGAACATTTTTCCATGTATATATTGGCAAAATCTGTTCTGTATACTGCAAAACCTGATTACATATATTTTCACACAAAACAATCTGAATATTTTTAAGCTTCTTCCAATACAAGTACGATTTTATTTTAAGGTATAGGGAAAAGAATTAATCTTGCTTTTAACCCCTTTTATTTGCACTTTCTTTGTCAGCAATTTGTAATGACATAACTGTACAATTTCTTGAGACTTTTAAAGTAATTCTGGTTTTCTACCCCATATTGTAATTTAGTGAACTGTCATTGATTACATAAAGATTACCTTGGTATTGCCTTGCTTTATGGCATCCAAATATGGATTAAACTTGCATCTTCATATGAAAAAGTGCCTTTCTTTCAGATATACTGGAGTGGAAAAGAATCGAATGAGCCTTTTATTATTTAACTGATTATACACATTGTACAATACTTGTTTACAAATATTGGGTTTTTTTCTATTGCTATTTTGCATTCTGAATCTCTCTCTTCCAGGTTTCCATAGCAACTCTTGTACAGCTTGATCATTAGAAAGAAGTTCTCTTTAATTGATCTCCTAATGTATAGCTTAATAGTAACTGTTAAAGAGTCTTTTGTTTCCAGGTCATATTTAAGGTTCATACATTTGCATAAAAACATCTCATTAGCTCAAACCAATCATTATTAGTCATTTTCTTCCTTTAGTTTTTAATAACTAAAATCCTTCATTGAGGTTTTACAAATAGCAAATATTTATAGCTTGTAGAAAAGGCTTTCTCAGTGAGCTTGGATGCTTTGTTTCTATGAGCAGCAAGAAAATTACAGATCTTCAAAATTTTGATCACATAATACAAAAAGAAGGTGTCTTTTGCTCCCATGGAAATTTAAATAGACCAGGAAAACTATAGGCCAATGCCAATCTTTAACAGCAAAGTTGCAATGTAGTACAAGTTTGTACAAATATAAATAGTGATATAAGCAGTAACGAGGAATAATTATGAATTTTCCCACCCCCTCTATCAGCACAAAAGACACAAAATTCTTGCACTAAGTGGTGTTCTTCATGACATCCTTACCTGAAACAGAGTCAAGTGTAGATATGTAAAACTAAGTAAAAATTCCATGTAGACATTATTATTTATTTGACAATAAGGCAACAAATTTGGCATCTATGATTGTTAGATGAAGAATTAACTATAACCATGAGATTTTCAACCACATGTGATTGCAGATCTATATGGGTATAAAATTAGTTTTACTGAACAAGATCCACTGTATATATGTACCTCTGCAAATATGCAGTTCACTTCATATTCTTGTGTGTGGAAGAAGTAAAGTGTAAATTTGGATAAACTAAAAACAGGAGATTTTCCAGTGAGAGGAACTGGGGGAAAACCACTTTCAGCAGTACAAGGATACTTTATTTCCCCCCGATCTTTTGTAACAGGTTTCAGTTGATAGAGAAAGAATAGTTTTAAAATAATATCATCAGGCTAAAATGTATAAATATAGGTCACACCATCATGCTAAGCTCCAGAAAATGTAATTAGCACATATAACCTTTTCTTCTTTTCCCTTTTTCTTTTTTTTCATTCTTGTATCCTTGACCTCTGTGTGTCTTTACAGACACTCTAATAGCATTAATATTATGCTACGATTAAAAAGTTAGACAGCATAACAATGCTACTTGACAAGATATTTTTACAATCCTTTTTGATGTCATTCTGTTGGGATTGAATGTCCTTTGAACTCTTGCAAATTAAGTGGATCTTCAGTGGATGTATTCTCATACGGTATCTCTTTGTGTCATCTGTTAGGTCTCTTCTGCTGTTTGCAATGAAGGATTGGTTTTCATTTATCTTAGCATCTATAATTTTGTTCAACAGCAATTATTCATGCATAGCATGGATTTCAGAATCAGGTTTAAAATCTGGATTTACTATCACTTTTCAATATGTTAAATGTATGTTCTAAACAAATTGTATGAGGTCTTTGCAAGTTAAGCTGATAAAAATGCATGAGCTTCTGTTTCCTGAACTATTTTCATCAACTCCCATCAGAGTTTAACCATAAACACGAACCCAGCCTCCAGCATGCTCGTAGTATAATGTCATTATTAGTTGTATCATATTGTGTGTGCTCTAATCACATTACACAGGCATAACATTACAAAAGGTGTAGAGACTGAAAAGTTCTGTGAAAAATAAAACATGTTGTCTAGAAAATGCATTAAACTTTTAATAGGGTAAAAAAGGCCATTATCCTAACATGAATTTTCCCTTCCATAACCAGACTAGTGATGAATCGCATAACTTTCAGACAGAAAGAAAAGCTAATGAATTTTCCTTGAATCTCTCTGTATTTTTAAGTATAATAAGATGAATAAGAATCATCAATAGTGCAAAACCCCTTTCCTCTAAAAGAACCAAATAAAAAAATAATAAAAAAACCAAATACACATGAATGCTTATTATCTTGAATTGCCATTGAACTACTTTCACGGAATGGAATAAAGATGGAATTTCTCAGGAATGTCATAGGGAGAGATGCCGTGGAGTGCTTTGACACTAACAGGTTCTAACAAGTCAACAAGTATCAACCAGGATTAAACTAGACAATAAAAGAACCAAGCAACCAAGTGACATTTAGATTTATGAATCATGAACAGGAGCACTGTAGTTAAGCTACAAGCATATTTTTGTACTTAAGAAAAAGGTGCAAGGAATGAAACAGGAGCTGAAATTGCTGATAGAAAGTAGTAAACCCAAGTTAGGT
Source organism: Cephalopterus ornatus (assembly GCA_013396775.1). Classification (NCBI taxonomy): domain Eukaryota; kingdom Metazoa; phylum Chordata; class Aves; order Passeriformes; family Cotingidae; genus Cephalopterus; species Cephalopterus ornatus. Next base: position 14,393 of record VZRE01007036.1, on the reverse strand, counting down.
TCTGATAAGTGAACTGTTTCACTTTAACATGCCATAAGAGACAGGATAAGTCCAGATAACAGACAGGATAGTTGTGCAAAAAGCTGAAAAAAAATGTGAGAGTATGGAAATTCAGAGTCAGCATGACAAACTGAAGGGAAATGGAGAGGAAGATGTTTAATTTATACACCTGCAAGAGGTATTTTGCTCTTAGGAAGATCAGAAATGGATTTAGACATTAATTAAATTATGCAGAATACTAGAATACTAGAAAATAGTAACTCTCAGAAAAATACACTAGCTCTTTGATGGCACATTTTTATTATGCTCAAAAGGCATCTTGCTAACAGAATGTTACTAACCATCCAAAAAATAAGGTTTATATTGTCTTCCCCATGTCTGGGTTTGTGTATCTGCATTAGGATACAGTTTTCAACTGGTAATCTCAGATTTTTTTTCTTCCCTGAACCAGTTGCCTATTGGTACAAAAGATAGAAAATTTTTTTCTCACCGTTGTTTGTAATATCTTGTACTTTTCCAGTGCACAATTTGTCTTCTGTATTGTAGACAGACCTAACTCAGACTTTTTCCAACAGTCATCAGCTTAAGTGCACCACAAACTTTACTGGCTTAATTTGTCAGGTGAAAGGCTATTATTTCCATTGTATTAATGCTAAACTGAGGACCAAAGAATTATTTTTTCAGATCGACTTTAATTTCTAGAAAGCTGAATACAGATTAGGTTGAAGCATGTTGACCTGATTTCAAGATCTGAAAGAGCAATCTGTAGGCAAGAAGAAATCTCAGCAGAACATGCAGTTTCTGCTTCTCTTTACATTCTCATTTTCAGAATTTTCTCATCATTGATCCTTTCTGGAAAAAGTTTTTGGGCATCCTATTTCTGTGCAACTCAGTTGCATTACAACTTATGCCCTTAGTCTCCCTACTTGCCAGAGTTTTGAAATTTTTATTTCTACATGAACAAAATAAAGGGAATTAATAGTTGTCATCCATTTTAGCATGACATACCCAGCAAGAGAAGGATTTCTATATATGAATGTGATCTATTCCATGTCATTCAGTCTGAGGCTGAAGAATGGACCTACTTTTTTTATTGATACAGATGCAGCTAGTCAGTATAACATGAGTGGGTTACAAAATTAACACACCTTGATGATATGTATTTTGCGGGGGATGCAACACAGATGTTGATGAGTGACTCTCAGTCATCTGGTAGGTTTCTCATTGCTGTATCATCCTGCTGAGTCTGAATTTTCAGTGTGTTTTCTTGAAGCAGAATAGTAAGAGAATGGAGTAACAGAAGAACACTAGAGCTATTTCCCACAAAAGTTTGAAGGAGAATCTTTAGAAAGTGTTATACATGATGAACTAATAACCAGACAATCTGAATGGTAGCAGCATTACCACTACACAAATGTGAAAATGCATATAATACTATAAAAATCTAAGTGAAAATATTAATCCATGAAGTAGTGACCAGATGCAGCGACTTCCTCAGCTTCCTACAGAATTTACAGCCTCTCATTCCCTGTTTCTCACAATAAAGTTTTAATAATTGTAGTTTGATGTTAAAACAGACTGGAATGATCTTCAAATTTCTTCAGCTTTCCTTCTGAATTTCAGAACAGGGAGCAGAAGTGAACAGCCAGAAAAACACATGGTCTGTCAGATAAGAGAGGAAATTCAGAATATTCAGAGGATCATACCCAAACCATGACATTTGTATGAAGTGTTTATAGTATATAAACTACACCATCTTTTGCACAGCTCGACAGTGCAAAGAACTAAATCACCTAATGCACATCTTTATACTCACTATTGTAACTCATTTTACATGCACATTTTCATTAAAATTATTGCCCAAAACAATGGAAAGAATGTATCAGTAAGAGAAATAAATGTCTTAATTAGATACAAAAAGAAATATTAAATTCTGGACTATCTTGAGTGAGAAAAAAATAACATGCTTGAAAGAAGAGAAAGAAATGTCTACTTGAAATAATGTTCAAAAAATGAAAAAACAAATATATTGAGAAGTAATTTTAAGATCTGGAGAATATCGGAAGGGGAAAGAAGATAAGAAAGAAGTGTAGTTGGAAGCTTTTAAAAATATCTTAATTATAAAATGTAATTTAGAGTATAATATAACAGTTCTGAAAGATTGAATGAGAACAAAACTGAGAATAAAAGGAGCAGGATGGTGGGAAAGAGTCAGTGATCACAGTAAATGTCACAGTGAGAATTTGAAAATGAGAGCACAGATGAATCAGAAGACTAAAGTGAACAAAAGAAAGGTGAGAGATGTCAATGAATGCAAGGCTAAAATTACATTTCCTGTACAGTTTTGGATATATTGTTACTGCTTAAGGGAACAGCTTAGAAGACCACCATATTCAAAAGCCAAGACTGAAAATACAAAATGCATTTAATGCATATTTTAAAGACCACAGTAAATATCCTGTATGTTGTGCAAGAAAGGTATCTGAAATACCATTTTATACATTTCTATATTTCTTCAGAAAAGCAAAGATAGTTTGTGGTGAAAGTAATTTACACGACCTTGAATTTTAAAGTCAGAAAAAAATTGTTAAACCATATGATCTTAATACTTGTGAAACTAAATTTGCAAAAATGCACATCTTCAGCCTTATCTTTAGTCTGATAACTCACAAGGTAATCACATAGCCTAGTAAAGTTGAATTTGCAGACTACTGGAATATTGCAACAGTCAGTAATTTAAATAATCATTTACTACTTATTTAATATACATTTTATTGCTTGGAAAACCTTAAATAAAGGTATTTACCAGTTATATTGAAAACTGTTGCATAACCTCCAGTACAAAATGTTTTGAGAGAAATAAATGGAGAACTACACCTTGACTCAGCCTGGCTTTTAGATGTTTGATTTACAAGAAGACATACTAGTACAGAAAACATGATAATTGCATTTAGTTATTACTGGTCATGTAGAAATCAATTAATCTCACCGGGAGTTAAAAATCAAAGAAAAATGATAGACTGACAAATTATTTTTTTAAAAGTACAATGAAATTTTCAAGATGTAATGCTTAAGCAATGCAATGAATCCATTTGAGCTTGAAGGATTTCCCATAATTTGGACAGTCTAAGATCAATAACATCTAGATGCTTTTTAATTCTAAGTCAGGAATAAATTGAATGGAATCCAAAATAAAGTTCCCTCACTGAGATCATTCAACCTTTAGAGTTGAAACTTTGCCTAAAGTAAGACCTTATTTTTCTTGCTGGCTGAAAAAATTTGAGAATTACCTCAAACATCTGCATGTACTTTGCAGGAGCAGTAGCTGATTACAGTGAATTATCAAAATCAAGAACAATTAATGCAGGAAGTAAAAACAACAGGTAAGCAGTACTATTTTTTCCCTGAGTTAACTATATGTAATCAAAAGCTTTGTAAGTATTTTACAGAATATAGTAAGGATAAAAGCTGAATTTATGTATATTTAAAAAACACTCATTCTCTGTGTAAAAATGTAAGCCAAAGTTGGACTCTTAATAGCAGGAATCAATCAATTTAGTTCAGCATTCAGATTCTAAAGGTTTATCACTGTTAAACTGTAAGTGAAACGTAAATATACATATAATATAAACCCTTAATATCATTCAAAATATGACTGTGGCATTGAATCTCATCTAGTAAGGATTTGACTGACAGCTCAAGCCAGAGCTACCAATCTGAAACAAAAGAAGAAGGAGAAGAAAGAAAATCTAGATTGATGGAGCAATCTTGCTCCTATTCAAGTCAACGTAACACTCTCATTCAAGCATGATCACGCTCCTTTTGTGCTATATACTAAGTACAGAGGACTCTCCATCTAGTCCAAGGGAGCTTACCTGAGGAGAAGGTGAAATTTAAAATTTCTCTTGGTCATTAGACTTAAGACGATTACCAATATAGCCACTGTGATTGTGTTTAGATTATCACTAGAAGGGTTTTAGCAACAATTAACTGTCTAAAAACTTAAGGATGTTTGTTTTTCCTGAAATTTTCAAAATTGCAAACTGATTTTCTTATATTTTAAATCTTTCACTACTTTATTGATATATTTATTGCCTGCCACTACTTATTCTGGAGTTGATAAAAATAGGGGTTTACTCAGATATTTCCTGGGGGTCTATGTAGACAAACTTTTACTAATTAAGCATTATTTTCTGATTTTGTTAACATCTTCATATTTCTTTCCCATGGAAAACTAGCTGTAACAGGTGTACATTCTTACAAAAATTTCTTATTTTATAAAGAAAAGATCGATCTAGTGGGATGCATGTATCTAGGTATATTGAGTTTGAATGGCAAGGGCTTGGTAGCCAGAAGACTTGCAAGGAGGGCTTCTGTGACGGGATGCAAAGAATTGCCTCTGTATTGACCAGGATCAGTGCCAGCCAGTTATGAGAAGGATTTGATGCTGCCCAAGGCTGAGCCCATCAGCGACAGTGGTCATGCCTCGGGGATAACATATTTCCCTGTGTGGCAGGGAAGAAAGCCTGCTGTACAGCTGCATCCAGGAGAAAGGAGTGAGAATGTGTAAGAAACAACCCTGTAGACACCAGGGTCAGTGGAGAAGGAGGGGGAGGAGGTCCTCCAGGCTGCTGGAGCAAAGATTCCCCCATAGCCCGTGGTACAGCCCATTGTGAGGCATTTGCGCCCCTGCAGCCCATTGAGGTCCACGGGACAGCAGAGATCCACCTGTTGCTGGTGGATGTTCCTGAAGGAGGCTGTGGTCCTGTGGAGAGCCCACACTGGAACAGGCCCTTGGCAGGACCTATGGATTCCTGGAGAGAGAAGCCCATGCTGGAACAAGTTTGCTGGCCAGTCTTGTGATCTCGTGGGGTGCCGGCCAGCAGGGGAAAAGGTAGAGCAGTTGAAGACACTAGGGTGAGAACAGTGCAGGAACCTTTATTCAAAGTGGCTTCTGCTTTATATAGGGTAGAGTAAGGGAGGTGCTGGAACAAGGGAGGAGTTAAGGCGGAGCATGCAAATTATAACCACACAGGGAAAACATAACCATGTAAGGAGAACTAGTGTATTGCAGCAAACATTAACCAATAGGAAAACAGGGTTTTAGGGCCATAAGGGATAGTGGATAACTGAGGTACAATATAAAGGGATAATACAATAAACTGAGGATCCTACAAATAACTATGAATAAAAGTGTAAAATAGTTCACAAAAGTCCGCATCTGCTTGAATGATGTTCTCTTCTTCAGAGGGATTATAGAGTTCACAATTCCCACCTCCAACAGTGGGGAACACACTCTGACACAATTAATGAAAAACTGTAGCCCATGGGTAGGACTCACATTTGAAGAGTTCATGGAGGACTGTCTCCTGTGGGAGGGGCCCCGTGCTGGAGCAGGAGAAGGAGCCCTTCCCTAAGCAAAAATGAGCAGCGGAGACAATGTGTGATGAACTGACCAGAATCCTCATTTCCTGTCCCCTGCACCACTGTGAGGGTGATAAAATCAAGAGCAAAGTTGAGTCCAAGAAAAAGAGAGAGGTGGGAGGAAGGTGTTTTAAGATTAAGTTTTTATTTCTCATTATCCTCTAATTTGATTGGCAAAATTCAATCAATTTCCCAAAGTCAAGCCTGGTTTTCCCATGACAGTGGTTGGTGAGGGATCTCTCCATATCCTTATCTCAACCCATGAGCCTTTCACTACATTCTCACTCCTCTGTCCAGTGTCCATCTGGCATCCAGAGTAAGTCAATCCCCCATGCTAGAAATGAAAAGATATATCTAAGACCAGAATATGGCAAAGTTTTCTCCTTTATGCCCTCTAATATTGGGAAAAAAATTGCAGTTCATCCTTGAATCTTACATGCTTGTTAACAAACTACCTGATAAACATTGAAACCTCCTTCAGTGTTTCTTGTAATGTTTTCAGTTCTGCTTCAGGCACAGAATGATGCCAGTTTGCACATCTATTTATTTTTTAAATTAACTAAACTAAAAATAGAAAGCAGTTGTATGTCCTAACTAGTCAGACCCAGTCAATATGCTCAGAGTGCAATTAAAGCAATTTATATTTAAGTTGTGTTTGTTTTTGTTGTTTTAACAGACAGGTTCAGGAGGGGTTTTCGTTCAGGGTTAACCTCTGTCTTTACAGGCAGTTTCTCAGTCTTATTCCTGCCATCTCAGAAGTTATCATATCTTGCCATAACAAAAAAGAGCCTTTGCATACAGTGGTTTAGAAGAGTTTAAGGTTGAATGCAGCACCAAACCTGCAAATAAAGCATTGGACTTTATCTGCTCTTTACTTTTAAAGTTTTTAGTCTTAAAACGATGAGTTAATATTTCCTAATGAAAGTTAAATCTCTCCTCTTGGACGAGTGTACTTACAGTTCAACTCTTCTTTTTTTGTTCTTGTTATTTTTGTCACTTTTGTTTCATAACCCTTTTTCAGTTGCAATACAACAGGAAGAAATGTAGGATTCCAGTTGTTCCCTCCTACCCTTCATGTTGGTGAAAGACAAAAGAGATTTGGGTCTAACTAGGCTGAGGAATTGATTGTAAACCATCACTGTGTGACCAAATAAACATACCAACGAGCTGTAGCTATGATGGCTGAGGTCAGATGGTAATCATACTAGTGAAAGGAAAGTGCATACCTGCATCCCTACCTTAGGTACCTGATCTATTGAGAAAAAAGTGGTTTAGGCAGTGACTTTGTTGGGTACTTTTCTAATATCAAAATAGCTCCCTTTTCACTCTGACTTCTATGACATTAAAACTTTTAACTGTTATTTTATTTTCTTCTCATGAACTGAACAACGTGTATGTCAGCATTTGATATTTGTATTTTCATTGTCACGGCCAGGCATGGAGATGTGGGACACCTGTCTGTATTTCTCTTCCTGAACACCATGAGCACTGCCTCCATGTACACAGCAGCTCTGCTCTGTACTTACTTTAGAACAACTACCTCTCTACTCATAGAGGTACCCGGATTCCAATGTTTGGTTAATGATGGTTGGGTCTGCTCACAAATGAGAAAAAAGCTCAATTTTCACTGATCAGCTAACTGTACTGCTGTCAGACTTTTCAAAGACAAATGACGCTGAAAGTCTTGCTGGACTTTCAGGAAGGCTCAGCAAACAGAGTGGTTCTTTACCTCAAGTGCCCTGTACAACATAGTCTTCTCCCCAGATTTACTTACATATCTAAATCCAGGGACCTCAAACATTGGCCATTTAAAAAGTAGGGTCGCTATTGCATGCACCGAAGTAATGAAGAATTTAAGTTTTACTGCAATTTTTTCTTAAAAAAATGACAGACATTTTAGGACAAAAAGTGAAGTTCTTTTTCAAATCCAATTTGAAAGCAGCTGTGGAACTTCTGAATAGTTGGAAAAAGGTTTTCAGACCTCTCCTAAGGGTTTGGTTAATTTTAGATTAATTAATTTCATAGAATTAATTAAATTCAAAACATTCAACAATTTAAATTTATAAAATATATTTGGTATAAAAATCAAAATCACATTAATTTTTTTTTTCATATCTTGAGATTGATTCTTAGGTAGTATAAGGTACTATAATGATTTATCCAGATACCAGATTAGAAGCTAATGAACACCCTTTGCTCTAAGTCCTTTAAAATCTAGGCAAATTCTTTGAAGACTGCAGCACAAAGCAATGAGAGCTTCTCATGTGCAAATAATAGTGCTAAGAATCTCCTTTCAGGTGAGATCCAGGTTTCATTCTAAAACACAAAACTCTTGTACACCAAAAAAATTGGAAAGTAAAATCATTGAGCATTCTGGAATCACAGCAGTTGACCTTATGATAGACTCAGTCTTCACAATATTTAAGTAAAATGGTTTGTTTATCTGTAAATTACTATTAGATTTCAGAAAATCTGAATCTCCAGATTTTATATTGCCATATCTCCCTCAACAGAATAAAAAAATCACTTCTACAAAATTGTAAAATTTAGTATTTGGTTAAAATCTATTGTAAGGTAAAGGAACTTGAACACTTGGGGAATATTTCAAGTGATTAGGTTGTCATTATGAAAGTATTAATAGTTATTGTTTATAACTGTTATAACTACAGTCAAAGGCAGTTCAGCAGCTCAGGTCATTCTCAAGTAGTCCCAGAGGGATTCAGGGCAGCTCAGTCAGCCTGGAAGCCCTTGTAATTTGCCTGTTCTCACAGATGCTGTCTGGTCACTCACAAGTGAGGACAAGCATCGTGCAGTCCAGCTTTGCATCACCACCCTTGTCTGTGTGCTCTGAGGTGAACTAACACACAAGGACAACTACAGTTTTTCCTGATGAAGTCTAAGCCAGTTACTGTCAGGTCCATGTCTTTATTTTGTCATGAGAAAGCAGTGCCCTCAACAAAAAAAAACCCCAAACTCTCTCAGTTTCTTTCTCACATTTGCTTTAGCTCATCAGAAACTTATGTTTGGAGCAGATGGAGGAAGATGTTCAGTTAATGGAGCATCAAATTTGTTTCTTCCTGGTTGTGACAGGTACCCTGTATTGGACCCAAACTATTCACACCGTTTCTAATACCAGGTGTTGCAACAGAACTTTCAAACAGGTTGTTACTACTGATTCACCTTGATTACTCTTTGTTTGAAAATTTTGCCCTTTAACAGTAACTGGTAAAAAAGAATATTCACTTATTTAAATTTAAAGGAAATATACAACCTTAATCATTCCTTGAAATGTGTGCTCAATACTTATTTCATCAGCCCGGTCAGTGTTGGTTCAATTTTAAAAAATAAAATAGAAATTAGGACATTGCTGAAGCTTTTTGGACCTAAAAGATGATATAATAAAATTATTTTAGTTTTTATCTGGCTTTATATAGACATTTTACCCTCTCAGACTGCTTGTCTTCTTCCTTCTAGTGTGTAAACACAGGACTGGAAAGACTTTCTGGGTCACTGAGTCCAGTTGCCTCTCATAATAGACATTGTTTCTTCACAATTGTTTTAAGATTTATCATAACTGGGTTTTTTTCTATTGTTTAAACTTTTTAATGAAGGTTTCATATACTTCCTTCAGTCTTTATTTGGCTTGTCAGAAGAAAATAATATTGAATAATTTTGAAAGAAATTATCATTTCCCCCGAGTAGTAAGTTGCTACTTGGTGCAAAGGAGTAAAAAAATACTCATTCAGTTTCTTTGGATAGCAGTCTAACTCCTTCCAATCATTCTTATAGTCTAAGGAAGATCAAAATCTCTAGGTCTATAACTCTCACTTATTTTTAGCTGATGTTATCCTTTTAGGTAGCAGAGTTTGTTATTCATCTCCAAACCAATTAATTTGCATTTTACAGTATTTCATCCCATTTCCAATATTTTAATCCCTCAAGATTAGTCAGTTAGGGACAAATATCATCTGTCCATACAGACAGATATTTTGTTTATTCTCCTTTCTAGAACTTTTTTTTTAATTTTTCATTAACAGAAATAAATAGATCAGGATTATTCTTTGGATTTCCCAAATAGTCTTCGTAGAACCCAATAATTCCTCTTCAGTAAGCTTTTTTTGTCCTCTACAGTTCTTCATCCACTTTACAATTATTTTCTTAATCCCTGCATTCTCTAGCTGAAGTAGTAATTTCCTATGTGGCACCATATCAAGTACTTTAGTAAATTGAGTTTGCATTTCCTTGTGTAGAAAAACAATCATTATCAGAAAAGGATATCAGATTAGTCCTGCATGATCTGCCTTAATCAAACCTGTGTTTCCTTTTCTATTTTATCTCAATTATTTTATTCAACTCTTTAAAAGTTAAAGCTCCCTTACTACTACTGAGATCAGAATAATCTCTTACTCTTCTCTTTCACTTCTGCTCCTTTCTACCAGATTTTGATATTTCCTATCCTGTAATCTTATGGCAGTACCGCTGACTTGAGGGATTTCTTTGAAATGTTTGCCCCTCCACATTCAGATCTCGGAGCCAAGTGTAGTCAGCAACTTCAGTAATGAGTTCCCTCAATTTATTAAGGTTTGCTCTTTTGAAGCCCAAGTTCTCATTACAAACCTACTGTAATTTAATTTAAACTGAATCAGTTCACCATCACTCAATCGGACATTATTTGTACTTTCAGACCTTTTTATAGCAACATTCTTTAGACTTGTTTTCATGTATGGTAACATTGAATTTTGCTTGTTCAAGATTTAATGAATTAAGAATGTAATAGTAATTAAACCTAGAATGTCTTGCTTAGCGCAGATGCTACCTGCTCAAGCCCACAGAGATTTTAAAAGAGAAGTTGAAAATAGTTTTCACACCTGTCCAGCTACATGCCCAGCTCAGGGCCTAAAGGACTGTCATGAGGAAGGGTTTTGGTATTAGCAGACTGGTTTTTTCTCTAAATGAAATGGACAGAGAGAAAAATACACTTGTGTCAGGAAATAAAACGGAAAGGACAAAGGCAACTTTGATACGATTATTTTTTCCAGATTTTTCTCATGTGCTCTGTGACAAGGCAGAGATATGATACTAGATATGATAGCTGCTCCTAACTAGCTCCTTTCAGTCTTCTTTTTAATACTGCTCAGTCACAGCAGTTCTGGACAGACTTTACCAAATATGAGGGTATTTCTCCAGAACGCTTCTTCAACCTCCTGCTTGGGGTTTTCTGATCCAGAAGCAGCGTATTGCATTTAATAACCCATAATGGATTTTACTTCCTTGGACGTATCCAGTCAGTTTTTCAATCCATGTGCACTGATAGCATCTACAGCCTTCTGTTGCAAGGTGTGTTACAGCTCAACTATGTTTCATGCAGAAACATTTTCTTTCTTTGGACACACTGTCTTGGTTGCATTTGATACCTGACTGGGGAGGTATAGTAAGCAATCTTATACTTACTGTCTTCCAGAGTCACTCATAATTTTTTAGGCTATCATATCTCTCTGTGGTCATCCCTGTTCTATCATGAAGCTATCTTATCTTAGCTATTTTCTAGTATACAAATTATTTATTTTGTGTTCTTCAGTTTTAGTATGTACTGCATTTAAAAAAGCATGTGTGAAATTTTAAAAGGAAGAGAAACAAAAAATATCTTCTACCAGGTCCATGAAATATTATAGCCAATCTTCATTCCTTTCTCAGGGAGCAAAGGGGTGTTTGAAGAAACCAATTAGGATTAGTTGCTTTCTTACACCAAATGCCCATATTACTGTTGCCTAAGTCACTTTGAAAATCTAGTTCAAACAAAAGCCATGACAGATCAGCTGTGTTTCTGAAAGATGTAAACAGAGGTGTCTTGCAGGTGCAATGCCTCTCTGCAACCAAACAGAATTGCAGTAGCAGTCGAACGTGACCAGTCCATCCTTAGCAACCATCTACAATTAGAGCTGTTCTGAGTCATCAAAGCTGGCATAATCAAAACCTGCTTTACCAGGCTCATCTATTTTGGCCTAAGACTTGTACCTCAGCAGCACAGAGTAATCACCAATGACATAGAGTAACTTCACATGAAGTGTTTGCCTACCTGCATCTTTTAGAATTGTTGTAGTATTTTCATCCCAAATCACTCATTCTCCTTTGATGAAAACAATTCCAGTAGTGAAAAGACTGAGGAGAATATGGAGCAAAAGCTCCCAGGAAAAGCCTTGTGTAGCATTACATGAAAAATCCTCAGCATAAGTGCTTAACTGACCTGAAACTAAAGTGAATGAACAGGCAAATGGCCCCAAGCATCTTATGTCATGCAACTGTGAGATCAGTTCCTAAGTATATACATGCAGAATCTCAAATTTAAATCAAAACCATCTGCAACACAATTTGCCTAGCCCCAGCTTTTTGGTTATGTGATGGAATTTGAAATACCAGTTGTATAAAATTTAACACATACATTTGAATAGCAATATTAGCACATGAAAAGAAAATAAAAGTACACTGTATTGGCAATGAACAGGTGATCTGTACTTGGAAGGTTACCCTGTTCTTCAGTAGTGCCATGCATAAGAAAGAGGAGGTGGCATATGAAGGACTGTGCTCACAGAAGCAGGGCAATTCTTAGACTGATGGAATGAAGCTAACTTTGAGCACTGAATTTAGCAGGTATGATTTATTACCTTTCAGTATAAAATATTCATATGTTAACCATGAGCAATAATTAGCTCAAAGCACAATTAGTACAATAACTTCCAGTAATTTTGGTCATTGAAGCCCACATTTTGCTCATAATATTTAATAAAATATTAAAAAGTGTGACTACTTTTATATCATAATTTTTAAAAACCACACTAAGTTATTTTAATCAATATACTTTTTTTAAAGTAAAAGCCATTTAATCTTCTGACTTATACATTAACCTTCCATTAAGTATTAGTGAAGAAGTTAAATGCACCTTAGTCAATAATGCTAATGCAGGAACTGTTGTATTACCTATGGGGAAATGCGTATTCATATTATGTTAAAGTGGCTATCCTTAACGATTAGCTATTATATGTCAGGAAACTGATCATAAATTTGAAATATTCTGTAGGAAAATGAATTATAATGTTGAAACTGAGTTCTCTGTACTGTAATAATTCTGAAATGAGGTCATCTACTTCTTCTGGTCAGTGCTTTTTAAGGCAATGATATTGAAGTGATGAAGATACCCTTGATGATACTTTAACCTCACCTTGCGGTTTCACATCTTTGTGGGTAATAAATGAGACTGCTAATTGTACTATACTACACCAAAATATATGAATCTACCTGCAGGTATATGATGAAGTTGTTTTAGCATAAATTCTCATTGCTCTGTGTCTGCTAAAAATGCCTAAATGTACCACTAAGACAAGCAAAATACTCTGTTATGCCAAAAGATTTCTCTGAGTTTTAGCCCAAATTAGAGTGTCAAACTACCTGTTTATAGATTTTGTTCTGTATGACATTTTCTACCTTTTTTTCCCTAGAACAGGTTTTATTCTAAACCAGTTTTTTCTGCAAGACACACGTTTTACATTAACCTAGCAAAATGCTTCCACACTGGGATACTCCCTTTCCTTTTATTATTGTCTGCATACTCCTGCTGTTTTCCTTCTGTCAGGTCTGCTACCTCTGTGAATATTAGGTGAGCTGATTCAGCTGCCTGATATAATAAAAAAGTTTTCCTTTTTTTTTAAGAAATAATATTTTGCCATTAAAATCCATTTGTCCTTTAGTTTCCTGGTAGTTAAGGTCAATATGAGTGAAGAGGACTTGTGGACGGGGAAGTAAACTAAGTCCATATATGTTCTCAGTACTTAATTGCTAGGTTAGCTTTCTTGAGATGCAAAACGATACCTACATAATACATTGTGCAAGTAATCATGAAAGAGACAGAAAAAATTTGCTCAGGTGGCCACTCAAGGGATCTACCAGAATGTGTTGTAATGCAGACTGTAACTTTCAAAACAGAAGAAGAAAAAAAAAAAAGATAAGCATATGTATATTTGCAATTAAAGCAAAAATAATTTTGCTTGTCTTTTCAGAATGGGCATTTTCAGGGGTTTTTAGAATATCATATTTTTTAAAATTGTTGAATTCATTCCCACGTGGTAAAGCGCTTTTTTTTCCTGATCCTTTTCAGATCTTTGTTTCAGCACTGTAAATGATTATTCCACTCACATTCACCTCTCTTTGTCCTTGCTTT
>VZRE01007034.1:0-22660 GCA_013396775.1 Cephalopterus ornatus | reverse complement strand
ACAGTGGGATAGGAAACCTACCCGTGCCCCTGCGGCCCGAGTACAAGCATGCAGGAATAGTACTATATACAAGCAACCTCCCCCCAAAAATTGTCACACTAAGACTTGTAGACTGAAAAATAGCACTATTACTTCTGTTTCTCTCCAGGATACACAGAGATGCTCTAAAACTTCCTCACATATTATATGATTCTATTCCAGTGTGTACACTGTGAATTTCAAACACAGAAACTTGTCTAGCTCCATGCTGTCTTCCAGACCATATAGTCCTGGGAGTTTTGAGCCTTACTTCTCTTTCTCCAGGTAGTTTTAATAAAAAAGACCTTCAGTTAAATGCTTAATGCGCTTAGAAAATATAAAGTCTACTCCAAGGATAGTTGTAAAGTATCACTAATGTCTTTGACATGTCCTCTTGGAGTGCTTGGGGGAAAATAAATTGAAATTTCCCTCACTAAGCGAATTAATATGGCATTTCCCACTTTCTTCTTAAAATTGCTGTAGAGTCTTAATGTTGTTATCCATGTCTCAGACAGCTTTGATTTCACTGAAAATGCAAAGAAAAGTGATTTAATGAGCAAATGATTTAATTTGGAAAACATCTGAAGTACTTTGAGACTTTCTGAAAAAATAAATATACATTATTCCAAGTTTTGTTAAAAGTTGTTTTTCAAAGTCTTCCTCATTGAGCATGTCCTTTCTTTGGGCAGCAGATAACTGTGATGATACTATAGTGATGGCATTCTCTTCTGAGTAATACAGAAAAAAACTATGGACCTCTCTGTCTCTGTGATGAAAAAAAAAGATTCCCCCTCCCCGCCCCCAGGATATTAATATTTTTCTTCTGAGCAGGTGCAAGTAATTAGAATGGAAGAAGTTTTACAGAAGACCTAAACACCTGATCAGAATATCTCAGGTCTACCATCTTCTGTCAATTGCTTCCATTTGTCATATGGTGAAGAAATGGTCAATCCTCCCTGCTCTCTGCTAATAGCACAATGTGATGTCTTAAAATTAGATGAATAACATCTTAAAAGTCCCCAAATGTAGGAAAATGAGGTAAAGACTTCTTGCATTGATTTAAAAACTAACAGGTTAACATTTTGAAGAAGAGTTTAGGAAAAAACACTTCTTTCGAAAGCTTTCTTCTCTCTTCACTTTCTGGTGAAGAAGGTTCCCTGTGAATAGTGGAAAACAATTACAAAAACTCAACATGAGACTGATAATTCCATAAAATAAATGAACTATGAATTTTCTCTACAGAGAAGCTATGTATTCCAGACTTTGCTAGTCTGCCTGTGATGATGATAGCCCTCTTCTAGGAAGATAGAATTATTTCACACTCAAAATTAAATATATAGACTCTCTGGACTGTAAGCTTATTGCTACTCTCAGTTGCTGAACTTTGTACAATGACTCCTGAGCTGTTTTCTCTCTCCTGCTTGCCACAGGCTCTTGTGTTGTTTTGTTTCTTTGAGAGAACATTTTTTCCATTCTTTAAATCCTCCTTGTACCAATAACTCAGTGACACTCAGATAACTGAGTGCTTTGCAGTGACACAGTAGGGAATGGCTAATCAGGGAATCCAAGTCATAGTCAGGAAGGAGAATGCTGTATTAAGTGCACACAGAGTTATACAGACCTAAGACGGAAAAGCTCACATTCTGGAATTGAAATTCAATAAAAATCATGCCTCTGTTCTTGGGTACACAAACCATTATGTCGGTAAAATAATTGGAAGTGTTAATATTCTATGCACTGAGACCTGAATGACTCAGAGTTTAGATCCTTTAAAGTAAAATACAGTGAATTCCAGACTAATATATGACCACAAAATTGTTATTTTGAGCCTGGAAGCACAATCATGAACCACAGCTGAATATTGCTGGAAGTTCTGAATATTGCTGACCAGATACTGCCCTAATCTGTGAACAGATGAGTTTTCAAGAGCACAAGCCCCATTTTGCTGGAACAGACTGACATTCACTAACAGATGATAGCAAAAGTCTAAAATCTACAATTTCTCTTAATTTTTTTTATTATGTGTTGACAAATCTAATAGTCTGATAGCCTGCAGATCTGCATGTTTGCAAGTTCAACCAGAAGTAAAGCTAATCATGTAACCCTAACAAAAACACTCACACATTACACTGTATATATATATACACATTACACACATTACACACATATATACACAGTACACACATTACACTGTATATATACACTGTATATACCTTAACAGACCTACACATGTATAATATATGTATTTGGCCAGTGACTGTACTTGGCACAGAAAGAAAACAGACTCGACTCACAAGCATGAACAAGACTAGAAACCCGATCTTCTCTTTGGCCGATCAAGATGAAAGCTTGTCAATAGAAAATACGTATATTCATACATATATGCACATGTATAGTGTGTATGTGTGTCTACGTATGTATGTCCATACCTACATATCCATATATATATGGATATGCAGTGTATATGTGACAGAAGATGGAGAGAGTTAGTTACGAGCAGTCTTGTGAGCCAATGATGGACAGAGCTGATGAGCAAAGGGCATAGACTGACATAACAGAAATGTATCATATAATCAAGAAAAGAGGTTTTAAATAGTAACCTTGAGAATTTGCATGTAGGCAAAGACAAATCTACAAGGTATATTTATAGGAAAAACATCTAGACCTTTTTTGGGGAATTAGCATGCTGCTCTCTGAAGCGCCTGTACACCAATATGCACAGCATATTGGTAAATAAAGGAATTAGATATCTGTGTGGACTTGCAAGACTACTTGCTGCGAATTGTGAGGATGTTGCTGAGATCAGAGAGACCTGATGGGGTAGCTCACGACTGGAGTGCTGCAATGGAGAGATACGAGCTCAGTTGGTTAGAACCTGGTGCTAATGACAACAGCGTTGTGGATTCCACTCCAACACTTAAGAGCTGGACTTGATGATCCTTGTGGGTCCCTTCTAACTCAGAATGTTCTGTGAGTCTGTGAAATTGCCCACATAGACATATGCATCAGGCTGACCTGCAGACACCGCAGTCTCTCCAGTTGCTGGCACCCTGGCACACACCATCCTGCCCTGGGGTTCCACATAGCGCCTGGTACTGAGCCTCCACATAAGCATACTCACAGGCATACCTCTTTCAACCAGGAAATACTCAGAGTGTCTAAAGCTGGATAGATATTTATAAATACACGCGCACACACACATACACATGCACCCACACACATATAGTCAAAAAAGGACAGACCAGATCAGTGAGAAGACAGGACAGACAATGCTGAGGAGGTATAGGGCACGGCCCCAAGAGCACATTGCCCAGCCTCTCTTCACACAACCACAAGCCCTTTCATCCTCTTACTCTCTACTTTGCCATGTTTTTCAATCCCAAAACCACCTGCATCCCTCCATTTCTCCACCTCTGCTCCTACCCCTACATATGCCATAATAAACCTTGGGCAATTCCAAAGGGTTTTTCCCTGCATCCCATAAGGTGTTACATGAACCTCTAAGCTGTAACTGGTTTATTTTATAAGGTGATCTAGGGACTTGTTCTAGTAAAGGACTTTTCCTCAGAGATTTTACACTTTGAGAAGTTGCAACAGACACAAGCAAGATGCTTTTGTTCCATGCCTGTGACAGATTTCATAATTAATCCTGAATGCCTGTACCAAACCTGACTTGATGTGCCTTTGAACCATTCCATGAATCCTATCACTGTTCCCCACAGAGAAGAGATCAGCAGCTCCCTCTCTATTTCCCTTCCTCAGGAAACTGCAGAGAGCAATGAAGTAAAATGCTAGTCAATGCGAATTAAGTAGACTCACCATTTTATTTCATGCAATTTTCTTTCACATAATTTAGACATCTGCTGCATGGGGTTGTATGAGCATTTGATCATTTCTTACATAAGCTGGTTACAACAGGAACTTCAACTGGTCAATGCTTATTGGATCTATCCTTCAGAGTCAGCTCTCTGAAGAGACATCATGACAATCCAACTGGACACATGAAAATATACATATACCTGTGCATGGACATGTATGGGTACAGTATGCAAGAACTTATATGTTTACATACAGCCTTAATCAGGATGACTCCTTAAATAAAAAAGCTCAGAAAAGAAGGTTAAAATAAAATCTTTAAATAATCCTCCATTGCTGCTTTTCAAACTTGCTTTTCTCTAGAATCAAGGCAACTTTTGGGGGGCTATTCCCTCTGGATATTTATTTCTAACACTGAGACAACCATTTTATATTGGTAAAAGCCTGCATAAGTGAAAGCATAGTTATCTTTTTATATTAACGTAAATGGAAACATTTTCTTCTATTCCATACTTGTGGACTGAAAGATGAGCCAAGAACTTGCAAAAAAACCCCCCATCAGCTGTAAGCAAATTACAGGTAATTTAATCAAACCATTCTTACCTTCAACAAGAGCAGTGACCTGCCATTCTTTCCTAAGCTGAGGATTATAACCTGGACCATACATTTTCATGCTAAACAGTCAGAAGGTTCCCTTTTTCTTTTCTCTTTTACCTTTCGTGTGAATGCTTGAGTTTCAGCTTACTGTGCTGAAAATGGGAAGTTGCTTTCTACTCAGCAAAATCTGTTTTGTGTCAAGGGAAGTTACCTGTTAAGCAACATCTTTCTGCCAAGTTTTACCATTCACTGAAGTGAGAGTAGGTACAGTAGATTTATGTGAACAAAATTTATTGTTGCTTAAAATTTATGCCTGTAAGTGGTCTCTTTTCATATATAAATTATTTTTCACATTTTTACATTCCACTAATAGATGCAGAAACTTAAACAGTCAGTTTGCTAACAAAGATAATTTCTGCTTGACCTCTTTGTTGAAATTTGACATAATATTCTTTCTTGCAACATCAACTAACAGGGTTTTGTTTCTTGCTGATATTAAACACAAATATTTCTCATTTGCAACAGTTATACTTTGAAAATAGTAGGAATTCTTATCAAAGAATAGAAATAACCCTCAAAAAGTCAATTTTCAGTTTTTATTTTTTAATTTTGCTGAGACATCGTGTCTGTTGATATTGATCAGGATTACTCTTCTGATGGAAAAAAAGAATGATCAAACCCTGTTCTATGCTTCTAGTAATAGATAGAAACATGAGTTAAGACCTCAAGTTTTAGAATACCTTAAATTCTCCTCTCACAGAAGTGAGATTTCACAATGTAAAAGTAATAGTTTTTGCTCAGCTTTTAAGGAAAGATTTATGTGCAATCTCCTACAGTTTCTCTAAAAACAAGGAGGAATTGTATTTCTTGTGTTATTCAGTTACTTGTCTTCTGACAAATAGAAGACAATTGTGCGAGATTACAGCTATGGAAAAGTCCAAGTTGGGAGAAAAAAACCCTAAAGGCACTAAAAAAGAAAATATGAGGCCATACCTATTGTGATTCAAAGTGTTGCTGAAGCTTCAGCCATTAAGAGTTTCCCAGCTGAAACCACCTTCCTTAAATCCGCTTGTCTTTTGGTTACAAAAACATAGTAAGGCAATTTAGTTCTTGCAGAACTTATAATCATCATGGAAAGGAATATTTCACAGATGTGGAACATGAAACAATGGAACATGAAAAATGTGTGAACAGTACCCACACAACATTGAATAGAAATTTTCACAAACTGAAAAATTAAACTTTGAATTACAATATTGTAAAATTTCATTAAATCAGTTCCAGCATATTCTTTATATAAAATATTCATATAATAGTCATATGAATATTCATAAAATATTCTTACAAAATTTAACGAAAAATGGGAATGTTTTAAAATGAAATGTTAATATTTCCCTGTGATAAATTTGCGAGCATAGCTACAGCGACCAAAAGCTATTTCCACTATTCTTGTGTAAACTTATGGAGTAGTTTTGTACACTTACAGCTTAGTTGGAAGTTTTTCTCTCTTTCTTCTGTGCAGCTAGGAATCTAGAACTCTTAGGCAAAGCCATCCCTAAGGCTGCAGACTTCCCTTTGAAGGACTGATACAGAGTACTTTCCCTGAAGTACATAATTTACCTTGTTCCATGTCAAACTCAATGTCCTCTTGCAAACAGTTTGGGTAGCCAAAGGATTTGTGCAGGAGGAGTAAGAACTTGTACCAAGTGGCTTAGATCAAATGATGAAGGGATGCTAAAAGAGAGAAAAAGAGCTTGTTCTACAGAGGTTTGATGTGATATTGCTGTGAACATCAAATTCTAGCTCTACTGGAGAAAGGGGAACTAGGCTGGCTGAGAAGAGTAAAAAGCTTAACATGATTTTATACTCTTAAGTGGGCAAAAGACGCAGCAGGCAAGCACCATAAAAGTGCATCACAAGGTTCAGTTACTGATTAGACAGTAGTAAGAAGGCAGGTATGTTACCTTATGATAGGAAGCTATTATGGGAGATGATTCTATTTAATTTCATTTCATGTTTTATTAAAAAGACAATAAAGCAGACACTATTATGAGAGACTTTAAATTTTTCTGATCTCACAGGTAATTGTGTTTTTAGGCATTTTAAATCATGTCTTCTTTTTGTTATTGTGGATTTAGAGAGAAAATAACTATTGTCTCTCTAAATTAAGTGCTTTTTCGATACTTAGCATAAAAATTTATACAGTCATTTTAATTGTTTCCAAAAACACTAGTTAAAAGCTGTTTTCATGACTGTTACTTTCTTTACATAACAGCTTTCCTAAACCAAGAATACCTAAAACTACAAAATCTTAATTCCATAGGATAGAAATTAATCAAACCTGAATATTAACCATGGTGGCTTTGTTCCACAATATTAAAATTGTTATCTTGTATTCACATCACATACTTGTAAAACATTTTATTTATATTTTTCAGATGTAGCAGAAATCTAATAACACTGGACTGTCTGTCGGATTAAGGAAAAGATAGAAATTATTTGCTTCCATTTTCTGAACAGACAGTAAGAAATAGTGGTTGTTGGTGTCATTCTTGCTCCTTGAAAGTAAAGAGATCTGTTTTCCAGGACAATATCCATTTCTACTCTGCATGGAACAGCGAAGAACTCTCTAGATGAGGAATTATGGAGCGAATTTCTTTGTTACGTATTTCTGTCAAGACATTTTACCATGAATCAATGCTTGTCTTTAGAACTACCAAAGAGATGTGCAGTATTTTGTTATTTTTATACAATTTGATCATTCTTTCTATATAAAGTCAATTGTTTAGAAAAAGCAATAGGATTTTCTCTGAACTTTTGCACATCTTTGAAAATCAAATCCAAATCAAACCTTCCAAAAGATCTCAACCATTTGGTATACTTCCCCTTACTTTCTTGCAGAAATTAATAATTTTGCACTTCTGCAGGGAGTGGTTTTTGTGCCAGAAGCACAGTGAGACTGATTTTTAGGAGCTACTGGGTCAAGAGTGCTCAAGGCAAATTATAGCAAACTCCTGTGATTCAATTAGAGTGATAAATTAGGTATGAAAAAACATGGTCAAAATAAATAGGAAATGGATTTTTGATTTGTGTAAAAATGTATGAAAAATTGTGAGTTGTTTTTACTGTAACAACTGACGCAATAGGCCATTGCATATACAAAAAATTTAATTACTTATCTTACACATGCAAGGAAGGTTATTTGCACAACATCTCTTATCTCACCAAACACACTATTTTTGTCTGTAAAAATAATCAGTCTGGAAATAAGTGAAGTTATTTCTTTGATATATGTGAAGATGTTACATTTCATTTTAAATTTAAAAAGTTATCTAGTAGATATATGTAGCTACATGTAGTCTCAACTGAGACAAAAGATGACCCACAGAAAAAGATAAATAAAAGTAATTTCTCATAACACTTCCAAACACATCATCATAAAAAATTTATATCACATTTTCAAAGGTAGGTATCAGCACAGTCAATGGAGTCATGATAATCT
The DNA here is from genome assembly GCA_013396775.1 of Cephalopterus ornatus. Taxonomy (NCBI): domain Eukaryota; kingdom Metazoa; phylum Chordata; class Aves; order Passeriformes; family Cotingidae; genus Cephalopterus; species Cephalopterus ornatus. The sequence continues at coordinate 14,727 of VZRE01007034.1, read as the reverse complement.
GTATGAACAGAAGATTTGATCTGTCCTGTTTCTAAAAGAACTTCAAAGGATAGATTTCCATTTATACCCCAAGCCAGCAATAATACATTCAAAATATGCCAGTAACTACCCCATTTTCACTGATTTTAAGGAAGTCTTTCATAGATGGAACAATTGTAGCAAAAAAGATTTATAGTGAGGCTCACGTAAACAGCAGAATAATTTATGTTTTTGTCCTTAGTTTCTGTTCGTTTCAGTTTCCTCTTCTATGCTACTCCTTTCATAATAATGGCTTCTTTTCTGTTACAGTTCCTCAAACTTTTCAATCTACTCTCCATTTTTTTAGTTTTGATCTCTTCCTGTCACTTTTCCATGGGCTCTTCTTTCTCTTGTTCTTCTTACTGCAAAATACAAGCTGAGAGATGAAAAGACATCAGGAAAACATTGCCTTACATGTCACCACAGTTTGGACTGCTCAGAGATTAAGTAAGTAATGGTTCAAGGTCCATAAAACAAAAACTTAATAGGGGTGGTAAACCATTACAAATTTGGAGAGAAAAGGACATATAATCCAGTTACTGATGGTATCCTTAGTTTAGAGGAAAAAAAATAGACATTATTACATAGCCACATACATGGGTATGCAGAGAGAAAGAGCTAAAGTGGTGATCACCTACAATCATTTTATGATTGTTAATTAGAGGAGCAGATGCACAAATCGGTATTTTCCCTTCATTTCTTTTCCTTTAAAATGGGACTAAGCTGGGCATTATTCACTGTATTGATGCCATCAGTAATACTGAGGATTAGCCACAAAGATGTTCTCATCAGGGAGAAATTCATGGAAGTAAAAATCAATTTTTGTCAGCATAAGCAGTAGCTGGCTTCTCCCATTCTCCATCATGGGAAAAGTAGTTCTGTTTATTTTTTTTATCATTAAAAAAAATCATAATGACAGGAAAAAAAGAAAAGAAAAGACGTTTGGCTGGTAATGCCAGTGTCAAGTGAAAGGACAGGGTTCATTATAATGCATATACTCTCAAATACATTAAATGTGCCTAAAATGAGGCTCCACTTCTGTGTTATCACTGCTTGTGTCTTCAAATTAAGTGCGAAGGATGGGTTAAGTTTGGAAAACTGGAAGTAATATAATTGAGACACAAAGAGATTTTATGCAAAGCTTCACTGACAGGATGTTTTTTTACCCACCCAAATCTTGAAACCTCTGCATTGTACGGCTAGCAGCAAAGTAATTTATAATTTCAGATAAGTCGCACTTAGATATTGGTACCAGATCTTGAGGTGGATCAGTTTCATATCTATTTAAAATGTGAAGGTACAAGGCTGTATTTTAACCATACTGATATAGCTTCATCGAGACCCCAAACCAAGAACGCTTCACTTTTATGCTTTGCCTACTGTTGAGTGCTTAATGCAGTTTTGAGAGGTAAGAGTCAGTAAGTAAGAGAGGTAAGAGGTAAGTTCAGGGACAGATACTTACCAAAGCCTGAGAAGTTGATCTGTACTGAAGACACAATCAAGCCATAGAGAAATCTTGCACTGAGACAGAAAGAATCTTCACTTGCTGCTGAAATTGTTTCAAAGGCCACCTTGTATTAGGAAGCTTAACAGAGATGAAAATTCATTCTGAAAAGAACAGATATAGTGATTGCTTGCCATTTTCTCCATTCCAATACGCTTTCTGAGAAATCAATAACAGACATATCCATGGCTGTGACCATGGTGCATTTACTTTGAATACGGAAGTGGCAGCTGAGTGAATTATTTAATATTAACTATTCATTTTTGAACTTATGTTTTCCAGGCTGATGAGGTTCTGATTTCACAATCATCCTTGTTTTATCATCTCTTGTTTCTCTTTAGATCATTTGCTCCAGCACTTTTGAAAAGACACATCAGGAGTATGTTTTCTCTCTTTTCTGCCTTGAAGGACCTTTCATTATGCAGAGGTGACTAAGCTAGCGCAATCTCAGTCATTGTTTATGTGATCAGACTGCAGAAGTAGGACAAAGTAAAAGAACTATTTTAAGTCTCAATAGAAAGACTGCTTTTTGTAGTACCATAGCACCAGCCCTTTCCCCTCATTGCAGATACCAAATAACACAGATAGCAGATTCCCCTGCTGAAAGGTGTCTGGGAAGAAACCTTTTCTACTCACTGCTTGCTTTTCCCTCTGGGAGTCAGATTTATTTCATGTGCTTATGCAGCACAGCATGGAAATGCACTGATTTTGCCTTGCTGCACTTTCTAGTAGCTTCACCAAAGGCTACTAAAACTTGAATATATATATATCAGGTCTCACTGATAAACCTAAGTGTGGAGACCTTCAAATGTATTTGCCTTTTACCTGACAGGTCTTTTCTGGTCCATGTATCAACATATTCTGCTCCCCACACTTTGAATGGCTGTATTAGAGAGCATAAAGGGTCAGAAGAAACCAGGAGATCACTTTCAGTATCACTTAAGACTGTTTGCTGTGTAACTGCTCATGAACTTTGTTGCAAGAGATGACTAAAGTAAGTAACAGTAACCTTGGATCTTAACCGAGATGCACTATTATAGCTTCCAAAACAATTCTATTTGGAGAATTCAGACACAGTATACAAAATCTTTATTTCCTGAAAACTTAGTTTTGCATTAAAAGCTCTGATGGATGATTTTTTATTAAATACAGTCTCTTTTAGTTCACTACACTGGAGTTTTTCTCAATCCTTCAGGTAACAAACTTCATAATTCCTATATGCAATTTTTTTCCCTTTCTAAATGTTTCGTTCTTCTCTTAATCCACTTTAATGAAAACAGAGTGGGTTTTTTTTCTTTTTTAATCCACTCTCCCAAGCACATGGACTAGTTTTAATAGGTTTAACCATGCATCTTCCACTAACTTAAGCTGGACAGAAAAAAAATCTAAATTGAACTAGCAGCAGGTGACACAATGGTAAAAGAAAACCAATTAATGAAGAAAAATTACTGTTTTCGATGAAGTCTTTCCAAATGAGGAAGGGGAAGTAATAAGTACAAAGCATTCGTGATTTTCCAATACATATGATATCAAGTAAACAAAATAGTTCTAGATTTTTCACCAACCACTATGTGTATTTATATTAATTATGTAGCTAGCTAGCTAGCTCATTGTACTCCCTAGTAGGGGAATGCAAAATCCTTTTCCTAATAGAGCTTTTTTTTTTTCACCTAAGTGATAAATAGAAAAGCAGAGGTAACAGCTGCCATCAGTTTCACCACAAAGTAGCTGGGAGGAGAAAAAAAACCCAATAAGGTATGTAGCAGGCCAGAATAAAGTACCCACAGATTTTGCTAAAAAAATATACTGCAGTTAATACTGCATATTTACCAAAACACTTGAAGATGGAACCATTCTGTAAAACATGACATTAACAATAAAGAGACACAGTTTCAAATGGCAAAAAATCATGAATTATTACACAAGCTGCCACTGGACTGCTGCTCAACAGAACAGTAGTAGCGCATTTGTATGATAAAAGCAGGGACATCAGAAGATTGTTGGTAAACTCTGCCTGACAGATTACGTTGGTGAGAATTTTTGGCATTTGCCTTCATAAACACCTGATTTTTTTAATGACAATATGAAGCTAAGGTGTGAGGGTGGGGAGTGTTTAATTTCTGCCTGATTTGGTAGGATCAAATTTATTAGATTTAATACAGTCCATTATACACTTAACTCTATACACCAAGCTCAGGATTAGCTTTTCTACTATTCACTGCCAAAGAATGCTGATTTCCCTTCCATCCTCTTACGGCCTTCATCTTCTGCTAGAAAATTCACTAGCAAAAAGCAGTCAAAGCTCCAGAGAATCCCATGCCCTAGTGTGAAGCTCAAAGCCCTCTTCATTCTGATGATCAGAGGAGACCTGAGCAGAATCAAAAGTGTGACAAGGATAGGCAAAAGAAGACAGCTCTTGGCAAGGTTTACTGACTTCTCTGCAACCTGCCTCTTCTTTGGCAGATTAGAATCCACAAGTTTAATGTGTGCATTCCATGTACCAGGCTGTAGCCACTGCTTTTCTCTCTGAGAGAACTTCTGCAGCAACTTAGGCTGCAATTTCTTCCTGACAACTCACGGTCTGTATAAGGTTCTTTACAGATTTTTGTGGGCAAACACAAACTCTCAGTTTTCTGAGTTTGTGCTTAAACGATAGCAAAGTAGAAGGTCACTGCATTTGGTAATCTATGTAGTAAGTGCCAACAAGATGCATCTTTTTAGCTCTCCAGGAAGAGCAACTACCATGTTTCTGATAATTATACATATAATTGTAAAAGTTTTAGAATTTATGTAATATCAAACAACATTGAAAAATCCATTTGCTCATGAAAAAAAAATTTGCCCTTGCATTTTCTACTTCATTATGTTGCTTTAGAGGCCCTAATTGATGATAACATGATGTGAAGATCACAGACATATGATAGTCCCCCCGGATTCTGCATGCGATACTCCATGGAGGGCAATTTATAATAGAAGGGTGGTCTATCAGTGTTATGATCCTGTAGAGTGCCAGAACTTTTTCCTTCTATAGAAGAAGCTTTACTTTTTAAATTAAATAATTTGGGAATTAACTACTCAAATTCATACACAAATGTGTTAGGAGCTTCTCAAATTTGCTTACAGACAGCAGCTGTGTATTGATGGCTATCGATTCTGATACATGAGCAAATTTAGGATGGAAACTGTGCTACACAGGTGTTACGTTATGTTAGCTATATGCAAATAAAGTTTTCCAATAAAGTGTTTTTAAATCTTACTCTAAATCTTTAGGGAAGTCAAAATGTCACATTCTTTCTGAATTGGAACCAATATTACTTTGGACTCTGTTAACTGTAGAGCAGAAATTAACAGTTTTATCTGTAATTCTCATTAATCAATGAAGAGACCTATGAATCTATATCTTACACTAAAGATACCTTACACATCTCTGACAATGAAAAAACTTTACTGTAAATGAAAATCAGGCACTGTATCATTAAGTCACTGTAAGGTGCTTAAGTATACCATAACTGTCCCCAAAGTTTTTTAAAGGTTTTGGATCATGCCACTCTTTCTAACCAAAAGAAAAAAGGGAACGTTAAAAACTAGTACAGTATTCTCAGAGCAGAAACATCAGAGATTATCTGGCTGAAGTAACCTGGAGATGGAAAAAATTCTAAGTAGGCATATGCTACCTGAAATGGTGGGACATAGATAGTAACACATTCATCTCATCCATCCTTTTAATTGTCTTAATGTATTCTCTGTCCTTCACAGACTACAGCAAAACTTTTTAGAAAGAAAAATGATAATAGCTGGCAGGTTGTATAGTAATTGATAAATGTGGTCACTATCAATTAACATCTGTATATGTATTTTACTTGTATNTAACATCTGTATATGTATTTTACTTGTATAAAATCTTTTTTATTCCTTTCTGTTCCCTAACTGTATACTTACTTCCTTCATTTGTTAAAAATGCTGAAAGTAGTGGTTAAGAACAAACACTTTTTTTCCTATTAGAACATATTTTGGGGGCTTTTTTTCTCCCACCAAAGAAAATATAGAAATTGCAATATCACACATTCCCTTTGGAACTTGGGCAACTCATCGTAAAACCAAGGCATTTCATAGCTATTTGAAGGAATTTATGTCCAGAAAGTCGCTCCCTGGGGGCAGGGGGGGAGGGAAGTATTTTATTTTTTTAAAGTTTAGTAAATCGTGGTTGTTAGTGACACAGTTCCTCAGTATGATTTATCACTTTTTGAAATTAATGACCCAAGCCTGTTTTTATATTATGAGACTGACACCTACCAAGAACTGTGAAGGAATATGCTTTTTTAAGACTTGTTAATTTAATTTATGTAAATTAATTGGCTGAGGCTTGAGAATGGATTGCAAAATTTTGTCATTTGGGTTCTTTTATTAGTAGAAGAGTCAGGTGTTGAAATTCTTTTAAAGCTGCATTATTCTGTTCTCTGCTGGTGTAGCGTGGGCAGATTCTCACTTGTTAATTATACTGAGAGCACAGAAAAGGATGAAAAAATCTCGACAGAAGAAAAGTATAAAATACTTTTCCCTGGCATGCACTTAAGCTTCTCTCTGTATGGGATCAACATCTTAAAGAATCAAAGAATGAATCTTAAAACGGATTGGGTTGGAAAGGACTTTTAAAAGGACCTTTCAGTCACTGGAAACTTAGCCTGACTGGCATGATTTTTCAGATAGGAAGGAGAGTTTACCAACTATATCTGCCAGGTCCCTCAGGATTGAGAGATGCATCTCACCATGTCTCATTTACCTACATATCTTCAGGTTTCTGCAGTGGTCCCAAACCTGATATCCTTCATTTTCCAAGTCACTGATAGACTAGAGAAGAGTAACTGCTGCTAAAAACTGAGGCAAAGAAATTGTTGAGTACCTCAGTCTTCTTCCTGTCAATGTCACCAGATGTTGCATCTTGTTTATCAGAGGGAGCATAATTTGTTCCTTTTCTGAGTAACGTACCTGTAAAGACTATTCTTTTTACTGTTCCCTTTCCTTGCCGAATATATCTCTGTCTGCATATTGGTTTTCTTGATCCTGTGTCAACACCCTCAAGCAGCATTACTATATTCTTCCCAGGATGTAGGTCTGTAATTCCACTGCCTATGCATTTCCCCCTTGTGTTTCAGTTTGACCAGCAAAGATGCCATGCTCATCTCCTGCCTTCCATGATTGGTTTCTTGCATATGGGAATGAAGAGTTCTTATGCTGTACAAAAAATTTCATTAAGTGGCTCCAAGATCTCCCCTCCTCCTTTATCCTTTAAGGCAGTTTTTCAGGTGGTCCCATTCACTATTTCCTTAAACAACCAAAAGTTTGCTTCCCTAAGATTTAAGGTCTGGGATATAATTTTTTGCATGGCCTATATTCTCTATATCACTCTTACAATGATCAAATCTGCAGTTTCCTTAATTCTGGCAATTATTAAAAGAGCAAGAATGAGACATAATTTCTTTCCAAAAAAAAAAAAAAGAAGATTTTGTGGCTACAGTAGCACTAGATGGCAAACACCAGATTCTACTAAATAAGTGGAACATAAAAAATGTTGCCAGTAAATTAATTGTTGGAGCCTCTGTAAGAACAAATATTTCTCACATCACTCTGTGGAAATGAATACTTGCAAAGCTGATCACAAAGCAAGAAAGAGTATAAATTTCATATTTGTGAATTGCACAGTTAATAAGATAATTTTTGTTCATTTATTATTGTTCACTTCTCTGACTGACCTTAACATACTCACGTGGACTTATGTCCATTTGGAGAAAGACTCATATGCCACAGAACAGATTACGAATCATCCCGTCTATTGGGAAACTTTTACATTTAAAAATAAACAAGCAAGTCAAAACAAGCAAAAAAAAAAACCAAAACCAAAACCAAACAAACAAAAAAAAAATCCTTTGAGATGTTCAGACTACAGGAAAGTTTATTTACAGCCACATTTATTTCTTTGTGTTGAGGAATGCGTTTGGTGCAGGTAGCTCAGTGTGCAGCTGCAGAGCAAAGTGCAGATTGAGCTCCGGGAGCAGGAGAACAAGACAGGAGGCTGTCACCTGGTACTGACCCTTCACCTCACAAAGGGCATGGGGACTGGTGGCACCAGCCAGGTGACCGGACACTCAAACGCAGCAAGAGCTGAGGGTTCAGCTGGAAAAGCGAGACCTTTGCACACACAAACTGTGAGGGTGTAAAAACCCAGGGATTCCTTTGCTGGGGATCCTGCCCAGGAGGCCCCAGCTAGAGCTGTTTCTGTGTTACTGTGCTGTGAATAAACTGCTTTATGGAACTGGACATCTGGGACTCTGCTATGCGAAAACCGGGATCAAACTGTTAGGAAACCTGTGTGAGAGTGGGGATTGTATGAAGTCAGATCGGGTACTGTTGGGTCACAGGAGCTGCCTGCTGAGAATGGGCCTTAGTCCCAGCAGTGCAAGTCTGGTGGTGGGAATGTGATTGCCAGAGTGGCTCCTGAATGGGCAGACAGGGAAGTTTCCTTAATGTTTGTTTTTATGAACCAAGAAATCCAAACTAGTTAAATTTGAATCATCTCTGTGTAGGTTGAAAACTATTTGTGCTGACCTACCATTAAAAAAAAAAAAAAAAGTACCAACTGCTATTAATCAATATTCATTAAGAAAAAAATAAAGAAAATATAAAAGCACTACAGTTTGAGTCCTTCAAGTTACAGAGTACCATGAGTAGGTGATCAAGGAAATGAAATAGATGAATGTGGAAGTTCATCATCATAATAAACCCAGGAATGCAACAAGCAACTTTGACAGAAATTTCTATTATTAATAACCATAAGGGGAGAATTACTAATTATTTAGAAAAATAAATAAATAAAACAAATACTGGGGAAAAGTGGCCAGAAACTGTACACATTTACCATTGAAGTGAATTGTAGGTATTGTGGATGGGCTTTCAGATACATTTAAAATATCCATAACAGTGCTCTCATGAAAGTTAGCAAGAAGCTTAATGGGAAAATATGTTAAAATGATGGGATTGAGCCAAAATTCATCTTTTTAAAGTCTTTATAAATCTTTTATCTCTATTGTGCAGAGAAGGTTTATTTTAACTCAGAACAGAAACATATCTAAAGAGATTCCTGTTACTTAACAGGAATGTGTAAACTGAACTGTTCACATCCTAAACTCCAGCTAGGAGTAAAATAAGCTACCAATTTTCCTGAGGAGTGAAAGTGAAGCTTTCAGAGCAACCAGGTAAAGATGTGTTCAAAATCAGCAGGAGGAAAAAAATAATTTTCATGCCAAACATAGGCAGATAAGCAAATAACAAACTCTAGAGAGAAGGGGGAAAAAAAAAAAAGACATTCTACTGGCAGAAAGTGCCAGATCTACAAAAACAGATTACAATAAAGAAGATTAGCAAACATGATAGAAATTATTAAAAACACTGTCATTGTATTTTCCAATACCTGTTGAATAGGAAAGATGAATTTTAAAACAAAGCCAAGCACCCAACACAAATGTTTTGTCTGCTTCCTCCTAGGCATTTGAAAGCATGCCAACCCAGGAAAATAAAACATTCAAGACACAAATGTTTCCATTGCCTATCCTGAATCAAATAGCAAAACCACATGACTAATTGAGCAAGATCCCAATAGTTGTCTGACCAGATAAAATACTGGCAACAGAATGCTGGGGTTTTTTTCATAGATGATAGAAAGGAGACTGCAGGACATTTTCATACACCTCATTAAATCCTTTTGATATAGCACCCTCAATACACCTGCTGCATATCATTAGGATATGGACACGACTGCTATCATCAGCTGGTGTATTGCAGAGCCAGAAACAAGATGCCGCTTGGACTGGAATGGCTCAGACAATAGGAAGAGACAAGGAAGCTTACAGAATATAGAATTTAAATCATAAATACTCTCGAGTAAGCTAATTAAGTCCAAGTTCATTACACAATGTTGCAATACAGTGCCACTTCCACCCCCAAATCACTGCATTATAACAGTCTCCTTATTTGCAGTAATGCAATGCTACTGACTGGGGAAAGGTTACTCAATATTATGCTTGCAAATGTGAATAAAGAATTGAGTTCACAGACAGCATTTTGTTAATCTGTTGCAGTAGCAACAGGAGCAACTTAGTTAATGCAATGAGAGAAATCTAAATTAGATTTGATAGACATATATTGTGTTGTAAGCTCCTTCTTAGCTGACATTTTTTTTAGCCTTTTTCACTTTCTAAGTGTACAAAGAGAGATGTAGAGCATATATGCTTAGGAGAAAAATCTGTATTTAGAATCCATGCAAGAGATGGTCAGACGGCAAGATTTTTGATAGAATGTGGAAATGGAAATATGCCTGAATAGAATTTCCATAAGGGTCACTGCACCTATGCACAAGAAAATGGGACCATCTTTTTCTGCTGGTCATACATGTTTACACAAATGTTCTAAAAAGCAGATGTCAATTGATGTTTCTCTGCTGCCTATGAAGTCCTATAGGACACAGTTCTCTGTTTTCCAGGCTCACTGCAGACCACAGAGGGAAAGCTAAGTCCCTAAGAAAAGTATTTTCAGAACATAACGAACTGAGCAGTGGTATGAATAAATTCATTAAAAATGTCACAGTCTCACATCTTTCTTATAATCTTATATTCTTATGACTCTAGAAGAGACTGCAGGAGGAGGAAGTAACTTCCCTTGTGCAAGTTTCACAGCGACAGGAAGGATGCCCATTGATATCTGTGGTAGCAGCAGGTCATAATGGATATTTGACTTATATGGTATACTATGTGACAGTTTTGATTCCCAAAGGCAGTTAGCTTGGCCACCTGCATCTCTGCTACCTTACTGCTTGAATAGACCACGGCATAGCCTGTTACTCATCCCTCTGGATAATTTGAATGAGTAATGAACTACAGTCAGTGTATGCCTTTTGAGATGAGAAAGACTCAAATGTGGCAGCAGGTGAGATGAACTATTGAATAAAAATGCAGGATGGGTAAAGAAACACTGCTGTAAGGGCATGTTCCAACCAGTAAATGGAGCAGAGGTAAGAACTGAGGTTTAGACCCCCTGAAGACCAAAATAGTTCCTTCAAATAATACCTCACCAATGCTTGCTGATCTTGTTTATGCATATACTTGTCTTGCTGGAGAAAAAAATCTTGTAAAAGAGGAGGAAGAAGCCAGACAGCCATGTCTCCATGTGTTCAGCTCTTCTAAAAAAGATAAATTCTCAAGAAAGACAAACATTTAGGAGCTCCCACTGAGAACAATTTACACCTATGAATCTGAGCATTTACTGAGACTGCTGGATGCTTAACTCACTGGAAAATCCAGACCATGAAGAATCCTTCTTTGAAAAAAAATCCATCCAAAAGGTTGTTTTTAAAGTAGTGTGACTCTGAGAAATTGACATATCCAATCTTCATTGCCTAAATGCTTCATTTAATTTGATTTTTCAAGTCTCTTCATTTAAAAATATGAAATTAAGTTTTTTAAATTGCATTTTTGTGATATGCTGGGTTTAGTTACTTTATGTTTTTATTAAAATAATTTTATTAAAATTTATTTCAGGTCAAGCATGTGTCACTAATTTACGCTTTTAAGAAATAAGTATACATATTTTAATACTTCTATAAACAAGTGTTGCAAGAATGCGTAAGATCTGAACATTTCTACAACTATTTCTTTCTAGTTTAAACTTTACCAAGCAGAATTTGAGAATATTTTATTACTGTGCGCTGAATCAATTTTCCAATGGTAATTTGATTAAAAAAAATTGTGAATCACAAAACTACTTGGTTTTGTCCAAAGGACATTTTTCAGAATGTACAAGATGGCAATATATAAAGAAGTTTGTTTATGATCTATATGATATTTAAGTTCTATAAATTGGGTCATAGAATTCTAAATGTGTAGGTTTAAAATTTCATCTATAAAATATCTTTAGACGTTTTTGACTAACAAAAAAAGGTATTTAACAATAAACTGCTAATAAATGTCTAAAGACATCTCAAAACCACTTAAGCATATACTTCCATTTAAAAACCTATGTTCATGTTAAGCATTTTTCAACCTTTACCTAGCATTAGGCTGCATTTTAAATTCCTCTTGTGGATGTAAAAGATTTTACAGTGCCTGACAACTGCATGGGAAGAAATGTCCCAACTGGGGTGTCATGTTCTCTGCTCTTTTCTACGCACTCACCAGATTGGCGTGCTGGGCTGTAACACGTGAATTTGTGATTCCCTGAATCACAGAATGGGTTAGGTTGGAAGACATCACATCTGGCCCAACCTTACTGCTGAAGCAGGGTCATCCCAGAACATATTGTACAGGATCATGTCCAGATGGTTCTTGACTAATCTCCAGTAAAGAAGACTTCACAACCTCTCTGGGCAACCTGTTTCAGTGCACGGTCACTCACAGTAAAGTTCTTCCTCATGTTCAGGTGGGACTTCCTGAGCACCAGTTTCTGCCTGTTGCTTCTTGTCCTATTGCTCAGCATCACGAAGGAGAGCCTGGCTCCATCCTCTTGGCATCCTCCCTTCACATATGTATGTATATTGATAAAGTCCCCTCTCAGTTGTTTCTTCTCGAGTTTGAACAGGCCCAGCTCTCTCAACCTTTTCTTGTACAGAGGTGCTCCAGTTCCCTAATCATCTTTGTTGCCCTGTACTGGACCCACTTCAGGAGCTACATGTCTCTCTTGTAATGAGGAGCCCAGAACTGGACACAGCACTCCAGATGAGGCCTCACTAGGGCTGAGTAGAGGGGCAAGATCACCTTTGTTGACCTGCTGGCAATGCTCTTACTAAGGGATCCCAGGATACCATTGCCCTTCTTGGTCACAAAGGCACACTGCTGGCTCACGGACAGCTTGTTGTCCACCAATATCCTGTCCTAGTCCAGCTGTATGAGAATCACGTAAAATATAGCAGGACTGTGTTAAAATACTGGGCCTAGATTTATTATACTCTCTAAGGGGAGTCCAAAATGCTGAAACACACTGTGAAGATTCATCAACTCTTATAGAAAATTTCAAGTGAAATGAATAGATTCCAACTCCATTTTTTAGAACCACACGTTCAAATCTCACTCTCATACTCCATTTTTAGTGTATGTTAGGATTCACTTACTCTTCTACATAGTAAGGGAGAACATACAGTCAAGAGTTTCATGTGGTAGAGATAATTTAAACTTTCAGTTTATTACTTGGTAAAGTATCCATCATTAAACAAAAAACCCCTGCATTCTAAAAAACCTGCAGACTTTTATATCTTGTAAAGCATCTCTGACTGTGAGCATATTTTTATGAATCATATCAGGGTTGAAATTACAGCTTATTTGCTTTGTGTCAAGCTCTTGCTTCTGTTACTGTGGATACTGATCATAATCTATTTGTTTATGGTTAAAGATGTTAATAAATGTACTTATTATACTTATATAAAATGCTGCTGTTGGTGTCCATGTCTAAAAAAGGTCAGAGTTCAGCTCCTACTGGACAGCAGCCCTCATCAGAAAACCTGTATCTATAATTCAGTTCAATTGGCTGATGTTTCTTGCTGCTGATACTGCAAGCTCATATTTTTTCTCTATCACCCAGCTCTTCCTAAATAACACTATTTCAGCATTACCAGTAATTTAGTACTTTGCAATTCTTCATTTTGGGATGCTTTTTCAAATAAAATCATAACTTAGAACCTGCTTACACACTATTTAAAACTCACACTGTTTTAACTCATAGATAAACATTTGGGACATTCCTATATAAAAGTTCAGACAATGTACTTAAGAAAGTATTTGACTAACTAGGACTTAATTTTGTTTCCTTTTTATAGAAAGTGACATCAACATGTAAATTTAAATTTTCAAAGGTGAAAAAAAGAGCCACATTCAACACGTTAAGTATGCAGCCACTGCTGTACTCAGTACCAAGTGAGATACCGCAGGGATGTGGAGGTATGAAGACCTAACATTCACATCATTAAAGAAGATCAACCATCTCACGGGAACCATGATCTTCTGATTTAATGCAAACCACCAAGACATATGCTTATTTAATCCCTGCTCCAAGAAAGCCACTGCAGAATTTGATCTACGCTGTCTTCTATCAAAAGCTTTTGAAGAGAGGTATACGGAATGTAAGTACTGCATTCTACCTGACAGTAAGGTAATTTTAGTCAAAACTGTTAAATTTTGCTATAATTCCCATCTAAAGAGTCAAAAAAAAAATAAAATCAGGATTCTCATAGATTCCTGGATTACTGTGGGGTTTTTAGTAAAAAAATGAAAAATTGATTTCTCATCTCTAACATTAGAGCACCAGTATAACATAAAGGAATTTTAAGTTAGAATCTCAAGTGATATTCACTTCACTTGTGAAATTAGTTAAATCCATTTAAGCCTATGAAGCTTAAATGTTCAAGAAATTTGGGGCTCAATTCCTCAAAAATCTTGGGTTTCTCTCTCTTTATTTTTTCTTTTATTTTTTTCTTTCAGTTAAATGGACTTGCATATTCCTGTACATCTTAACATAGGTAAGAGCATCCGCAAAGGATTAAGCAATGAGATAAGTTTAAATCTAAAACCAAACATTTGTTAAGACTTTTCAGAATTAGTGACAACTCTTGGACGCTTCAATAGATTGAAGTGACTGGACTTCTCAGAACTAGATATCAGCACAATGATAAATATTCGTGACAGATTTTTCTGTCAGTTTGATTTCCTAAAGAGCAAGTTTTCAGTAATTCACACAGGAACACAATATTTTCTGTCAACATATACAACTCTACAGTTTTCATCACATGGACCTCTACCCTCTAGTTAAAAACCCCTCTCTCCCTGATATGCATCTCCTCCTGCTCCTTTTTCTCCTTCTCCTTCCTCCTCCTCACAAAACAGCAGTAACCCTGACACACTCCATTTATCTCCCGGTTTATATGCACACTGATGATGATGTCTGACCACTCCTCTGCCTCTCTGAAGTCCACTCCTAATTTCAGCTGTTTCTCCCACACTTTGGAAAACAACTATTGTTGTCTAAGATGGTCTCAGTCAACCATGACCACATCTTGCCTTTCTTCAGCTACTGATTTCTAAGGATCCCTAAATCCCTTCCTCTGACAGAAAACACTGTACCACTGAAACCAGAGTCAGGCCTTAAAAGAGTTAACTGAGATAGGCCCCCCC
>VZRE01007024.1:31194-44636 GCA_013396775.1 Cephalopterus ornatus | reverse complement strand
AACTTAAATGGAACATAAAAAAAAATCCTGCTCTTTAGGGAAATTTTAAAGATAGATGGAGCTAAAATGCCACACAGTCTCTTCTCATCCTTGTTTCCTTGATGTGCTGGAGACATCTAATCCTCTTTACAGGTGAATTAAGCAGTCTGCTTATGAGCTGAAGGCAGTACCTGCTGATCTGTTGACATCCAGATTGGAGGGTTATTCATGTCTCAGTAAGACATTTAGTAATGGATGACCAAAAGAGCATTTTAGTTACCCAGGTGGTGTGAAGAAGATGGTTTGTGATCTCCTTCCACATCAGAAGTTAATAACACGTAGGAAGTTGGATAAAAGTGGTGCTGTTCTATTTAAACATATATGACACTCCAGCCTGAAGAGATTTGGAAGTTTAGATTGAGAAGACAGCCTCAGACCGATGCATGTGTGCAGCAGTCTGAACAGTGATCTGGAAGCACTGCACTGTAGTGACAGACATGAAGAACAGATTTTAGTGATTTATTATAGTTAGATTTTATGTGGATTGACTTCCTATTTGCTTTGGAAGACAGTAAAACTGCAACTTTTGCAGGATTCTTATTATATTCCTGAGATTTTGTTTTGTGTGCAGGTATGTAGTTTTATTTATTTATGTTATAACTTCTCACCACCACTGTTGGGAACGTTAACAAAGGCTTTTAAATAGGTCACACCTCACCACCATTGCTTTTTCTTGTTGCAGTAGTACATTTGGTAGATAATAGATGATGGGGGCTAAACCCTTACACTGTAAAAGCTCATTCATGTGAATAGTCACTGATTTTGAGTTTCACTGCAGCTACTTGTGTGACTAAACATTTGAAGACCAAATCCTTGGCTGCATGGACTAAATCTTATGGAGCTTTCAGGGAGGCGTTTGGAAAGTACATCTTGAGTAGAAGATGCCCTTAACTTTCAACAGCTACCACCTACATACATAAGATGCTCATTTGTGGTTGCATGGGAGGGCACGATTGTAGCAGGTTTGCAAGATTCAGCGGAAGTGTGTGCATTAGATAATTCTTTCCCTTTCATTCATGTGCTCCTTTTCTTTCATTCTTACTGTTTGTATTTTGAGAGGAGGAGCATGTATGTTATAAACACTCAGCTTTGACTTCAGTCAGCACTGGCGTGTCCCTGAAATATGATTTCATATGACTTTGTTTCGGATGTTCTGGTGAGAATGTTCATGTTGCTGTGTTGCTTGTACATGATGTTTTGGAGGCCCACCACTAACTGAGGGTTTTGGAAGGCTTTTTTTTTTTTCAATTAAGGGATTGATTTGAATAGATACAAATATGGTAATTGCCTGTTCAAGGCAGAAGTGCTTTGAATCTGGGAAAATGCACCTTATACAATGACAGGAGTGTGTACCTTTGCATATGTGTACATAATACAACTTGCTATCCATGTGGTTCATACCGCTGTGGTAGTTCATCTGGCAGATCATTTAAATATTTACTCCAAAAGATCTTGTTCTCTGTTGGTGTGAAGCAGCATTTCCAGTTATTTTTAGGTCATTTTCATGTTAGCAACCCTGTTAGAGATAAACCAGATTCAAGTGTTCTAAACTGTCCCTGCATTTTGGTAGAATTAATAAAATAAAGTTTAATGGTTTGGTCCCAAGGGGAGAACAGACCATCTGGTTAACAGAAGGATGGGCCAAGTAATACAGCACTGAAAGTGCCATAAACCAACCCAGAATATCTGGTAGTATGTCCAGTTGCTTCATGTATTAAACATTGAAACAGTGCTTTCAGATCTGCAGAGCCAGCAGTTCTGTTACCACTGCTGTGACGCAGGAGATAATTCTGTTGGGCAAGCATCAGCATGGGGGTGGATCTACAGCACAGGATGTGTAATGTCAACATGAAGCATGGGAGCTGGCAGTAAGAAGGAAAGCAGCCATTTCATGCCAGTGCAGGAAACCCAAATAGATTTTTCCCCTCTGCATCTTGTCCTTTTATGCAGCTTTCATACTTGGTATTAAACAATTACCTTCTGCTTTGTCATCTGAAAACTTCAGCCTAGCAGTGTTTCATTTCTTTGTCTCTTTCTCTTTCTGAACGTGTTTGTGTGTGTGTGGTTTTGGTTTTGTTTTTTGGGTTTTTTTTGGGGGGTGTGGGTTTTTTTAAACAAAACAAAACAAATGAGGGGCACTCCAAAAGCGTGTCTGATGGATTATAAAAGGGGCTGGGTGGAGGCTGAAGTAGCAGATCTAGAGAAAGAGTTCAGTTATGTGCAAGTCCTGAGCTTCAGATGAGTTTCATTGTGGATCCTTTTGGCTTTAGTGCAGAGACAGTTTGTTCAAAAGCTGTAACCATTTGAGAACGTTGTACCGCAGCTGCGAAATGCAGAAGGTATGAAATGCTGCAAGTGGTATTGTGTAGGCTTTGGAACTCTGTAATTACTAAGAAACTGTAGAAAGCTATTCTAACTTTGCTTTCATTTTAGCAGAAATGCACTATTAGAATGCCTTTGTCTTATTTGGCTAAAGCTACTGTCAAATTACCGTGACACCATTTTTTTTTAAGAGCCAAATATTGTTACATATCTGTCTAAATCTGTGGAAATAAAAGGATTTCTACATAAGCTTGCTAAGCTTTTTGTGGACTTAGAAATGTAGTGATATATCTTCTGTCAGCTCAGTCACACACTGGCCAACTGGTTTGGGCTTTTTCCCCTCATAACATCTGGAGATAGCTTCCTGTATCTGCAGCCTGGGAAGCTATGGAAAGCTGAGAGCTTGTTTCCTGATGGGCACAGCAGAGCTGAACTCCATAATCAGAGCTCTCACAGTTTCCATTGCCTGTTCAGCAGGATCTTCAAAGAATGTATTACAGATCCCCTTGAATGAATCCTTGTCTTAGATGCTGCTCTGTGGTAGCCCTGCAAAAGTATGACTTTCTTCATATGTTCCTAAGAACTCGAGTGAGAGTGTGGGAGTAGTCAACCCACAGGTATGTTTTCCGAGTTGCAATTTGGTGATGGGAGGGAGGGATGCATATAAAACATGGCTTGTATGTGAAGACTGTTTGTTCTGTTCTGCAGTAACTTCATCCTTACACAGACCTTCTTGCTCCACTGGCCTCATTCAGGTTTTTTGGTTGAAGCCATGGGAGTCTAGCACTTCTGCGTAGGACACTTGCAAAGAAATGGCACTGAGGAATTATATGAAACTCGAACAACATCTCTCAGGACCAGAGTTTTTCTTGGTTCCATAGATAACTCCATGTTGTGGTAGGTGTTTCAGCATCAGAGTTATTAAGGATGCAGGAAAATCAAGATTTTTTCATACAGGATGGTCACTCTGTCCTGTCTATCCATGTAATTTTCATTGCAGATTGTATTTTGTAGTGTCTGGCAACCTTGTGCTTTTTCTAGTGGTGTTGAACAGTTTTTAGAAAATACTGGAGAATGTTCATCAGAAGTGCTTCTTCATATTCAAATGAATAACGCCACTAGATATTGTCTGCACATTTTCTCATAGACCATCACTGCACTGCAAAGCAAATACATTGTCCGTGACTTTTTCATACTGAAAAAGGTGCTACTTGCTGAAGATAGTTTATTATAAATAACTACTAAGATGATAATCTCACCACAGCATGCTTGGCAGTCTTCCACTGAGTTAGCCTGTTTCAGCAAGGAGCTGTCGCTTAAGATACAAAGCAATCTGCAGGGACATATGATCACACACACTGACTGTTTTCTCTGTCATCATGGATGCCTCATCATTTGCTGTGCCTGTAATTAGGAACTGGAATTATTATCTGGTAAACCAGGAGGATCTAGCACCAGAAAAATGGACCTGAGTCCCTATCTCACAGACATTTGGTTACACAGAAGTTCTCAGTTATGGAGGCACTTGTAGAAGAATGTCTGTTGGAGATGGTTCTAGGGCTTGGGTTTTTTGCCTTCTATTTTTGTCACAAGGATAGATGTTAACTACTGGGGAAACTGTTGATGTATATATAATGTTGACAGCACTCCTTCCTGTTAAAAATTATGGAGAAATATTAGCCTGGCAATGGTGTAAAGAAGACTTTTTTATCGTTGTCTTTGTTTGGGTAAATAATGACTTCAAGTTCTCTGAATGTTTTGTTTTATAGAAGTTCTGTCCAAAAGAAAGACTATGATAAAGAGATAAGAGTCTGCATCCATTTTTATGAGAGTATCAGAAAACTAATATTAATATGTATTATACACTTACTGTCAAGATCTGACTGTAGTCACATAACTTGATGGTGACTTTTTTGAATTTGAAAAGTTTATACTACTTTGCGGTGCATGGCTGTTATCATGTTATTGCAACAGTTATGTGATGGGTATCAGTGGCTGTTGTATGCAAACTTCCTTTCAATTAGACTGCTGGCAAGTGTTTGTCTTTTATTTGTTTAAAAACAATTTGATCAGCCCATCTCTAGTGGGTTGTTGACAGTATAATATGAATCAGAACTCTTTCTAGCTTCCATGTTACTTGTGGATTCTATTCTTTGGTGCCTGATGCTTTTCGGTTCCTGACAACTTGTATTTCAAGCCTGGGCATGTCTGGTTGCTTAGAAGTATGGAATATGATATTTAGTGGAAGCAATTGGTAAGACTGATGTGGAACTAATAAAGATCCCAACAATGATGATGGAATTTTTTTCCCTACTGCATTTGGCAGATCATGTTAAATCCTTTATGTATCTCAACAAGATCAAGGAGAAAGCAGGCCATGAAGAATTTAGTCAGACACTGACTTGCAAGCCTTAATATCAACCCTTTTTTTCAAACCTTGCAAGAGGTTGGAATTGACTCTCACCTGGACAGAGAGATGCTAACTCTTTATCTAGTGATGGTATCCTTCCCTACAAACTCTACAAAGGCTCTGTTCTTTTCCTGTGAAATTGCAGAAGCAGATTAATGATGGAATGGGTTCTGCTTGCACATCAGATGAAGAAATTACTGGAATTGCTTCCTGATGTTCAGTGTCCCGTGCATGACAGTGGAGTGTTCTTCATCTCTTAACATCTGACCTAGATGCCTTAACACTTTGGGATGGCTGCTCCGACAGAGTCTTTCATGCCCAGAAGTTGACTAACTTGGGTGACCTTGTGTCTTTAAAGAAAACCCCATGGAACAGTTAGCTTCAACCTTACTGAAGGACACATTCTGAAGAGCTAGCTCATTAAGCAAGCTTTGAAGGGTGCGCTCTGCAGAGTAGCTTCCTGTTATTTGGTTAATGGTTGACCTAGTTCTATTGCCATATGCCTCCTGGAACGCATTCTAATATTAAATATGTGCTAAAGCAAGATTGGGATAATAGAAGGAACGTCAAAGCTGCTATGAGAGAGAAATCATATAATGCTGTTGCATTTTGGAGGGTATCACTGTTACTAAAAATGGCAGTATCTTCATGGAACTGTATTGATTCTGATTGCAAACTAGGGAGTATTAAACAGAACCATTTATGTTTTTTTTTTTCCCCAGACTGGCCTTGTACAAAAGGTTTGTATCAGTAATTCCCTGTGCTCTGTATGTGAGGCTAAAGTTAGGTAGTAAAGCATTCAGAGTGATATTATAGCTATGAGAAAAGATTACATTAGATTTGGCTAAAGGCAGGAGAATTTTTTCCCTATGGTAGGTGTTTTTTCCATTGCAACCATGGATTAGCAAATTTTTTTCCTCTGCTGGCTAGAAGCCAGAAATGGGTATTCAAGCTTTTACCTGATAGCAGAGACAATGCAGCATACTCCGACACATACACTTGGGCAAAAATACAAGAAAATTGGAGGTCCTACATAGAGTTCAACCTCCAACCTGAGTGAGACTTTCTGACAAGCTGAAGTTCTGGAGAACCTATGGGTTGTGTTTTCTGGCTAATTTGATATTCTACCCTAAGAAAAGGAAGGATGTATAATAACAACTGTGTGCATTATGGCAGAACAGGGGGAAGGGAAAATTAAAGCCATGCTTTGTAATTCTTTGAGAGCTCATGACTATCAGTAGAGGCTGGTGATTTATTTTTCTTCTGTCTATGTGGGAAACTGAGCTCACCAGACATACCACTTTGAATTTTCATATGCCCAGGCAGTGGCTAACCTTTGTCTCTTCGGTTGCAGATGGCTGGCAAGCAGTCCAAGTGTGAATTCTGGGCAAAGGTATGTCACCACAGCGGTGCGGGTTGACGGGGCCAGCCCAATTTGTCTGTGTGGGAAGAAATAAGCTGTCAGGACCTGTAAAGGCAGCTGTTGCTGATCAGCATCAGTGCCTACCCTTCAGAGAAGTGGTGGGATATCCTGGGAGTCATAATCATCTTGTACCTCTCCAGCTCCTTCAGTGTGAGCCCATTCATGTGCTTCTTTTGACTCTGAGTTCATTTGGTGAGGCTATGGATATTTTGGTGTGTTTGTCTAGGATACATGTAGCAACAGCATTTATGCAGTTCCCCCTTCTTCCCTAGTGTGTAACACTAAACGGCGTTTTTGTAGGAGAGCTGCTGGGTCTGGTGGAAAACAAAACTGCAACATTTTTAGTAGGACACAATGTGTTGTGTGAGCCGCGATCATATTGGTCATGAAAAAAAAATCTCCGCTGTGCGACTTAAACAAGCACAGCTATTTGTGCAACCTGATCAGAACAAAGGATAATGCTTCTGCTGCAAGATCAGACAGATCTGACGTTTCAGCAGGCTGAGCAAATGAATGGCGGAAGTGGTCCGCCTCCTCTTATCCATTGTCTCAAAGATACAGGCTCATGGAGAAGAAAGGGAGTTTGAATAGGGCCTCTGAAGGAATATGCTGCTTTGTGTTCTGTGGGAAGAGAGCAAAGGAGGAGTTCTAGAAGTTCTCTGCACTGGCAGGCTGACAAGCTTGTAATAGGAAAACGTGGCAGTGGACTTCTGGTATTGAACAAGCACTTGCTCTTCTGTAGCCTGCCTAGGAAATCTTAACTGTTATTAGGAAGCAGGTGAAATGTTCCAGGCCTGGAATATAAAACCAAGTCTACCTTGAAGGAAGGCCAGTGGATGTAGAAATCCAGTGAACTCTGACTTCCTAGTAAAGAATGATTTAAGTAGTTTTTTTTTTTTCTTGTTTTCTTTCCCTGTCTCCCCTAGATACCTTGTCTGTATTCTGGGACACCTCTCAATTGATGGGATTTTTGCATAGGAAGAGCTGGACTGATCAAATTATTGGGACAGTCACAATCTTCTGTTTGTGATTTCTTCTGTTTCTCTTGCTCCAGCTGTGAACCCCACTGGGATTTTAGTAGCAATCTCCCCTTTTAAAGGCATAATGAATCCAAGGAAATGTGAGAAGGGAGAAGGCAGGACAGGGGTTTTTGAGAAGCTGGGCAGAATTGGGGGTTACTTCACATTCGAGAACTATAATATATGACTTCCAGCCTCAGTGGGGATTTCAGCTGAGAAATAAATCATTTAGAGAGAGGAGAATAGAATTTGTATTGGTATCATAGCTGGTTAGATCTCTATATATTACCTTTTTGCACAGTCCCTGGGATTAGAACTTGCTAGCAGTTAGGTGTATCATGATCAGAAGGCTTTCATATGGAACCAGTTTTCTTTAAAACCAAGCACTTCTTGGTTCAGAGACCCATAGGTGTAATTTTTTTAGCAAGCATACTATTTTTCTTTCTTTAAGTTAATGTAGATTAGATTTGTGTCTGTGACAACAGAAGTAGTCTTGGCCATCCATGAGATCCCTTTTGTCCTTTGTTTTCCCACATACAGCCTAGAAGATTTTGTCAATTCAAAAGAGAAGTAATTAGTTCCACAGGATGCTGACAGTCCATCGTTAGCATGCAGTGGGGATTAAGTTGCTGCTTTAGAAGCCCAGTTAGAAAAGCACATCAGAAAGTCATTAAGACTCCTTGAGTGGAAGCCTGTGTTGAAACTTTTAAATGTGTGATGACTAAGCTTCCATGATCAGCATGTTAGTGTCCAAAAGCAGTTATGAAAATTCTCAGAATCACACAGAATCACAGAATAGGTAAGGTTGGAAAGAAACTACTGGAGGTCATCTGATCCAACCTCTCTGCTGAAGTGGAGAGCCCTAGAGGATATTACTCAGGGTTATGTCTAGATGACCTTTTAATACCACTACAGAGCAGAGCCTGATCCATCCTCTGACCCCTCCCTGCAGACACTGACAGATATGGATGAGGTCCTCCCTCAGTCATCTCGAGGCTGAACAGTCAGCCCCAGCTCCCTCAGCGTTTCCTTGTAAGGGAGATGCTCCAGTCCTTAGATCATCTTCATAGTCCTCTGCTGGACTTGCTCCAGGAACTCCAAGTCTCTCTTGTACTGAGACCCCAGAACTGGACCGCAGCACCCCAGATGTGCCTCACTAGGGCATAGTGGAGGGGCAGGATCACATCCCTGACCTGCAGGCAATGCCTTTTCTCATGCACCCGGGGATACCATAGGCCTTCTTGGTCCCCAGGACACACTGCTGGTTCAAGGGCAGCTTGTTGTCCACCAGGACCCCCATGTCTTTCTCCATAGAGCTGCCTTCCAGCAGGTCAATCACCAGTCTGGCCACTCCTCACAGTTTTATATTATCAGTGGACTTGATAAAGAGGCACTCTGTCCCAAGTCATTAAACAACACTGGATCCAGTATCAACCCCTGAGGTCACCACTAGTTACAGGTCTCCAACTAGACTGTGCCACTGGTCACACTCCTCTGAGACATGCCATTCAGCCAGTTCTCAATTCACCTCACCATCTGCACTTTGTTCCCTCTTTATTCATTGGAAGGTTAAAACCCATCCCAGGGGACATGCCATCTGGGTTTGACTCAACAGAACCTCCAGAATTGGTTTCCAGCTTCTTTGATCTAGAGTAAGTACTGTTGGGGACAGGAAATAATATTATTTAGTTGCTTTGTTCCTTTATTCAGTCATGGTTACACACTGTGTCTAAACTAAGTCCGTGTTATTTTGACAGGGTGATCAAAAGGGGATATATTCAAAAAATGTCTAATGGAAATGAGTTTGTGAGCTTTCAAACCATGCCTGAGTGTGAGGATGAGGGGAAAAATCTCCCATGTGGACCTAAATCTGGCAAAAAAAATAGAGTATTCTTTCCAGTGATAAAGATTTGAGTCTGAAAGTGAGTTCTTTCTGAAACAACAGTATCAACCTGGTGCTAAGCAGAGATTAAAAGGTCAGTTGTGTATCAGTGAAGGCTGAAAAAATATTTCTTACTATCTTCTGCTTACAACCTCCTCAGGAAGTAGGAGGCACAGCAGATCTTTGCTAGGTTTGGAGATCTTGAGAAAAGTATCCTTTGAAGCTATTACATTCCCAAATTTATATTAGGCAGATCTCAGCTTTGTGGGATACTTTTTTTATTTTCTTAGTAGTATGACTCATTAAGATATAAGACAGCTGGACCAATCACTGTTTTTGGAAAAGTCAGAGCACTGTACCAGTCATAAAGCTGATAACCTTTTTGTAGAAAATAGAAGAATACATTGTGGCCTAGATGTAAGAGGAACTATGAAGGATTGGCTTCCATGAAATTTTGAATGAGAGCCATGTCCTTGGGTTCCCAGTCATCTATATCAGGTCAGGCAAGGCAGACATCTTAAGTACCTATGTCCAAAAGTTGAATTTTGGAATTTATCCATTACACTTGAAAGAGAATAGCAGTCTTGTGGGCTGTCATAAAATATTCCAATGGAGTTGAGCTGAAGAAGGCAAATGATCAAAACATGTAATTGAACCCTCAGTCTAATAGCTTTTTTTTTTTTTCAATTACAAAACATGTAATTGAACCCTCAGTCTAAAAGCTCTTTGCGCTTCTTTTTTTTTTTTATTTCCCTCAAGTAAAAGGAATTGAGAATTGGCTCAGTGCCTCAGGGATGATCCAGGTGGAGGCACCTGCTTTTCAGCTCTAGAAGAAGGGGACTGTGAGATAAGAGGACCTCATGCAGAGAGTACAGGAGAGTCAGATCTCATTGGCTATTGGCTTTTCTAGCCTATCAGAAGAGACTTCAAGTTTTCCATGACTGAAGTAGGTAATGACCTTGCTTTGATGGATCAAACAAATAACACCAGTGTTGTGCCTTTGAGAGCCCTTGATCCCAAAGAGAAAAGCAGGGTATTTCCTTTTTATCTTGGACCCATTCCATTCAAAACAAAAGCATCCCACAGGTCAGACAAGTATGGAATCTGACAGGATTTAAAGAGACTTTCCCTTTTTTCGTCTGTTTTCTGCACCAGTAATTTATATTTTATAACAGATTGACCTAAAAGATCGTAATTCAGTTTATAACAGATAGAAAAAGTGGAACAGAAAATGCTCTGTGACTCATTCAAGAAAAATGTTGTCTTTGTAGCCTATGTGGACTTGAAGACTCTTTGTCTTCCTTTTAAATCAGAAAAAAAAGTGAACCTGCAAAGTGGTAGATACATTTAAAATGCTTAGAATAGGTAAGTGGACTAGAACAGCATTTAGATGTGGAAACATAGGACATAGTGTCATTCCTCTGCTGGTGTGTGCGAGTCCAACTCTTGAAACAGTAAATCCATTCCTGGAAATGCTGGGGATAGTAATGACTTAAAGTCTGGAAAATTGTGCTTCACCGTGAAAGCTTTCAGGTAGTCCATTCCTCCCCTTCAGAGGTCTTCAGAAGTGACATTTGGAAGACTAAAAGCAGCTTCTTTGCCAGGCTGTGTCCAATATTACAGGAATCTGGAGTCTGTACCAAGCTGTAAAAAGATGCAGTGGCTGGAATATAAGACTAGAAAATGCTCGTTGTATAAACTATTCTTTATTTCTGATTTAATTGTAGAAAAGAAGAAATAAAAGCCACTGGAATAATTAATGGACTCTGTAAAAAAGCCATAAGCTGTCAAGCCAAAGTGTAGTTTCTCTTCAGATGCTGTGATGGGAGACAGGCTTGACTGTTGCTATTGAGTTGGTTGTGCAGAACTTGTCTGGTTCTAGAAGGTGAACCTTAAGCAAGATGACTCTCAGTGCTGTTATCTCAAATTAGGGATTAGCTGACTTAAAGAACAGCTGATGAGAAGGCTGCAATGTGGAGGTGTAGGGAGTCTGAGGAGGTGGTTGAGTTTTAGCAGAATGTGCAAGAAAATTCTTTCTCACTTGGCAAAAAAATGAGAAACAACCAAATTAAGTGAATTAATAAGACTCGCTATGGGTTTGTAGTTATGAGTTTGGGCTTGATTATCTGTTAGTGGGGTTTCCTCCATTTCCCTGTCTTGGGCTTAAAACTATGGACAAATGATTTGCATTTTGTTCTCAGAGTGGAACCTGTGCAGAAGATTGGTGGAAGCTACCTTCCTCTTAATGCATCCTCTTAGATGCATTTTTCTGTTGTCTCTACAGCAGAGGAAATGAAAAAATGAAACCGTTTTTTTGTAGTCCTGACAGAGCGGCTGTAGACTTTCACATTGTAGTTTCTAAAGGATGAGTAAACCTCCCAGACAGAAGATCTCTGGTTTGCTCTACAACTCTACAACCCAGCACTTTGGTCACCCAGAACTCTAGTCCTGCTTTTGCAGATGGGAACTGGAGTCTTATGTCTTGTAGCTACCATAGAGGTGATTGTGGCACAAAAATTCAATCAGATTTTGTCAACACGTCAGTTTCCTAGAGTAACTTAACCTTCTATTACAGATAGCCCACAAAGCTATCTGAAATTATTATTAATAGTATTGGTATTACAAAAGCATTTCTGTATATTCAAGGGTCTAGACCATAATCTGGTTCATTTTTTGTTAGACACCTCTCAAGATCATAGACTTTGGTCTGCTAAGGATGCTAAATCTAGGAAACCTAGAGATTAAACTCATCTTGTCTTCTGTCCTTATCAAAGACTTTAACAGTAAGCACTATCATTAGATCCTATCTCTTGATAACTGATGCACAAAAAGGTCCATTTCTGGGTAAAATGGTACATTAGCTTAGCTTCAAAGGTCATGCAGTAGTAGAGGCCTCACTGTAAATGCTTTTATTTTTGACTGTATAAACCAATTACTACAGCAGGGTGAAGGAGCGTTTTGATTCCCTAATTGACAGCTTGTTTTCAGTTCTTAATTTGTAGTTTCAGTTTTGGAAGGCTGCTTTCAAGATTCAGAACACGGTATTGCACTAGTCTACCTGGAGGAGTTAGAAGACAATGGGAGAAGAGAGGAGTTTAGGAATGAAGAAGGAGAAAGATGTCTAAGCTGTTTCCTTTGTTTTTGGAATGAGTGACTGTTTTAACCTGTAAATAATACTGAGATTGGTGGCGATGTCCTATCATGAAATGGAAGTACAGATAAGATACGAAGGTGACTTCCTCTTGACAAGCCACTCTTTCTCCATTTCTGTCCCATATTCTATGTAAAATCTTTTCTCCCAGGCATGGGTCAAAAGGGGTCCTCTTGTCATTAACTTGAATGCTTCCATCCTTCTAGTAATCAAGCCTACAGATACAGACCCTGTGTGCTCAGCTGAAAAGGAAACCACTTTTTTTTTTGGGTTGGGACAGTGAAGCGTCACTGCCAAAATGATCTTGTACTGCAGGTGGCTTAGAGGTAAACGATACAAATTAGTTTGCCAGCTTTGCAGCACATCTGAAGGGCAGGGTCTTCAAGTCCTAAGATTAGCAAGTCTGGTTCTGCCTTCTTAGGCTTCTGAGATCTTGAAGATCCATTGCAAGATCTGCTTTCAGGTAGGAAGAAACTTACTCCTGTTTTGACCCTCCACTTCATAATAACAGGCTTTAGTTAGGTCTGGTCCTCAGCTGGGAAAAACTGGCAGAACTCCAGCAAATTTCTAGAAATAAAAAGCTAGAGAAATCCCTAAAACCACAGCAGTTGCTAGGACTTGCACAATATTCTGCAGCTTGTGAGAATACAGCAGCATGAAACTGGAATGACACTGGTGGCTTAACATTTTCGTGATCTCTTGGGTTTTTATGAGAACAAAAATCTTCAGGAGAGAACTTTGCTCCTGTTCTCTTGGTGATGTTGGCTTGTATAGCTTTGTTTTTCTTTGAAAACTGATAGCAGAAGACTATCCAACCTTCAGGAGTGGAGCCATTATATGTGGGGCTGTGCAACAGGAGCCAAAGTTTAAAAATAAAATACCAGGCTGCCTTCCTGGCGATCCAGACATAGCACACACACACATGCACACACAGAGTATCTTGACTGACCACAGTTATATCAGTTGCTGAGTTCAGAGCAACAGACAGTGAGAACCAAAAAGGGAGTCTTGTTCCTCAAAAAGAAAGAGGAAGAAATATAAGACTTCTGTAGCCTCAGATACCAGTTTCTGGTGTGCATGGGAGGCCCCGCAGCAGCAGCAGGGTTGAGAGACAGTGAGACCAGGTAGCTGCAAGTCATTCCTGGTGATGTCTGCTGGAGGACCTTCCCAGCCCTCCCTTTTCTCTCCCTCATTAC
>VZRE01007024.1:12540-31166 GCA_013396775.1 Cephalopterus ornatus | reverse complement strand
CTACAGTAATAGTTCTGGGCAGAGCAATCTTCTTTGAAAATGTGCTCTCTACTCAAGACATAAAAACTGTGGCTTTTATTTCATACTGAGTGCTGAGTGACCAGGATGCCAAACATCTTCAGGAGAAAGGAAAGGCCACCTCTTTTGGCTTCAGAAGATACACATCACTGGCATTTTAATCTGTTAGACTGTAGAAATAGCAGATGATCATATTTCGGGAAGATCTGGAGAATGAGAGGCGTACAGAAGAGATAGCTGATAGACCCGGAGGAATTATTTATGGCAGAAAAGCAGAAAGGCAAGGTTTAGTGCCAGGAATACAGCTTGGAAAGTAAGGTAAATTATGCTAGAAAGGAATGATCTTTGGAAAGAAAAGGTGACACTACTCAGACAAAGAGTCTACGAACCTAGGAAGGTACAATTCTTGATTAATTATGAATGTAGACAGGAATGAAGAAGGGGAAGAATTTAATTTTTTGGCCTGCTCCCCCAAAATGCTGACATCATACTAACTTCCAGATTTTGTGTGGTAACTGTGAGCTGGGCTGACAAGGGTGAGAAGTCTGGGTTCCTCCAGTGGCTTAGTGTGAAGCAGCAAGGAGTGTTCTTCTCCCAGCTGACATGACAGAAACTGTGTGCAGGAAGCAGCTGTGCACAGTCTTACCTGCCTGTATGCCACCTCAAGGTAGTGTGCTAAAAGATTGGAGCCTCCGCTTTTGACTGCATGGTGTGGGCAGATGCAGTTTCCATTAAAAAAAAAAACAAACTGATCCCCAGATGTACCTCATAGTAAATGCAAACTGAGTTTTTAGTTAGGTGTCTTCCAACTGCAGCAAGAATGTTTGTATATCTCAGCTGACAGCCACAGGCAGAAAAAAACACCCAAAGAAGAGGTGTTACCACTTCTCATCTCTGCCCAGGCAAAGTAACAGTCACAGCTGCCCATGACATACTTGGCTTTTGGCAGAGCTCAGGCTGGTTCTGCTCTGCAGACATGGGATGAAGCATGCTCAGTATGTTTCCTTCAACAGGAGTGCCAGCAGTATCTTGGATTACTACAGAGACTGCTCTGTGTATGTAAGCTCCTTCTCCAGAGTCTGGGTTCACATTAAACAGGATCAGGAGTCCCTGGTAGGCTGTGCATGGCTCTGAGCACAGAGCCTTCTGGAAAGCTGCATTTCCTTAAACATCCAGAATGTCAAACACTTATTTTACTGAAGTTTTTCAGAAAAACCATACAAGCTTTACATAGTGGTCGAACATATACTGAAGGTGAGGTTGTAGCCTAAAGGATTTGTAGGACTTGATCCTCTTACAATTTGAACGATTTTTTAGAAATCCATAAAGTATCTGGGTGTTGTTTGTGGTGGTGTCCTAACAATGAGTGGTAGGTGCAACTGTCAGTCTGTGAAAACTAATGGATTGGTTTGTTCTCATAAATTTTGTTGGCTGGGGTGGAGTGGATATGCAGCACATGCTTTGTGGCTGCAGCTAGCATGTGTGAAAGAGAGGTCTGATTAAATCAAACTTCCTCTTCTTTGGTCTTGAATATCTCCTGCTTACAAAAAACATTGAGGAGGACCTAGACTGTTCCTCTTGCAGGTATTTTTATAAAGGTGCTATAGAGAAGATTCTCTTTGATGACTTCTAGTAAGTACTGGTGGGTTTTTCTCCAGACATTTGCTAGAACAGAAGAATTAATATTATGTTACCCATTATGGAGATGAGTTTGGGAAAGAGTAGAAAGACGCAGTAGTTTGGGCAAAGTCATATTAAGAGAAAAACCTCTCATCATACAAGATTAGGTCATTCAGTTTTTCTAGCTGTCAGTCCTGCAAAATGAATATTCTGCCTCCCCCTGATATGAAGCTCACCTTTTGGATGGCTACTGTTTTTAACATGTCCTTTCTCCCACTGTGATCTCAAATAATGTGAGGATTAGACCAGGCTCACCGTCACTAAACTCTGTCTCCACTGGTATTCTCTGCAGCTCTGCAGACGTTTTGCTGAGTTGACCTAAATTCTTCAGCAAAAGGCCTGGATGCTGTGCAGAAGGCTGGAAATGGCAACTCCAGTTAGAAAGTAAATACAGTGATAAATAAAGAGCATCAGTTATATCCTTGTGTGTGGTGTTTTGATTTATCCCTCCTCCCGAAATTTTAACTTCTGCTCTGCTGGAGGTTTTCATTTCTTCTTCTTGTGGGAAGTTAGAACTGGGATTTCAGGGACATAGAAAGGTAACGTGGCACAACAGGGAAAAACTGGAGTTTGGAAACCTACTTCCTGCTTCTGGCTGTGCCACAGACCAGCTGTGTGACCAGGCTGCTTCACTTCCCTGTGGTTCCCCATTACCAGGTAAAGGAAGAAGGTTCTCTGTGGTACGGATTCACTCAACTTGCTTTTCATACAGAGCCCACAAAAGCATGTCCTGATGCTGCATGAGTCAAATAAACAGGTTGTAACCTTGTGGAAGAGTGTCAGTATTGCTACTTGAAATATTTACACCTGCCTTTTTGTTTCTTATGTATTACATAAGAGTACACACGTATGTATGTATGTATGTGTCAATGTACAATTGTGAGTCTACAGATTTTGTTCAATAATTTGAAGCTGTTCGAAAACCAGGGAAATACTTCATTCTCTGGTCTCTCCGAGAGCAAGTCACTTCTTCTAACTTTAATGACTTCTTTGTGACAAATGAATGGAAACCTGAAACATACGATACTGTCTTTTGTCATGCTTTGGTGTTCCACAAACAGCAGAAGGAAAAGTGAACTTTCTGCAGAACTGATTGTACACTTCTCACATAGATTCTTCGTCAGTGGCATCCTAATTAATGTGAAACTTTCACTCTGCATACATTCCTGCAAACAAGAACCCACGCTGGAATGAATGCTTGTTGCAAGAAACAAGCACAAAAAGTGCAAATGCCTTTTATTCAAATGAGTTTTGAAGGGAGAAAAAGGGGCTATAAACCACATTACATTCCTTCTTTTTCTTCTTCCATAGTGTTAAAGGATGTAGACCAACACAAATAAAATGTCTCGAAATACTCTTTGTATGAATTCTGGTGTCATAAGATTTGTGTGTGACTCTTTTGGGATGAAAGAAACAGGGAGGAGATTCACCTGACTGGCAAGTGGTGTTGCTGAATGCTCTGTCTGAAGAGCTGCTCACTTAGCTGCATTCTTAATGAAAAGAGATGTTTTGTTTATTTATGTGATTGTCCAGGTCTCCTCTCCATTTGTAAGTGAAAAGATGGGCCTTGTCCCTTTCAACCAGCATAATCTGAAGACATACAATTTTCTAACAGTTGAGTCTGTCATAGGTCTTTGTGGTTTAGGTTTTGTTTTCTGGGGTGGTTGTTTGGGTTCTTTTTAGGTTTTTTTGTTGGTTTGGGAGGTTTTGTTTGTTTGTTTATTGCTTGCTTGTGTCCATCTTTATTCCTTTGGTAAGAAGAAAATGGAATTCTTTATATGGTTCTGCTTTGAAGTTATACTGCTTTATTTTAAAATTTCTTGAGCTAGAGGATTCAGTGACACTTCATGTACTGAAAGTACTTAGATGTGCCTCTTGGAAAAGCAGTAAGTTGGGAAGATTTTAAGTGTCTTCCCTTTAAGTCAGACTTTATTTCCTTTTTTTTAAGCAGTTCTATAATAATCATTAAAGCTGATTTCAATTATGTACTCCTTTGCTTTGGAACTGTGGAACATCGCATATGTGTCTTTACCATTACCATAGGGGGATATAATCTCTCTTCATTGAAAAGTTGTGTTGGTTCTGTATATGGTTTTTAAACCATCACAGGGCTTGAACCTTCTGGGTTCTTTTGCATATTCTTTTAAAATGTGGCGGGTTTTCATCTTTTTTATCTTAAAATGTATCTCACCCACTTCTGTACTTTGTGTGCAGAGTAAATGTCAAGGTTTGTTCAGCCATAGAGTTATTTAGACAGAGACACTGTAGTTTCAAACAGCCTCTAAGTCTGAAAGCACATCTAACTGTGGGTGCAACCTCACTTCTGGTTCTGTTCTCCACGTACGTGGACAGGCAGTGACTTAATTGTGTTTCTTTGTTCTGGTTGTGAAGCTGTTGGCAGTCCAGGTATTCTGTCTCCTCCATTCTAGAGAGGGAATATCCCTGGAGCAGTTACTCTGACTGCAGCTCAAGCAATGGCTTGTGTAGCAATGGGGCGAGAGGGGAACTGCTGCCCACACTGCCTTCCTAAAGTCAAGTGTGGATGCCCTTCTGGTTGCAAGCCAAAAGCACAATCCCTGTCCCACCAATTTTTAATACTGTAACTGTGTTTGTAACAATATAAAGAGTTTTTCTGAGGACAAGGCTTATTAGAAGACCATTTCTTGTCCATTTATCTAATGCTACTCCTCAGGCTTCTCTTTTCTGCTTCTTAGTATTTATGCACAGAACCAAAATCCTGATAGAGCCTGAGATGTCACTGAGCTGCCTTTTCTTGAATTTGTCTAAAAATCTTGGTGGGTTTTTCAGGGCATTTTTTTTCTATTTGGAGAAGGTCCAAATTTTTGCTAGGGACATACATAAGTGCTTCCTAAAAAGTCTTTCCACTTTAAATTTACCCAAGAAGTCTCTTCCTTTAGACCAGGAAAACCAAAAATCTCTTACCGTCTCCTCCTGCCTCTTGCAGAAATCAAGCATTTGGGTGTAGATTCCAGATTACACAGTTGTGTGTGGTTTTTTGGGTTGGTTGGTTGGTTTGTTTTTTCACCAAGAGATACTTTCTGTGTTGATAAACTAGTCTTGAACTGAACTTTCCTTAAGTAGTTTGGCAATTGTTTACATATTCTGGGGCAAAGTTTTGGCAACAACTTTCTCTTTTATCAGCTTTTATCCTGTATCTTTAAGGTGAAGTGAGTCTTCAAAGCAAGAGTAATCTGACAATTGGGACTGATTATTTTGTTCTAAATTTGGATAGTGTTACCTTCTAGATAAATTAAAATGCTTGAAGACTGTTGCATTTTAAGCCATTAAATGCACAACAGCAGAAAAAAAATAAAGTGTTGTGTAATGGACTTACAGAAGACAAAAAAGCCCTAACAGTTCTGTAATGTCTACATATTTGCAAGGATTTTAGCTTTTGAAGGATGCAGTTGCTTATAATCTCACCCTTCTTAGCCATAGGCCTTATTACAAAGAAAGTCTTAGGTTTTTTTATTCTTTATGATCCATTTCCTGTTTGAGTATTTCTTAGGAGGGAGAAAAAGAAACTGTATATTAGTGGCTGACCCTCAAACAGCTTATTTAAAGTAAAAAGGATTAAACTAGGACAGAAGAACTCCATTAGGAGCCTCAACCTCTTACCATTTTTGACACAACTGAGCTTTAATACTAGTTTTCTCCTTAATTTGAATATGTCCATAGTAGTCAGGGACAAGGGCTATTTATTACTGGAAGTACATGAAATAAGGCTAAAAAGAGGTTTTTTTTTTTTTTTTTAATTACTTTATTTTACTGGGGGAGATCGTTCTTAATTATTACCTGCATAACAAACTATGTTTCTTTTAAAGACAGGGAATAGCAACTTTTTTTCTGGTTTTAATGAAATTATTTCTAATGCCTCTTTGATCCAAACACTTTCTGACTGTAAAAGTTTAATAAACTTGGTCAATTCATAAATGTTGGGATCCATAATCCTAGGGTCACTCTCAGTTCTTCTTCTCCCCCATCGTGAAGTGCATTGCAGATGTTCCACTTACTTTCTTCTGGAGCCTGCCAGCTATCTGTGTATCACATTAGTGATTATAAGCCAGTATGCTATTGTAATTATTTTGTATTTGGGCTTTATATGATTACACCAATAGTAAAAACTTGTTTCCTGAAAGGAGTAAGTGGATGAACTGGGGGTTGAAAAGGGGAGTAAAAGAAGCAAAGTTCCCATTTGGACCCAGGATATTGCATTCCAATGTGTATATACTGCATCCCAGCAGGTAACACAAAGGAGTTTATCTATATTTGAAATTATTTTGGACAAAGTATTTTGGGCAGTGAAAGTGTTAGCTGCAATTTGTTCCTCCTTTTCAGATGTATCACTCTTCAGGGGTAGGACCACCATCTTGCTGCCACCATCACAAACAGACAGAAGATCTTCACTTTCACAGGTGGAAAAGATCTTTTGGGAGGAGTGGCAGGGAGGAGGGTGGCAGCCTAATTGTAATCACTAGCCTGAGATCTGTCAAGTACTGGGCAAGTATATATTGTTTCACCTGGGGCAGAAATGCTGGCTGCCATGCTGCGCGTGAGTCAGTGGGCAAATAAAACTGTGTATTCTGTCTGGCATTATAAATGGGTCAGTGATGGATTTGTATTACCTGAGGAAATGAACTGGCGGACAGAGAGGCTTCTGCTTCCTGCCCAGCAAATGTCAAATATAGCAGGAAGCCTGGGGGAAGGGGAGGCATAGCTGGAGACAAAGGCAGTGTTAAAATAGCTAGGGTGTCAGTGGAGCTCCTCAAACAAATGCATGCTTCTGAGGAGTAGGCTGGGAAAGCTGAACAATCTTTAGACTTTGTTAATCAGCATTTTCTCATCCTCCAGTAGGGTTTCAGCTGTGGCTTTTGCTTTATAACTAGATTCATGCATGTGGTGGGTTTGGGTTTGCATGAGCTGAGGTGCTGTTCTACTCAGCTTTGTTTGCTGATACAAAACATGAATTTTGTTTGGGTTTTATAGGGTTAAAACCACTCTGAATGCCTTTCTTCATCCTCTCCACATGCGTTCTGCATGGAGTTAGCCTTTTAAAGGAATAACTCTGGAGCATGTAAGATCTCAGGATGGACTGAGGGAGAGGGCTCCTTACTCCCCAGGGTCATTCATTACTAAGCTGAGCTCTTACTTGTGGTGGAAGGAGGCAGTAGGCTATGGCTTACTTGGATCTGATCCACACAGTGTTTCTTTGGTTTCCAACTGCCCTGTGAGTTTTTCTTACTTAGGGAGTCTTCAGTGACTACCAAACTGAGCACCAAATTATCAAAATGATCTCTGGCTGAAAGATTACTCCTCTTACCAGCTAAGTTCAGTCTCTCTCACCACTGCTACATCATAGGTCCAGACCAGTTTCTGTACTTGAAGGAGAAACATGTGTCCAGAAAAGCATTTTTTTGCACCTATCTTTCAAGCTGGTGATATTGTGTCTTTATTTTGCCATAGTAGGCCCCAAGCAGAGCTCTGCCCTTTGCATTTGTGGTTTCAGAGTGCTAGTGACTTGATTTTCACCTCTATGACTATGCTGAGAGTGCCTGCTTGTATTTTAAACCAGCTGTGTTGGCTGGTCTAATCTCAGATCTCTAAGATTAAAATTCTGTGGCCCCTAAAATAATCCAGCAGTTTCTGTGTTCCCATGGTTTAGCTCTGTCACCAGTTTATAAGCTGTCTTTAGCCTCTGTAAAAATACCATGCTTCTTGCAAACTGAGATTGGTCCTCTCTAAAGCACGTTTGTAACTCACCAGCCACAGCAGTGTGACCATGGAATGGAGCATGTAGTTCAGGGTCAGTGGCAAAATTACTTTTAAAGGCACTAGAGGCTGTTTTAACGGCAGATGGCTATCAGGAGATAATCTCTTCTGTCTTCAGACACAAGTTTGCCCTGTCCCACTTCAGTTCATGGTCTAGGAAGGTATGTGGTACAGTTAGCCATGTCTGATTTGCTACTGGCAGGACCCACCTTCTAACAGCTCTGACTTGTCCTGGCAAGAAAGGGATCTTTGCTGGGGTTGTGCCAAGCTGAGGAGCCTGCTCCTCCCTTGCTTCTTCCAGGGTGAGGCTGGTAATGCATCCTTTGTGTAAAAGCTCCTAGAAGATATTTGCAATGCATGAGGAAGAATTACATTGTTTCTGGAGTGCCCAGTCAGAATGCTGCTATGTTCTTCAGCACCACCTACTGACATCTTCCTCTCAAGTCCATGTACAACGGGGTTTGCACTTCTCTTAACTCGCAGGAACTGGATTTTTTTGAGGTAATTAACTTTTGGCTGGAAATTAGAAACCCTAGACCCAGTGCTTTTGGTTCCATTGTGCCATATAGGGAGCTCTAAGGAGCAGAGTACAAAAGCCAAGGTGCTGTTTTCCTAGGCTGGGCCAGCCCACTTGCCCCTTGAACACTTGTATCTGTGCAGAAAAGCGTTGAGAGATTGGGTTGCGTCAATGAGGTGACTGACTTGGCTTATTTTCTGGGAGCATTTAGTATGGGAACTAAGTGGTAAACCACATTTCTAGTCTAGAATTTTGCCCTATGTTGTTCCATCTTCCTCTTAAACTACTTCTGTTCAGCAAACTGTCATAATAAGAGAGAAAGTTCTACTCTGGCCATCTAGTTGTTTAGATTCTCATATATATTTAGTGTCCTTTTGATTTCTGTAAGGATTAATAACTTGCCATGAAAGTAATTCAGAAGATCAGAATAACCCATTCTAGCCTTGCTTGGAGCAAGAGCATTTAATGTTTGAGAACCTTTCTCATGAAGGAAGTTCTTTATTCTAAGACTCCGTTGCCCATGATCTGTACCATGTAATGCCTAATTGCTAACCTTCAGAAAGGGAAGACAAAAGTCAGAATAGTAATTTGTATGACACTCTCAGTTTGTCTTTTAATACGACTGTGGCATTTTATTTTCAATCGGCTTTTATTTTAGAAGTTTGAAGTTTTAAATTATCCTTCAGGCATTTGGATGCCCTCTTAATGTATGGGGTCTTACAGTGGGATAGCTAATATGCATTAATATTCAATAAGCATATTTTTCTGGGGTTCTGGTTTTTTGTTTCTTTGTTTTGCCTGTTTTTCCCCCCATTTTTTTAAAACTCGTAGTCTTAGTGAATGGGTTGAACTGATAGTAAAGTATCCATCATTTAGACCCATTTTACGTCACTTATGTAGGAGGTGCTGTGAATCCCTGTTCTTTTCTTGAACTGAAAAAAAAGTCTTCTGGCAGCTCCTAGTAATGTGTAGGATCTCTTCCATGAGTTTTAAGAATAATGTAGTTCATACTTCCTTTGAAATGTACAAGATTTTGCAGTCTACGAGGTAGCTTTACAGTGATGCATAGTATGGTATCAGATACATTAGAAGAATGTGTGCATTCCAGAACATAAATAAATATTAGCTCTATAGGAATCAACAAAGTTGGTCACCCTATTTTCCATGACAGGGAGATTTCTGAGATGATTGGAAGATACTGTACAAAGAATTATAGTAGGAAGACCTCCTTTTGTGGAATCAGATCTGAAGTCCACTTCAGGTTCAAACACGCTTGCAGGTGGCTGGATAAGAAAATGAGTCTGTGTCTTCTCAGTTTAGATTCTTGTTTTTACTGTTGGGTTGTAATGAATTTCTAGAAGAACTTCTTTCCTGAAAATATCTTACATTGCAACATGTATTTCCAGGTAGGTCAAGAGAAATATTTAGGGGAAGAATGGGTGAGAGAATCACAGATATCAGCTAGCATACTTCTCTCATGGGCATAATTCTGTTGAGTGTCAGAATAAAAAACCCAAAATTGGACATCAGTGTGGAGATTTTGATAATTAAAGCTGTAATTCCTTTACATGAAAATATGAACCACAAAATTAGTATATTGGAGAGTTGCAACGCAACTCATGGAGTTCTATCAAAATCCAGTTCTATCAAATTAAATAAAAAAAAAGGAATGAAGAAAGAAATAGTACTTCAATTTAGTTTATATTGTTTTCAGCTGGGAGAAATAACTCCAAAGACAGTCTCGATTGTGATTTGGTCGTTGAAAAAGACCCACAAGTTGAGTAGGTTTGCCTGACTGTAGTTGAGAGTTGAATTTACTCTTTGAATTCTTAATTAATTATGGGGTTTCCTTTCGTAAATGAAAGATGAGGCTGGCTTCCTTCGGTTGGAATAGCCTTCAGGTTTCCAGTTCCTCAAATGTCTTAGTTTTTGCGTTACACCTATGATTTTATTTGTTTAGTCCTCGTTTTCCATGTTGTGATCTCATATTATAAAGAGTGTTTAAGAATAAAAATAAGGGGGAAAAAAAGAAAAAAAGCCCCAAGCCCCAAACGCAAAGACATCAGAGCAGCACCTCCATCATACGTGAGCTGAACCTGGCCAGGAGCCCAGGCAAGCACAGCTGGAAGGTCCTCAGCACATCTGTGGGCACTGGTGCCTTAGAAAACCCAGGCTTCTCTAGCATGGAAGAATGCTTGAGGTGTTACTCCTAGGAATTTTGAAAGCTTGTCTTATCTGTAATTACATGCCAGGGTGAATCCTGTTGCTATAATGTTTGGTGGTTTATTTCTGGTAGGGTGGGGAAGGTTGGAAAAGACCTACAAGACCATGGAGTCCAACCTTTAACCAGCACACTCTAAACCATGTCCTTAAGTGCCACATCTGCACATCTTTTAAATACCTCCAGGGATGGTGACTCAACCACTTCCCTGGGCAGCCTGTTCCACGCTTGACAGCACTTTTTTTGGTGAAGGAATTCCTGTTAGCTCCACCTAGTCACTGAATAAAATGAAATCTGTGTGCACAACCTGCATGTTTGACGTAGGGATGAACATACTCCTCATATCATCTGACTACAGAAGGGCCTGGAGAACTGGAAATTCATTTGTTTTACATGCCATGTTACTAATGCTGAGCTGGAAGTTCACATTGTGTGGTCTGACTGACCTTTTCAGTTGTGGTTGTGCATGTGCATGTTCTTAACTTCTAGAAGCTCTGCTGACTCCATCTCAAAATATAACGGATGGGTAGTCAAACCACAGAAGCTCAATTTTGAGGTCAGTGCCTTGGGCTTCACAATTAATTTTGTATTTTGAAGCTTTAAAACCAAACTTAAACATAATGATTTGTACGACTTGGCTGCTGCCAAATTCTGTAATTACTGTTGTTCAACAAGCACAATTATCTTTTGTTTTGGATTTTTAAAAACCTCGAAATCTAATGCAACTTGTCTCAGATGTTCGCATGCATTTGTGAGTGTAGAAAACGATGCTGAAGACAATTTGAGACCACCCTGAGTTTTTAAAACTGTGGCTTCAAGAATCTCTTGCCCAACATTATAAAAGCTTTTTGCTCATCAGAAAAATGAGAATACCTCCATATTAAGCATTAAGGCCATATATTTAAGAAGAGCTTGGAAATGCAAATTAGTCAGACAGTGGCATTTTAATAATGTTTGCTGAGGTTAGCATTGCATTAGTAAGGGCATTTTTGAAGTCCCATTATCTGTAGGCAATGTGGTCTCAAGAGATTGGTTGTGAATATGTTTGAGGGCTTGTGGGATTTATGGATTCACTTCATGGTGGTTTTGTTTCATTGTTTGGGGTTGGATTTTTCGCTACACTTACTGTACTGCTGTTGAGTTAGTAGATTAGGTAACTGCTCTCTCACTCCACCTTCATTCCCCTCTACATTTTCTAATTGCATTGTTTGGAAATTTGAAGGGTTATGGAATGTGTTTCCTTAGCTGGCTATGATGGAAATGTATGAATTTTGGTTTGTCTCCTTTGCTTTGGATGTGTCTTGCCAGTGTATTATCATCTGCACTTGAAAACGCTCTTTGCTGGTTGGTAGGTGTGTCTCGCCCAATGTCATATCCAATGAAGACAAAAAAAGGATACACATTGTATTACAGTTTCTTTTGATCTATGAGCTTGAACTGGCAGTTTGTGTTTTTAGCCTCCATGCGATGCCTGAATTTTAAAGAAGAATGTGGAAATGGTAAAGCAGAATTCCTTACAAAGTGCTTCATCCTGCTTTCAGTGTGATCCATGGTGAAAACATAAAACTGAAGCCCATTCAGCTGTACCCGATGTTTGTTCCTCACAGCAGCAGAAGGTTAACTTCTCCTTTGACTTGGTGCTGCCGTTGTGCTAGACACCCTGCTGAGATTCAAGCTGGAACTCATTAAGAGAGTCTCCATCAGTATTGTAATCAGCAACTATTAATGATATCTCATAACGCACAAGTTGGGGTAAGCTTGTCTGGACAGCATCTAGCATCCTTCAGGATACCTTCTCCAAGCAGCAGGGTATGCTGGAGATGGGGATGGTGGTGGTTTTTACTTCTTGAAGTTGGCAGGATTATCTTTTTTCAGATCCTCAGTGTTAGTCTCCCTTCTGGTTTTGTATTTTGTAAGCTGATCTGAAGTTTCCAAAGGAGAGCTGAGAGCGTTTTGCGGTGATGTTTCTAAAGGGTCTGAAGTTTTCGGGGGTGTGTGAGGGGCGGGGTGAGGTGGAGAGAGTGAGATTTTTGTGTGTGTGTGTTGTTTTTTCTCTTTCTACACAATGGAGCTTTCAGAGAACCTCTCTTAAAAGGCATAGCTACAGCCTTTGTGTGAAGGGTGTGTCTGCTGGCAGGGTTTGCTGATGCAGGCAAGCTGGCTGGTGATTAACAAAGGTCATTAGACTTTGGAATCTGGCAGGGGAGTGGGGTGGTGTCTTCTGCGCCAAGCAGGAGATCTCCCCAGGGACAGGGAAGGCTGGAGGCCCCCCGCCTGCAGTCCCTCCTCTCTCCCCCCCCTACACCTCCTCCTTCTACTCCTCTTTCTCCTGGGAGGCTCAGCTGTGTGTCGCCCCTGCTTGTAGGACAGCTTGGACCGGTGGTGCTGTAATGCTGTGCTTCTGGAATGAACTGTCACATTTGTCATCCCTGTGACAAGGGAGCCCAACCTTAGGAGATGGTTTGGGAAACCCTAACCTCTGCTGAGGAAAAGAAGGTGCAGGTTGAGGAGTGCAGGGGGACAGCAGCAACATGATTTGGAGGGCAAGTCATACAGGAGAAGGGGACATGTGTTCTGGGGATGCTTGTTTTTAAAGCATCACCCAAGGAGGAGGAGTTAAAAAAGGGGGAGGAAAAAAAAGAGAAAAGGGCTGGTGTGCTTGAACTGAAGCTAAGTGAGGCCATGTTGTGCACAGGCAAGAAGCTCTGAGCCTCTGAGTGCAGGAGTTGTCTGAGCTAAAATGGCTGCTCCCAAAGCTCAGAGGACTAGGGCAGCTTAGTGAGTCTTAAAGCTTCAGTGACGCAGGGGCTCATATCTCTTGAAAGTGTGATAAACACATTCAGCAGAGCTGTGGCTTGTTTGGCTGAGATGAAAGGACTAAGCTTGGGGGATGGGTAGTGAAAACTGGATGATCTGCTTTTCTGTGAAGTGCTCTAAATGCAGGAGTCGTCTGCTCCATGGAAAAATTTGTTTTCAGGTCTAATGGACTGTGCTAAAGAAGACGTGGGGTGGGGCTTCACTCACTGCTGTAATTTGATCCAGAGCAGATAGCAACCTCTTCCACACAATTTGGTCTGGTGCTTGCACATAAAAGCTTGAGTATCTCGATTATTGTAACTTTGTTAGCTGAAAAGAAGCTGGTGCAGCGTTCATTTTCTTTATTGGTGGTAGGAGGGAGTGGGGGGAGAGAAAGGACATAGTGCAGCCTGCAAAGTTCTGCAGGTAAATATGTGGAGAGCCTCTGTGCTCAGACTGTCCGGAATTTGACTTGCCAGAAGTTTATTTTAGCAGGCTATCAGAAGAAGCATTCTTTCATCTAAAATACTGGTGCAGTACCCTCTCTTGTTTCTGTGCATTAATGTTTTGGAGCTTTCTCCTCACAGTGGAGGTTGCTTCATACTCCACATAAAATAAGCACATGGAATTTAAAGTGCTTTGGGCTGCCCTTGTGTCTTGGACATCTGAAATACTCGGTTTGTCATCCTTTTCCAGCACAATGCATGGAAGCCTAGAGAAGTAATTCCTGTATTAACATAGGAAGGTGGTTCTTGTGCCTCAACGCTGCACAGGGTAGTGTCTAAGTCTTTTGTTTGGCTTGTGCTTTGTGGCTCCTCTTCTTCATGGCGGTGTAGAGACATGAAACTGTTGCAGGATTAATTGTCACAGGCACAGCCACTGTACGTCACTGTATCTTATGTTGCTTTGTACTTCAGGGTATGCAGGGCTTTTGCATAAATCAAGAAAGTCATAATGACTCTGTGTCTTTGTAACTCATGTTTCAATTGTGCTTTTTCACTATTGTTGTTCCTGTTACTGTCCTTTTCTTCCTCCAGCTCTCTCCATCCCCCAAACTGCTAAGCACAAAGGTCGTGTCCCCAGAATTGACTAAAATGAAGCTGTAAACATTTTAACAAAGAATGGAGATGCCCTTGCAAAGCTTGGTGGAAGTAGGGCAAAGTACTTTGCCTTGGGTTCATGTGAGTGCATCTAACTTTGCTGTTAGGTCTAGGTTTTCCACCAATATTTGGAGTGATAGAACACTCAGAAGAAAGACAGATATCTCCCTGTGGAAGCTTTTGATGCATGGTGGTGAATGAGGCAGGAATTGACAACTCCCAGGAAGGTTAGAACGGCTCTCATAGAGGCAGAAGCCACTGTTTTCTGATTATAAATTTCAGAGCATGACTGGGAGTAACGTGCTGTTTCTCAGCATACGGATTGTAGTCTTTGGACAAGACAAAATTCTGAATAACAGCCCTGTGTAATGGAAAAGCCAAGAGAACAAAGTCCATTGAATCAATAGCCACTTGTCAGAAAGTTGACTGTTTGTGGAGTCAGCGACTTGTGAGTTACCTAGGTAGGACTTCTTGTGAATTTGAATAGATGCCTTTTAATATGGTACACAAAGGTTGAGTTTCACACCGCTGTGTTTGTGGAATCTCTGGAAATGGCTGAGTCATCAAAAGCTTAGTATTACCTAATTTCAGGATTTGTTCCAATAGCATTGCTGTAAACAAATCTCTTTCTTCTCTCCTTCTCTTTTGTTTCTTGCAGAACTTTCTAATGTAAAAGATCATCCTGAACCATGGAGGTCCTGCAGTGTGATGGCTGCGATTTTCGAGCTCCATCTTATGAAGACCTAAAAGCTCACATTCAGGATGTTCACACTGCTTTTCTGCAGCCAACTGATGTCTCTGAGGAAAGTCCTACCCAGCCAAGGTCTGGTTCCATAAATGCTAGCAACCAGACTGAGGTTGAATTTTCTTCTGTAAAGGATGAATTTGCAATTCCGGATGAAATAGGAGGTAAATCTCGGCTCCAAGATTTATCTTAACTC
The DNA here is from genome assembly GCA_013396775.1 of Cephalopterus ornatus. Taxonomy (NCBI): domain Eukaryota; kingdom Metazoa; phylum Chordata; class Aves; order Passeriformes; family Cotingidae; genus Cephalopterus; species Cephalopterus ornatus. The sequence goes on along the minus strand of VZRE01007024.1, from coordinate 16,103 downwards.
TAAGATCTCAACTCTAACCCCATATTTTACATGTGGCTTATTTCAATGTGTTAAAATTTCTACCTTTAATGTGGTTTAAAAACTTGCATTATCTTTATGTCAGCAAAGATATCTATCATCAGACATACTAGTTCTGACCATGGCTTTTTTTTCTGTAAATGCAAGCATGGAAGATGGTTTTATTTCCCAGCTTCTTTTCATGTGGTTCTTCATATTGTTTTTTTCATTTTCAGCTTTTCATGGTTGTTCTTCACTGCCATGAACCACCTCAAAATTTTCAACTTTTATTAGTATACTAGTTTTGTTTTTTCCCTAAGAAGATTATTTTTGGAAGTTGCCTATCCCAAATTGTATACCACAGTCCTATATGTGTAGAAATTATGCATAATGGTCATTTTTCTGACCATTGCCAGGTCTGTAGATCTCGCCATAAGTGAGGGAATCCTGGTGTGATTATTGTCTATTCAAGATGTGGTTACATTCTTATGCATACAGGGTGGGTGGAGGAAAAGCTTTTTGATTTTATTTTATCTATTTACGTATACACCTTAATTCTCATTTTAGGGCAAAATGCAACAAGTCAGATGGGGACTGGAAGTTACTATAGCCAGAGCCAGACTTTCTATGGCCAGCACATGGCTCCAAATCCTAAACCAACCAGCAAGTTTTTCCAGTGCAAGTTCTGTGTGCGTTACTTCCGTTCCAAAAACCTCCTCATAGAGCACACACGGAAGGTTCATGGAGCACAGGCTGGGGGCAGCTCAGTGGGGCCACCAGCTTCCAGTTCCCTAAATTACAACATCATGATGCATGAAGGGTTTGGTAAAGTTTTCAGTTGCCAGTTCTGCACCTACAAGTCACCCAGGCGCGCGAGGATTATTAAGCACCAGAAAATGTACCACAAAAACAACCTGAAAGAGAGTTCAACTCCTGCTGCTGCTGTGTCTGAGTCAACGTCTGCTTCTGTGCCAGTGCAGGAACCCTGCAAGGAGCTGCCTGCAGAGGTGGTGGAGCGGAGCATTTTGGAATCAATGGTCAAGCCCCTGACAAAGTCTAGGGGCAACTTTTGCTGTGAGTGGTGCAGCTACCAGACACCTCGGAGGGAGCGCTGGTGTGACCACATGATGAAGAAGCACCGCAGCATGGTGAAAATACTGTCCAGCCTGAGGCAGCAACAGGATGGAACCAGTGCACCTGAAGTGCAGAGCAAGAGTGCCCAGAATGCCTCTCCAAACTCTAATTATATCTCCATGAACACAACGGGACGTGAGATGTCGAATGCCAATGTCTCAAACTTCAGAAGCTCCATGGGCAATGCCCTTATCAGGCCCAACTCATCTACATCTTCCAAGTTTTCTTCTGTGTCTTACCCTCAAATGAAGCCTAAGTCACCTCACAACTCGGGCATGGTTAATTTGTCTGACAGATCCCGCTATGGAATTGCTGATATGACGAATTCTTCTGCTGACCTGGAAACAAGCAGTATGCTAAATGACTCCAGCTCAGATGAAGAGCTAAATGAAATGGACAGCGAGAATGGCTTAAACTCCATGGATCACCAGGCCTCAGGAATGTCTGCAGAGCAGCTGATGGGATCTGATGGCAACAAGCTATTGGAAACAAAGGGAATTCCCTTTAGAAGATATATGAACAGGTTCCAGTGTCCTTTTTGCCCTTTCTTGACAATGCACCGCCGCAGTATTTCCCGTCACATTGAAAACATCCACCTGTCTGGGAAGACAGCTGTGTACAAGTGTGATGAATGCCCTTTCACCTGCAAGAGTTCCTTAAAGCTTGGTGCCCACAAGCAGTGTCACACAGGAACAACATCAGACTGGGACACAATGAACTCTCAGGCTGAAAGCATTGCCTCATCTTTGAATGACAGCACAGTGTCTTACGACAGTGGAAATATAAATGGCAGGAAGTCAGCTGGGATGATGGAACCAGTGCAGCCACAGCAGCAACAGCAACAACAGCAGTCACCCCAGCCCCACTCACAGCATCCATACAAGTGCACATTGTGCAACTATTCTACCACCACTTTGAAAGGCCTCAGAGTTCATCAGCAGCACAAGCATTCATTCTGTGACAACTTGCCAAAATATGATGGGCCACCATCGAATGCACCACAGGAGAGTGAGGCAGATGCTCACCCCTCTGCCAGCACAGTGAAGAAGAGCCAGACCTCCATCCTTGGGCTCTCGTCTAAAAATAACTTTGTTGCAAAAGCCCCTCGGAAGGTATCAAACGACTTCCCTTTAGATCTCTCTCCCGTGAAAAAGAGAACTAGAATTGATGAAATAGCGAGCAACCTGCAGAGCAAGATCAGCCAAAACAAGCAGCAAGAAGATGCTGTGATTAATGTGGAGGATGACGAGGAAGAGGAGGAGGATAATGAGGTGGAGATAGAGGTGGAGTTGGACAGAGAGGAAGAGCAAACAGAACCAATGGTGGAGGTTTCCAGTACTTATGCACCCCAGCAAATGTGGGGCAGAGAGACTAATGATTCCCAGAAGGAGACAAGCTTCAGAAGCATGCAACATGACTACAATTCCACGAACGGAGCGGAGATTGAGCTCACTTTGTCTGAAGATGAGGAAGACTATTATTCTGCTGTGAGCATGAAGGACCATCAGAGCCCTAATGCCTCTGTTCTGGGGAGCCAGTCCAACATGTACAGTACTGACCAGAACAATGAGAATTCGGAGTTTAGTGATTCTGGCAGGCTTTACTATTGTAAACACTGTGATTTCAGCAACAAATCTGCCAGGAGTGTTAGCACCCACTACCAGCGAATGCATCCCTACATCAAATTCAGCTTTAGGTATATCCTGGATCCCAATGACCACAGTGCAGTATATCGATGTCTTGAGTGCTATATTGACTACACAAATTTTGAAGACCTGCAGCAGCATTATGGGGAGCATCATCCTGAAGCTATGAATGTACTGAACTTTGATCATTCTGATCTGATCTACCGCTGCCGCTTCTGCTCTTACACAAGCCCAAATGTTAGAAGCCTGATGCCACATTACCAAAGAATGCATCCCACAGTGAAAATCAACAATGCAATGATATTTTCTAGCTATGTTGTTGAGCAGCAAGAAGGGCTGAACACAGAATCTCAGACACTGAGAGAGATCTTGAATTCTGCTCCAAAAACGATGGCAACATCCACCCCTGTGGCTCGTGGGACTGGTGTGCCAGCTGGTTTTAACAAAAGTACCACCAAGAGTTTTAGTTCTGAATGTGAAAATCAGAAGGAACCTTCAGTCAACACTGTGGTTGTTTATGACTGTGATGTCTGTTCATTTGCAAGCCCTAACATGCATTCAGTTTTGGTACATTACCAGAAAAAGCACCCCGAAGAAAAAGCCTCGTATTTCAGAATTCAGAAGACCATGCGTGTAGTCTCTGTTGACAGGGGCTCTGCCCTGGCTCAAATGTCTTTTGAGCTGGGCGCGCCTGTCTCCCCAAAACTGTCCAACTTGGCTTCTCAACCCCCCCCTCCCCCACCACCACCCCCAGACCTCTCCACTGAACTGTACTATTGCAAACAC
>VZRE01007024.1:0-12518 GCA_013396775.1 Cephalopterus ornatus | reverse complement strand
TCCTACAGTAACCGCTCCGTTGTTGGGGTGCTTGTCCACTACCAGAAGAGGCACCCAGAGATCAAGGTCACTGCTAAATACATCAGGCAGGCACCCCCCACCGCAGCCATGATGCGGGCCGGGGAGCTGCCACCTGGCATCCAGAGGCCACCGGTGTCAATGCAGCAGTTGAGCCGGGGTGGATCCGAGACCTCTGTGAACCCTCCTGAGAACGAAATGTTCTTCTGCCAACACTGTGATTATGGGAATCGGACCGTGAAGGGTGTGCTCATCCACTACCAGAAGAAGCACCGCGACTTCAAGGCCAATGCAGATGTGATCAGGCAGCACACGGCCACCATCCGCAGTCTCTGCGACCGCAGCCAGAAGAAATCAGCCACCAGCCTCCCTGCTCACACCTCCAGCTCCGAGAGGGACAAGTCCAAGCTGAGAGCCCTCAAGTGCAGGCAGTGCAGCTACACGTCCCCTTACTTCTATGCATTGAGGAAGCATATCAAGAAGGACCACCCGAACCTAAAGGCCACGGTCACTTCCATACTGAGATGGGCGTTTTTGGACGGCTTGATAGAGGCTGGTTATCACTGTGAATGGTGCATTTATTCACACACGGAGCCAAGTGGTTTGCTTGTGCATTACCAAAGGAGACATCCTGAGCATTATGTTGATTACACATACATGGCAACCAAACTCTGGGCAGGTCCCGATCCCTCCCCTCCTGCCCTAGTGATGCCAGCAGAGATGAAGACCTATAAATGCAGAGACTGCATTTTTGAAGCATCTTCTATTTGGGATATTACTAATCACTACCAAGCATTTCACCCTTGGGCCATGAATGGAGATGAATCTGTGTTGTTAGATATCATCAAGGAGAAAGATTCTGCTGAGAAAATCATCCCACAGCCTGATGAAGCTGGGGTCAGGATGGATTCTGAAGACCAGATAGCAACATCACAGCTGGACCAGGATGCAGAGTGTGCAGAAGACCCCACCCTTTCCCATGAAAAAACTGTCCAGCTGACTTCTGCAAACCCTGCCATCTCCTCCACCCCATATCAGTGCACAGTTTGCCAGTCTGAGTACAACAACTTGCATGGCCTCCTGACCCATTATGGCAAAAAACATCCTGGCATGAAAGTGAAAGCAGCAGACTTTGCTCAGGATATAGACATTAACCCAGGGGCTGTCTATAAATGCAGACATTGCCCATACATTAATACACGTATTCATGGTGTTCTCACACACTACCAGAAACGACACCCATCAGTGAAAGTCACTGCTGAAGACTTTGTGCATGATGTGGAGCAGTCAACTGATATTGCTCAGAATGACGTGGAAGAGACAAGTAGGATTTTCAAGCAGGGCTATGGTGCTTATCGGTGCAAACTCTGCCCTTACACCCACGGAACACTTGAGAAGCTGAAAATTCACTATGAGAAATACCACAATCAACCCGAATTTGATGTTTTTGCCCAGTCGCCACCAAAGGTGTCTGCCTCAGTGGAGCCAGACATGGTGACTGAAATCAAGGCCTCCCCAGAAATTGCTGCTGAGGATGTTGGGGAAGTCTCTGTGCCAGCACCTCATTTCTCCAGTTCTCACTTAGTGTCTCACACAGTTTTCCGGTGTCAGCTCTGTAAATATTTTTGCTCAACCCGGAAGGGGATAGCGAGGCACTACCGCATCAAACATAACAACGTCCGGGCACAGCCAGAGGGCAAGAACAACCTCTTCAAATGTGCTTTGTGCTCATACACCAACCCCATCCGCAAAGGGCTTGCGGCACACTACCAGAAAAGACATGACATTGATGCTTACTATACTCACTGCCTGGCAGCCTCCAGGACGGTAAGCGACAAACCCAATAAAGTAATCATTCCATCTCCTCCCAAGGATGACACTCCTCAGCTCAGTGAGGAGCTGAGGAGGGCTGTAGAGAAGAAGAAGTGCTCGCTTTGTTCCTTCCAGTCCTTCAGTAAGAAGGGCATTGTGTCCCACTACATGAAGCGTCACCCTGGTGTTTTCCCTAAGAAGCAGCACGCGAGCAAGCTGGGGGGCTACTTCACTGCTGTGTATGCTGATGAGCATGAAAAACCAGCTCCAGCTGAGGAGAGGAATGACTTTGAAAAGCCTGAGGTGGAGGCTGAGGCTCAGGAAATCGAGTGGCTTCCTTTCAGGTGCATAAAGTGTTTCAAGCTGTCCTTCAGCACAGCAGAGTTGCTGTGCATGCATTACACTGACCACCACAGCAAAGATTTAAAGAGGGACTTTTCCATACTGGGAAGTGGCACCCGCTCTCAGAGCCCTGTCTACCAGTGCAAGCACTGTGATACAAAATTGCATAGCACAGTAGAGCTGACTGCACACTTGAATGGCCACAATGAGGAATTCCAGAAGCGTGCCAAACGTCAGGAGAGGAGGAAACAGCTTTTGAGCAAGCAGAAATATGCAGATGGTGCTTTTACGGATTTCAAACAAGAGAGGGTAAGGATTTGTGTGTCTAGTCTCTTTCTCTGCCTCCTGCTCCACGCCAGGGAGCCCAGAAATGCCCACTTGCATGTTCTCTTTGACAGCCAGATGACCACAGGCTAGTGAATGACTCAGAGTGCCAGTTGCACATTCTACTTTAATTTTCTTATCCATCCTCCACATCTCCCTAGTTCTGTAGGAAACCCTGTTCCCTCTTAACCATTCCTTCAGTATTTTCTTCATCTTCTTTCCTTCCTCCCACGCTTCTGGGGGGCCATTTGTGCCTGACAGTTACTTGTTCTTTTGTGGCAAGGCTGCCATGTACTTTGTTGCAGAGTCTTTATGAAGAGTCCCATCTTCCTCATCCATGTCCCTCGGAATAACACACCGGTTTGCTTCTCGGCCTTCTCTCTCCGTACTTTCTGTCATTGTCCACTCAGTATAAACATGACACAGATCTGTCTGGTGACTGAAGCTTTGAGCAAGTGCCTCATAAGAAGACCAAACTGTGCTCTATTTCTTGTCCACTTACGCACTTCCTTCTGCTTCAGTTTGAAATACACTTGCTCTAGGGGAAAAGGTGTGCACAGCTCTTGGGGAAGTCATGGTGATCAATCAAACTAATTGATCTTCTAGAGGAGCACTCTTAAGCATAAACTGAAGGATTCTTATGGACAGATGTCCACTTACTTTGTAGGAATTAATGATCTCAACAGAAATTGAGCTTGCAGTTCTGCAGAAGGGGACGTGTACATCAAGCATCATTTCCCTTCAGGTGTTAAATCTGGTCTGTGTTTTCTAAAAGTGAGGTGACAAAATATACTTAGTGATTTAAGCTTGTGTACTCAAAACAGGCTTTTGGACATTTAGAAGATGTTTCAAAACTTAAGGAGAGGAAGGTGGTTGGCTACAAATGCAAGTTTTGTGTGGAAGTCCATCCAACACTTCGAGCCATCTGTAATCACCTCCGCAAGCATGTCCAATATGGGAACGTCTCTTCTGTGTCAGCTACAGTGAAGGTAAGAATTGTAGAAAGGTGACTGAAAGTGACTGCAACTACTTGCATTGTTTAAAATGAAGGACTTGTTGATAACCTGCGGAGGGCTTTTGTAAAGTTGAATGTGTTTTGGACTGGGTATTCTGTTTCAGCATGATGTTTTAATCTAACACAAAGTTTCTGAAGTGCATTTGTTTTATTTCAAGATGTTTTAACTTTTTTTCCACTCTTGATCCAGGGGCACGGAGACTCTCTAATTCTCATTTCTTCTCAGCCGCAACGGAGTTGATGTCGTTGATGACCAAAAGACTTGATTTATGAGCAGGAGACTTTCTCTCAGCTATTCTGGGCTACTTTTCTGCTTAGTTACACTCAAAAAGAGCTCTTTGTTTTCTTTAATTTTTTTTTTTTTTTTTTTTTTTATGAAGAGGAAATGTGCACATGCAAATGTGTGAAATTCCTTGTGGTACACCTTTCCACATGAAATTTGCACACTGGCTCCAAACAAAACATACAGTGGCCTGCTGGGCCAGTGGTTCCATTCAGGTGATCAGGTGTAAATGTGTTGTTCCTTTCTCCCTGTAAAAGGGAGTGCCTTCTAGGGCATCTCTAAGGATAGATGGTGTTCCACAGCCTGATTTCTAGGATATTGGCAGGGATAGTGAAAGTGCATCCAAAACTACCCGTGTGTTCCTCCTCATGCTGCAGTGAGCTCTTGTCAAAGACTCCTGGTGTCTGACAGAGCTTCTGTCATGACATAATCTGCTTTTTATGAGGAAGCCAAGTCCTTCACAGCCTAACTCATGCTACCTGAGAGAGCTTTCACTGCCCTATCACTGACCTTCCTTTACCTTAGCTGGTACTCATGACGGGTTCAGATGCTTCCCTCCTAAGAGTCCTTTCCCTCTTCTCCTTGATTCTCAAGTGATGCTTATGTAGGGTCAATGCTTTCTTTTGAGTAAATAGAGGTTTTGCATCAGAGAACAAAAGCTGAAGGCCACTGCCGAAAGAATGTGGTGGAAATAACTCTTACAGGTTATTTAAATTGCTGCACAAATGCATGCTCTGGTTAGGAATGGGAAAGGAAAGTTATGAAAGAGGATCAAAAGAAGACTTTTTCTGTTTGCTCTGTATTTTTAAAGAGGATTCTAGGGTCTTAGTGTACTGGCTTGTGAGTTTGACACTGATGGACAAAATCTACTGTAGACTAGACAACTATATTAGTCTGCAGAGTAGCTACAGTCAGAAGAAGTAGAGCTATACAGCAGAGCAAAATAAAGTAAAATTAACTGCTCTGTACCTTACTAATGATTGTCTGAACAAGTTTAGGATATTCACATAAAGATTATTGAAAGATAGTTGATTTAGTTTCTTGTCTTTTTGCATTATCTGACACAAATATGATCAGGGAATGAGATTCTTTTTTTACCTATGTATATAATAGATATAATCATGCTTTCCCCTCCCAAGAATAGCTTATTTTTTTTAGAAAGCCATTGATGTAGAGTTTGTGTAGGGATATATTAAGAAAAATAATGCAGTGAGAAGCCTGGACATTCTAATGAACACAGGGTAAAGACTGAGGGGCAGAAGGGAGAGAGAATTGATGGCTTTGAGGGGGTATGTGTTTTTTAGCAGGAAGCTGAAGATCCTTCAAACACAACTTTGATGGAGGGTTGTGAGGGAGCCACAGACCTTGGCATTGTGGAATTTACAGAAGCTGAATATGGAACATCCTTGGAAGATGAAACCAGGCCTGGGGGCTACCACTGCAGCCAGTGTGACCGGGTTTTGATGTCTATGCAGGGTCTGCGATCCCACGAGAGGAGTCACTTGGCTCTGGCCATGTTTGCCCGGGAAGACAAGTACAGCTGCCAGTATTGCTCCTTTGTCTCTGCTTTCAGGCACAAGTAAGTTGTGGCTTTTATTTTTGTTTTCTAAAGAATCACAAACCAGCACTGCTGTTCTGTAGGTTGGCATTGAAGAAGAGCTCACTCAGCTTGACCTTGATCCTATAGTTTTCTCAGCATTTATGTGTTTTCTGTGCTGCATAATCTTATTATAGCCATTATGATTGACTGTTTATGAAAGAATCCATCTTTATATCTTGAATTTATTTAAGCCCCTTTTTTGCACGTAGGGGAAAAGCATGCATGCCAAAGAATAAGATTTCTTTCAGTAGGCAAACGGTGAAGCCCACCATTTATGAACCCTTGTTAAATGCATGAGACTTAACAAGCCAAGAAGAAGAGACAAAAGTATTTTCCTATTTAGTCTTTCGTATATAAGGAATTTTTGCTGTATATGACTACCTTGTTTGTAATTACTACAGCTCTTTAAGGATTGAGTTTTCACTTCTAATGTTAAATAAATTGTCATAAGCTTACCTTGAAATCAGATTTTTTTTCTTAATTATGGTGAGCAATTTCAGTGTACGAATATTTAAAGTTCACAACAGGATGGTGATAGATAGTCATCATTAATAGTCATGTTTCTTATGATTTGTTTCCCTAAGATTTGACTTTGCTTTATGTTTGGCTGTTTTAAAAATTATTATTTTAATGATAAAATATATATATGCTTCCCAAAAGTGGAGTTTGTGATATATTTTCCAGTGGTATCTTGGACCGATCCACAAGTCTGTGTTTTCTCTAATTTCTGAGGAAAGAACTGCATATTCACTGCCTTCAAAGCTCTTTTAAATTTGGTGATTATGTCACTGTTTTGCAATCAAATGCCTGTGGGAGGGAAAGCATGATAAAAAGCATTTTTTAATTCCTTGTGTTAAAAAGCAAGATTTCTAGTGGTGTCACAGCATTGCAAGTTGATGCCACGGCTTGGTTCTGCCTTGTTGGAAAGGTTCATGGGATTGAGCGGCTAATAGTAAGAAAGGAACTGGGGAAATGATGCGAACTACTGAGTGTATCCAACCTTGCTTTGGCAAGGCTGACAGTGAGGGAAGCCCCTGCATCACATGGTTTGTAGAACTTGTTGTTTGCAAACTGATTTCCTTCAAAAAATCAGACTTGTGTTGAGTTTGGTGCCTGGTCACTCTGTTCCCTATTTAGGAAAGTCATGTCCTAGAAGTTTCAGAATGGGTAAATCAGAAAGTGGTGCGTGTCAGGGGAGAACTCTACAGACATCACATAACTTGATAATAGGTGTGGTCTCTGTTGTTGAAGTTGTCTGCTGCTTCTTTTATTTTTTTTTTTGGATGCAATTACTCTCTTGAGAGATTAAGTCTGAAAGAAACCAAACAAATGTTTAAACAGCCCACTGTTCTCCCAAATCTGACCAAAACTTTAAAACCTGCTTTCAGAAGAATGTTACTGGCAAAGTATGTGGTTGTGAATATGATTTTAATTATTACCATGTAGAATACCTCAAGGTATATATTTATAATAGCTTGATATGTATTATATACATCTTTGGCAGTGTGTTTTACTTGTTAAGTAATCTCATTCCCTGGAGGCTATTTAAAACAAATTTTGTTGTATGAAGTATTCAGTGCAAGTGTTCAAAGTCTTGCTCATTTAGGAGACTTTTCTCCCTTTTCTCTGGAAAAGCCGTGCATTTTGTCATACCACAAACACCATCCTGGATTTCTGTTAAGTTGTATTTGCATGGAGTGACCATGAGAGGAGACATAAGTTCATTTTCTATTTTTTTCCTGTTAGCAGATCTTTGAATACACAGACTTAAGTGTTAGCGCTCGTAAACAGGGATTTTCTGGCTCAAGCTCTTGTCAGAGTGGGACTAAAGATCATGTGGAATCTTGTGTACTGTGACAGGGGTGGAACAACTGCTACTTGAGCTACATGTTGATAGTGAAAGAGCAGGACAGTTTAGGACAAATAAAAGGAACTATGCCTGAAATACATCTAAAATTAAGGTGGGGGGTGGAAGTCAGTTTTGGCAAATTGCAACTTCTCCAGTGTCTCTGCCCTGTTGTTGTTCCATCACCGTGCATGAGATGACTCAAACTAAGACTAGATCACAAGGCATGAATGTGTCCAAAGAAGTGTCTGTACTGAAAATGTTTACAGTTTGGGCTGAAACTACCTGCCTGCCACCTGGAGACTGTGAATTCATGGCTGTCAACCACAGAGCAGAACTGCAGAGCTCTGCAGGATTCACTCAGTTACAATTAATTTGATCTTCTGTTAGGAAATGTGGAAAACATCCTTTTTTCTCTTCCAAACTTTACTAAGCTGTTATGACACACAGTGGAGAGAGCAGGTTTTGATCACTTCACAGTATTCAGGCTGTTGGTAGCTTCCATTTTCCCTGAAGAAAGTAGAGGCTGGTCTTTGCCACCCCTTCTCCCGTTGAGCTTCATGCAGAATCTCCTACACTGCTGCTTCTGAAACTCTGCTGCCTTTTAATCCTGGAACTCATCAACTGTAGCCTGCTGGCACCCTCCCCGGAGTAGGATCTCTAATCTGCTTTTGCTGCTGTAACCAAAAGAAGGCTTCCTCAGTAAAGCTGGTCAACAAAAAAATTTATTTTTTTCCCCTTCAGTCAACAGGACAGAAGGGGACATATTTCCACAGAAATATTTGCCAGGAGAAAAATTATATAATGATAATTTTACTGTTCTTGTCTGTTTCATGTTTCCTCAACCCGTCCTTTAAATCTGGATCATGTATAACTTAATTTATACTAATCTTGCCCTATAAGTTTATTTCAGTTGCTTGCTTTCTGTATAAACAGAATTGTTGTCAGCTCTGCTCCTGTTCTTCATGTTAGACTTGTCTTTATTCTGTAAGCAGACCTATTGAATTTTAAGAAAAAGTGGGAGGAAGGATAGCAGAGCCTGGTCTGCCTCTTGCTTATTTTATTGTTGCTCTTAAGTGTTTTGCTTTGCATCTGAGGTAATAGCTGGGATGGCTGACTCTCTTTTGTTCCCTTTTTCTGTCTTTTTCCAGTCTGGACCGCCACATGCAGACCCACCATGGACACCACAAGCCGTTCCGCTGCAAACTATGCCCGTTCAAGTCCTCCTATAACAGCCGCCTGAAAACCCACATTCTCAAGGCTCATGCTGGTAAGTTTTCTCTCTCTCAGTTTTGCAGTGGAGCAGCTGAAATGGCCCATGTGTTCTTGTTGCTGATCACAGATGCTGGTTTGAACCACGTGTTTTGTCACCAGAGTTGGGTAAGATTTTCGAAGGCAAGTAGTGACTGGCCAGCCCGTGGACCTATTGGAATGAGAGGTGTTTGGGTGATGGGAAGGACAAGACTTTAAAACAGTAATGAGAATTTAAAAAAGTGATGGGTACTTCAAGAACTTCTTCATTTTCTTCTGTTTTCTTTTATGTGAGTGATTTTTTTTTTTTTTTCATATTTCTGCTTGGTTCCAAGTGAATTTAATCACTTATACCCTCGGTGTCTCAATACATTGGTAGTGAGCTTTGCTCCACTGTTTGCATTTATGTTTGTGCTCTAGGTGACTCTGGGAAAAGATTATGTGTTACACCTTGGTTTTGGTAGTCTTATGCTGGCTTTCATATTAAAACCAAACATCAGACTTTGGGAGTCAGGTCTGTGTGCAACAGACTGAGAACGTCACAATTTCATTATTGCACATGGAAGTTGGTCTTCAAAATCTCTGTATTTCAGTACAGAATACATACAAGCAAGCAAAGAGACGTGCTTCTGGTGACCTGGGAAGATGATGTGTCACACAGAGTAGGTCGCCTGAATGTGTTGCGCCTTTGATTATTAAAGAGTGTGAGACCCAAAATTTCTTCATCTTTATGGCTTGGCCATAGACTCCTAACACCATCATACATCCTGCATTGAAAGGTTATCAGAAGATTGGAGTCAAAACCTGCTGGTTCCATTGGTTACAGCTCCATCTTTGTGGTTAAAAAGGACAAAAAAATCAACCCTCAAACTGCAATCCGAACACTCACTCTGATGCAAATAATAGAATAGTGACCAGCCTAAAAAGCTGCAAACTAGACCAGTTGTTAAAAACTTGTGAATAGAAACTTCTTGAACAGATAACAAAAAGGGCTAGAAATATGTTTATTCTTTTTTTTTATTATTTGTTTGCTCTATGTCATATACTGTGGTTGGGTTGGAGGAAGGTGGAAAAATGGGGAGAAAAAGCATAAGGAATTTGTAGCTGTCTGCTGATATAAAAAAAAATTTAAAGGTTAATTGTTACCATTGACTCAAAGGCACTTTTCACCAACACAAATTTAGGAGGGATTGATGGTCTTGTGTACTTCATTTCCTGGTTTTTGTTTTTTTTTGATTTCATGAAGCTTGTGCCAGGACCCTTTCCTGTACTTGGATGGATATTATAGATTAGTTTAACTTTTGCGTACCTCCTGTTGTATGGGGCCATGACATGCCCTTCTAGAAAATCCAACTACATGCAGCAGTTCCAGTTTACAGAATCTCACATCTTGTATGCAGGTGACATGGTTCTTTATTTTCACCAACCATAAAATAATGTTTTCTGTATGCTATTACACAGTTGGACTCCTTTGTGCTACCCTGTTTGAACATGCCACATTTTTAAAGCCAAAGTTACCATGCAGCCAATATTTACTTCACACTTCTGTTCATGTAATTCACTGATTTATTTATTATGAATTCATGCTTTTGAACTTGATTAGTGGACAGACAGTCCTTGAAGGACCATGTTTTGCATTGTACAAGAACACAATTTCATGGTTGCCTGGATAGTACTTGCACAATGACATGGGTAATAGGGTTTCTGAAGGCTTGTGATCTGTTTCTGCCTCAGTCCATTTCTGCTAAATGAATATTCACACCACAGAGAAGTTGCTTATGTATTTTTCAGCCAGAGCTTTGCTTTGTTGTGCTTGGGGTCAGCCCTTCAGAAGTACATGCTCCTGAATAAGCATGTTATGGAGACTTCCTCAGATTCCCCAGTTTTTCAATAAACCAGTGGTTCTCTGAACCTCTCTTACCATTTTTTGTCACTTTTCAATCTTCCCATTATCAGTTTATTTAGAAGTTGAAACTTCAGTCCTCCTGAATTTTTCTAAAGTCTCCTGGAAATCTGTAAAATTCAGTAAAATCCTGAATCCCAAAGTGTTTTACTCAGTCTGCCTCTCTGCCTCATTTTCTGGGGATGGATCAAAATTCAGTGAACTACAAAATCCATTCTTGCCTAACAGCTGGTACCAGTGTTTCTGGCATTTGTTTTTCATCCAGTATGTGCCATCTCTTTTGGCATGGAGCAGAACAGCTGACAGTATCTCTAAACAGTTTCTCTGATGATTTCATCTGAACTTTTTCACCAATTCTTTTTTTTTCCTTGTATTTTTGAGGGACCCTTGTTAGCAATTTCTTTAGCAGTGACATTGGAAATGCAGAAATGGATGATTGCAAGACGAGAATATTGGCCCTGCTCAGTTTCTTTGTAATCTGGAACACAGTGCTTTGAGAACATATCAAGAGTTGAGACCCACTACATAAATGTTTACATTTATTTATTTATGTCTATTAATATGATCATTTTATGAAATGCGAAGCCAGCAGTCAAAAAAGCGCAGAAGACATCTGTTGAGCCAAACTGTAGCCTTTCCCCTACAATCAAACACATCCTTTCAGATTGATGTCCATTTGAAATTAATTGTGGGCATATTTATTAGTATGTCTAGACTGCTTGGTATGTAATCATTCTCTATTTGCTTTAATTTCTTGTGGTGCTTTCAAGTTTACAGTTGGTTGGTGCATAGTGTCATCCAGGAATCTCTTATACTGACAAACCATGAAGGTCTATACCTGAATCTTGCTGCTATCTTCTGCATTGGAGTATCTTTTCTCCTTTTATTATCCTGTTCCATTGAGCAACTTGTGTGTGTTATTCAAAAAAATGTTTTATTTCTATCTGTGAAAAGGAAATCTATAACTGATATGGTACGCAGGTGAGGAATGTCATTTGAAAAAACACATGCGACAATTTCTTACTTCGCTGTTTTGGACTCTTGGGTGATCTGTTCTTTTTCAAATGTACCAAAAAAGGGTGTTCTAAGAGTCTGTATTTTGTTCCGATTATTAGCATAGTTTTTCTGGAAGACAATAGGGGTAGGAGTTAATTTTATGGAGGATGGTTGCAAATCTTTTCAGGTGTGCTTACTCTGACTTGCTGCCATATGTGTGTTTTCACATTCTCTTTTGGTTCACTTTATTTCTGGTGTTGGAAACAATGCTGAGTGAGAACCTTGTTTGCTGAATTTTTTGAGAGATGGAAAATATTTTCTGATTCGTTCATTACCAGAACTCTCGTTCTTCTTTTACTGTTCATGAATATTTCACTCCTGTATTCGTTTTGCACTTAATGTACAACTCACTTGTGGCCAGTGTTAGTCTTGTACATGGAAATAGCACTTCCAAACAATAACTTGGCACCTGTATAATATCACAGTGTTTGGTTGGGAGAGTTCACTTTGTGTTCCAATTGCCTCCATGCGTTCATGCAAAACAAATCTTGTATCAAGGATTTGTTGCCCCTTGTTTGCTGTCTCTATGGCTTGGAATGTGTTCAGAATTAAATCCACTACTGTTCATTACTGCTGTTCTTTCACTTCTTTTAGCACTTTTTCATAACACACTTTCACACAGCCTTATAGATATGCACTATACTTGGCATTGCCATGTTCACTTCTTGCAGTAAACCAACCTTGACTTGGTTGCCAGTTCTGTGAAGAGTACTGCTGCCTAATGGCAAGTTTTTCATATGGAAAAATGTTACCTTCCCCAAATGTAATTCCACACACACCCCTTTTCTTTTTTTTTCTTTTTCTTTTTTTTTCCTTTTTTTTTTTTTGGAAGGCCCTTTTTTATCTTTTTTTTTTTTTTTTGGAAGGCCCTTTGTTAGCATTTTTTTAGTGTTCTTCTTGCTTCGTTAATAATGACGCTGGATGTTGCTGCATGCAGAAACAGATGACTTCACCATCTCTAGTTGCTGTATTCCCAAAGAAATTTGGAAGTGCTATAGTTAAGTGACTCCATTTTCATCCCAAAGTCTGTTTTCTTCCCATACCATGCAACACAGGCATGCTGAGAGT